>MU159072.1:35823-127815 GCA_015888305.1 Antheraea pernyi | reverse complement strand
TCTTCCGATTCCCTTAATTATTTTTGTATTTGGTAACCATTCGCGGACTTTTGTGTTAGTAATTAAAAAAAAAACTTTTATTTCAAACATCGACGAGTCAAAACCTGTATTTATAAATCTCTATTCGTCATACTTCACCATCCTTACGTTTACAATCTACAACATTACATAGTATAAAACAAAGTCCCCTACAGCGTCTGTCTGTCTGTCTGTTCGCGATAAACTCAAAAAGTACTGAACGGATTTTCATGCGGTTTTCACCAGCGGATAAAGTGATTCATGGGGAAGGTTTTGGTATATAATTTGTCAAGGATTTTTTTATAGTCAGAGCGGGGCAGCATCTGCCGTGCCCGCTAGTATTTGTATAATACTCAATTGAAGATTAGTGGGAGTACGCATTCATAATACATACATACAAAAATAATCATTTTATTTTATTGTAAGATAGCAACAAGTCTAGTTAAGTCTTCTTAATATTGTGAATCTAGAAAAGGTCTCTTTTTTTGTTAGAGGATGTTCTTATTTCCCAATAAAAAACTAAAAAATACCCAATAGAGATTTTATCATGTAGAAAAAAAACAAAAGATATACAGACAAATCTACATATTAATACGAGTAGAAAATACTTCCTACTCCTTATTATGACAGAATTCTGAGCACTTTATTATTATTTTTTCAAAATAATGTCAAATTCGGTTCACCAATAATTATCGAACCTTGGTATAGCATATATAGATCGCGATGCAATGCAATAGTAATAATACCTAACGATAATACTATAGGGACAAGTATATATCTAAGTTGATATCATGCTTGCTACATATATCGTATAGGCTATCTTGAAACCGATAATCAACTATTTCAGTGATTAGAGTGCCCATGTGTAGATTGGTTGTTGTGGAGCGATTTCTACCGCAAAGCAATATTACGCCGCACCGAATAGTGTTGTTCGTAATATAAACTATCAGACGATGGATCCCAAATAAGTCCTCAGGAATATTGCCCTATAACGAAAGAGGCCTCAAGACTGTAGTCCTATTTACGGAGTTATACCCAAATATTAACTACAGTTACTAGTATGAACTTTAAATATTGTAATTCACGCTACAGTTAATTTAAAACTTCAAAAGAGAACACAGTTATTTCAGTGTTTTGAGTTTTTACTTCTATCGATAGGTGGGAGAGCCACGCTGAAGCTGGTTTCAGCATGAATGGGTCAGCTCGTTCGGGGTAGTACCACCCGACCCACAGAAAACCGACGTGAAGTGACAGTGCTTGCATCGTTGCGTTTCGTTCGGTCAGTGAGAGCGCCGTCAGCCCACCTCCCTTTTACCGCTCCCCATACCAACACAGGCTGGCAACACACTCCTCTGGTGTTGCTGGTGTCTATGGACGGTGGTGATCACTTAATACCAAGTGACTTACCTGTTCCTTAGCCTCCAATGATATAAAAAAAAACATAAGAACTGCCTTGATTTTTTTTAATTAAACGTGTTTATTACCGTAATGTATACATACAAACTGACTAGCAGACTTAACACTAAGTACATAGACTAGTATAAAATCAAATTTAACAGCGTATGAAATGTTAAATCACAATTATTTGAACGTGTTTATTTATAACAAAAGGCCAAGGTCCTCGCGTCACTAAGCTAAGCCGAAAAGCTTTAACGATCAACTAAACAATAAAATTAAACATGTGTGCTTACCTACACAATACACGGTACAATCATAAAAATTGCTCATCCATAAAGCACTCTTTAATAATAATATGCATTAACTGTAAAATCTCAACTAATATACAACCTTACACAAAATTATTTAGAGTTGAAATTTAATTGTCACCCAGTATTATTCATTAGAAGTTCGTACCAAAGGGTTGGCAAATCCAACATCTATTGTTAACAGTCACGCGTCGACTTAGTATAAAATATAATTATACACGTTTTTGTATTTCCGTTGCTATAGAAATTAATACCTTACATTCCGTCATCAGTGTGTTATAGTTGGTATTTAAATAAAAAATTGTAAGTCCTCATCTTTTTATGCATGTATTTAAGACATAAATATTATAGAACTAAGTAACTTTTAACGTCGGTCTGTTCCTTCAGTTCTTGCAAGCTATACAATGGATTTTAACATAGTTATAACTATTGTTGAGTCAATTTCTTTCGGAAGGTTTTTTTTTTCGAACTGACTTCGCCTTTGACCAAGCAAGGTCTTAACAGCTTCACCGGACTACTAAGGCGAGCGCTTAAGGCACTCAGCCGATTTTATTTTGACATTTAGCTAAAGGGTGCGCGGCACACCTCGGCTTTGGCTGTTGCCTGATAGATGCAATTCGCGACCTATCTGAGCTAAGCTAAGCTACCTATTCATACATATATGAGTTGTTGAAACATATATGTGTACCAAGCATACATACCTCAACAATTCATATATATATTTTGTATCGGATAATATTCTAAACTATTTCAGTTTGATAAGGGAAAAAACATAAAACCCTTCCACTTGCATCTGTAAGCGTGTATGCGTGCACGTGTGTGGAAGTGATATGTGTTACGTTGTCGCAGTGATGTAAGATTTTGTGTGAGTGTATCGCGCGAGCAGCGTACTCAAGGGCTCCACGCCGAGGGAACGGACCTAGGCTTGAGCCGCTGCCGAGGATTATATGTGTATAATACATGTCTACTATATTTAAACATCGTGAGCAAACCTGAACCTGAGAAATGTTTTTATACTACTGTATGTGGGAAAAAATGGAACTGTGGATTTCTTAGAGTTTGAAATCGCCAATACGTCGTGGGCTGGCGCGGTGATTATTCTCATACCTTTCTTTGGGAAGAGGCCTTTGGCCCTGCAGTGGGTCTCTTAGAGGCTGCTGATGATGACGATTATATAAAACATGAAAAGAGAAACGTACATTACTGGTTTCAGCATGAATGGGTCGGCTCGCTCGGGGTAGTACCACCCTCTCATAGAAAACCGACGTGAAGTAACAGTACTTGCATTGTTGCGTTTCGATCGGTCAGTGAGAGCGCCGGAGGCCCACCTCCCCTCACCTCTCCTCTCCCGCTCCTTCCCTTAACCCTTCCCCCCAAAGGATGGCAACGCACTTGCGACTCCTCTGGTGTTGTTAGTGTCCATGGACGGTGGTGAGCATTTAACATCACGTGACCCACATGTTCGTTTGCCACTTATGACATAAAAAAAAGAACAAAAGTATTTTAATATGAAGTTGTAAGAAGTAATTTTCCTGGGCTCACACTGGTGACGCCGGATTACCCTATTGAGATACATAGAAATAAAGCAGTAAAAAATAGTACCCGTTAAAAACGCCTACAGAAAAGCCTGTGATGCGATCAAAACTACGAGAATAAATGACGGTTGTCCTGTTTTTGATCTAAAACGTGTAAAGAAAGCCTTGGAAGATATCTAATAAAGTGCAGTAAAATAAATAAGTCGATGTTTAATTAAAAAGTATCTTATCATTCATATATATTAATACGTGAAGCCCAAACTTTGTATCCCTTTTTGAGAGAAATGCGCGAACGGATGAACGTGAAACTTGGCATAGTTAAAGTTTATATGGAGGAGAAGTGCAGAAAGCTATTTATTTTATATAAAATGCATTAGAAGTACATTAAATTAATTAAAATATGCATTACTCAGACTAATGCTTCAATTTTACACAACATATACACACATGTAAATAAAAAAGACATTTTGACATCTGTCAATAAAGGACTTCAAAAAAGGTTGTGAAGGAGGTTGCTATGCTCGACTGTATGTATTATTTTACTCTTATGTTCCAATTACCCTTTTTCATTCTACATTCAACAATGATATTATAACATACAACTATTATTATAATATTTATCCCTTTAAAAAATCAATGAACTATGGTCGAATGTCGACCACAGGACGCCCACTAGTTTTCTTTAATTTATTTAAAAAAGTGTATACAGTTTATGTCATATTATATTTTTAAAATGTACGTAATTTGTTCGCTAACATTGCGACTTAATTCTGAAGCTTTATCTAATTCTCGTAGTGCATTATGCTGTTACTCCGTCTATATTGAAATTATTTTATAACATTCTATACAAAAGTGAATCAACTATGAACTCTTTTAAAATGCTTATTTAAACGTCTTTACACTATAAATGATTATATTTTCTCCAACGACCAATATAAACACGACTTTTCTCTACTTTTAGAACTGACTTAAAGCGCTTCCATTTATTTTTAAGATAAATTTAAGTCAAACGTGTCAAACTTTAAACGCATTTTCCCACAAAATTTATTTTTTGGGTTATTATTTATTTTTAAAGACTCTTTATAGTGTATAATTTGTATACACATACACTTTATAGTGTATAATTTGTATACTCATACACTTTATAGTGTATAATCATGAATATGTTAAAGGATATTGCAGTTTTAAAATAGCATGCAACAAAACACAAGTTGTTCATGTTTGGAGTTATGTTCTTCAGAGTCTTTTGTGCCTTCTACGATTTTAATGAAAAGTTTATATCGGAGCGTCAAAAACGAATGTAAATTGTTTGGACACCTATAACGCCTTATTAGTATATTGCATTCATGGCAAACCGGGGAAGGTCGCTGTTTATGTGTGTTCTTCCGTTTGTATAATGGGTTGTGTTCCGAGGAATTGTCCAACATTAGGCCTGTGGCTGCTTTCCACCACCGCACCTCTCGTCATCGGCAGGGCATTCATCGTCACACATTAGAATCGAAATGGAGACCATTTCATTTAGACAGTCCAGTTCTAGGGAGGTGACACCTCTGATGTTGCAAGCGTCTATAGGCTGAAGTGACTGCTTAAAATCAGACGGGCCGCATGCTTGATTGTTACCATCGTGGTATAAAAAAAAGAACTTTTCATTTTAAAAAAAAACTAATTCAGGTAAAAATGTAGCTCCTGTAAAACAACAAAACAATTTTCACCAGAACGAAGTCGCAGTCTTGAATTGGTATGTAATATTTTACGACACCATTCGAACACGAAACGGTATTACCGAGAAATATTTAATTAGGCTTTAATTTATAAGTAGATTTTTATGTAACGAGTTTAATACTACATTACTATAACATTTAGATAAATTTGCGGTGAGTAAATCGATTTCTCCGTTATATATTCAAATTGAGGAAATCAATTTAATGAGACAAACTGGATAGTTGTGATCATTCACAATTTTAATGCAGTTAATTAACCTATTTATTTAGCGATTGTAATGTTATAGCGTTTTTTGTTGTTAAATGACGATATTATGTAACATGGTAAACACGCTAAATCTATACGTGGACTGGGTCTGTAATGCAGTTGCGGAGAGACACTGACAGGTACTTGGCGAAAGATTTTTAATTTGACGGTGGTAGCTAACTAGGCGGACTTAGAAAAGGACCTCCCACCATGCTTTATTTTCAGGACAATATTTACCTCACCTTAGTCGCAAGGATTAGAACGTCATCGCTTACCACAGTACTTTGTCTAAATGTTTTGTGCTGCAAGTATTATCCACTAACGGAACGATTAGGGATGGGGTCGACTATACCCCGGCACTATTACCTTTTATCAATGCTCCTTTTTAAGTATTTTCATACAGTCACATTCAGTTTTAACATTATTCACTATTTCGAATTATATATTGTACAGGATTAACCAAACCGTTCATGGATATTACCAATAATGGTATTTTCATGATTATCATTTCATTCATCATCATTTTCAACAAAATTGGTGTTGCCTGTGTTATGTTGTGCATATGTTTATATTGCCCTAGTTAATTTGCATATTACCTAGGTAACGTAGAGAATCTTATATTTGCAATTTTTTTAAATAGTGATTTTTGCACATTAACGATATATAGATAAAACAATCACTTACATAGTATATTTAGTTAGGTAATAAGATATATACATGTACGTAATGTATCTAATAACTGAGGATAAATTATTAACTAAAATACAACTACGGAAGGAATATATATAACAGAAATGATTTTATTTACTCATCATCACCTTCTCAACCTCATCAAAACAACATGTTTTCCACTGTCGCCTATGATATGTCATCTCAGTATTCACACCTTTTACACACATATCATTTTTCACACAATCCATCCATACTTTCAGAGCCCGCCACATAACATCTCGGGGTACTCGATCATATGCCTTCTCCAGATCAATAAAACACTATATGCAAATTCTTATGTACACGTCTGTATTTTTCGCACAGTTGCTGAAGTGCGAAAATGGCACCCGTTGTCGCACGTCCAGCCATAAATCCTAATTGATTCTGAGTCACATCAGTCTCATCTCTTATTTGTCTCGCTATCACTCTTTCCCAAACCTTCATATTATGTGCCATGAGCTTTATTCCTCGATAATTGTGACAGTCCTGCACATCACCCTTATTCTTAAAGATAGGCACTATTACGCTATTGCACCATTAATTTGGAATCATTTCCTCTAGTTACATCTTAATTTAAAAAAAAAGTCAGCCACATCCTTTCATCTACTTTTAAAAACTTGCATACTTCAATATGTATGCCATCTGGCCCAAGAGCTTTTCCGTTTTTTTATACCATTCACAGCTTTTCTTATTTCATCCTTACGTATTTCGTGTACAACGCCTAAATTTGACGGTACGGTCTCTAACTCTCCGGTCCTGTTATTTTCTTCATTCATCAGTCTTTCAAAGTATTTCTTCCAACGATTCTTTATATCCTCATCATTCATCAAAACGTTTCCTCCATCGTCTTTTATACATTTAACGTGTGTAATATCTCTTGTATTATTTTCTCTTGCTTTTGCTAATCGAATACTAATTTCAATATTGGGTTAAAGTTTATTGTGAAAATAAATTGCCGCGTAACTTCGAGTTTACTTACACTAAATTAACTTCTATACGCAACGTTTAAAAGAATATTGTAACTTGAAATTTATCAGCGTCATTATATAACGTTCAACTTAGTTCTGAACTACTGTTGGAAGTGAATGGAGTAACTTCGTAACCTGTTTCTCTTTGGCGAATGGATCCATTTGCGACACAATTCGAATTGTTAAAAACATTATTTGTTTATTGTTATTAAGGGTCGGGTTACCGTAGAACTGTCTGTTTGTACAAGTTGAGAATAGATGCGACCGTGGGACAAGTTTTTGATAGCCCTATAAATAATATACACAAAATCACTATAGCGTCTGTATGTATGTACTCTTAGTTCTTTCAACGGATCTCGATACATTTTGAAAATTTCTTTTATAAGGTTAACTTACTTTGTATGCATACATTCCTAGTGTTGGATAAACCTTATGATATGATCAAAATAATGTACTACGGTATTGTTTAACTTACCGGACGCAATACTATACGTGTATATGTTGAAGACAATTCACAGAATCCATTTGTATTTGTTTATTGCAAAAAAAATATTTGCTATTTTGACCACCGTAATATTAATACTTCTACAAATAAATATATTAGTTATATTGAGAACTTAGTGTAGTTAAACATGACGTTTACATTATAACATTTTAATGAATATTTTAAAACATATTCTAGATTTAAAATTACGCCTAAAAACTTTTATGGGGTGTCAAGTAGCACAAGTCGAAGAAGCACAAAATTGATGGAATAGTGCATATGTCTACTATAACGTTACATTATTAAGTACATTGAACATGAACGAAGCTAGGGCTTGCTACTAGTGTTTTAATAAAAAAAATTAACAAAGCTAATTATGACGTAACCATGCTACATCGTGTTCTACTAGCCCTGGAATAAAATTCGGATAGAAGAACAAGAACAACGCATAGCTTAAATCATATATAAATCAAAACGTACAATTTTGCACAGAAGTTCCTAACATGAAATAGATAAGCACTGAGATTTAAAAAATACATAACTTTATAAGTTATATAGAGAGTTCAAAATGGGATGATTCTTTAAGTACTCCCATATACTCACTCATCTACCCATAACCTCATCAGAACATGCTTATAATTCAGGAAGACAGTAACTTAATAAATAAAACAAAATGAATGGTATTACAATAAAGCTTAAATATATATTATTTGAATGAAGTAAAACAAACAGTTGTTGAATCAACTGCCGCTTATTAAACTGAAAGGATATTTGAAAAGTAAAAATGTGTAATTATGTTGATTATTTAGAACTTAATGCGACCTAATACTATCCCCTTGCCTCCCTGCGCAGTCATTAATGGCCCCTTTGTCCCCCCGCCGCCTTTATTATTTCGTTTCAATTATTTTTGTGATTATCTTTTTATGGCGGGCGAGCATTAAAACTCGAAAAAATAACAGTCGACATTAAACGTAATTAGAATCGAAATTACGAGATGTCACCACTTGCGTCGGGGCTCCGCGTTTTTCGGAGCTCAGCGCGATAAAAGCGGGTATGGCTTTTATACGAGTATTGTCATTGTTTATTATGAATAGATTTAGAAGTTAATATTTTGTATTGCTCTAGTTTTAACAATGACCTGTTCGTTTCATTTATAAGTTTTGTGATTTATTTATTTACTAGCCTCGGCCCGCGACTTCGTTCACGTGAAATAGTTACTTTGAGCTAACGCTAACACGCAGCGGAAGCTCTCAAAAGAAAAAAACCCCGATTTTAAAATATCCTTCATTGGTGCTTCACTCCTATTGGTCATAGCGTGATGATATATAGCCTATAACCTACCTCGATATATGAGCTATATAGCACTGAAAGAATTTTTCAAATCGGACCAGTGGTTCCTGAGATTACCTCCTTCAACGTCACAAACTCAGAAATTCACAAACTTTACCTTTTTATAATATTAGTATAGATTTACAAACAGGCCACAATCGGATGAATAATATTATAATATATAGGTATAATACAATAATACAAATGTGTAAACTAGACTACAAACCTATAGCGCTTTATCATATTGACACAACTTACACCATTAATAATTGTTACAAATATGGATGATAGAAAAAGAAGTTTGTGTAGAATCATCAACCTCATTGTTAATGATGACAAAATAGGCGGTTGATGTCTCAAAATAAGGAAATAACATGATTGTCGGTGTTTTTGGCGGGATTTTAGTATGTTATGTAGTGGATTTTATATTTTATTCATGATCTTGTGTTACTTGACTCTATATTGTGGAAAATTGGTGGTGTTTTATGTAATATGGTTTGTTTACTGTGCATAAGTGAAGTGAATGGAAAATAATACCACGGAGCATGAATTCTGAGATGCCACAAAAATTCCCTGAAGGTTTGTCGTAACAAGGGAGCCGCCATCTTGTTGGAACATTAACATTGACATTGAAATGATCGCACAACACTAACTTGTAATAGTATCAACTACTCGGCAATGGCAGTAATAATCCGAAAGATTGGTTGCCAAAAAGAAAGTAAAAAAAAAGTTTTATATCGTTTTTAAACGGATTTTTATTACATTTTACCATCTTTACCTTGTGAAAAGTAAACAATAATAATTAAATAATATAGAGAAACATTCGACAAGGGAAAAATAGAATAAGAATAATTTAAAATTTCAAAATGACTACGTTTATACAAAATAGATAGTTGGTATTGAAGTTCAAGAAGATTGTAAAAAAAAACGCCATGTCAAGCGGGTTGTGGTGTCAAAAGGCTAGTATAGAGTGGATCAATATGTGAACGATGGTGATGTCTAGAATTGACTCCTCTTTGTGCATCCACTAAAAACATTTGTGACGTGTAATGTATTTCAAATATATGTATGCTAAAAAGATAAAGCCGGTCGAGTTTCTTGTCGGTTTTGATTTTGATTTTAAGGGCCAAGTGCCTAAGATGTTATACAAAAAAAAATCGTAATCTATCCAGTACTTTTGTGTTATGAAACGCGCACAACCCTATTATCTTATTAGACCCATTATTAAATTATTTATATAAGAAAAAATTTAATACTACTTGAACACACGACTTCGTCCGCGTGAAACTTCATTAAAAAAAACACTTTAGTAAGGTCATCAGAATGTATTAAGTCCATTTACTTTTCACTCGTACTTATTTCTCGTCGTCGTAAAATTACAATATATTTTGATAAACCGAACCGATTTTAATGCAACAAAGATTAAATGTTACTCGAAGATAGAATTTTCTTGAAAAGGTTTTGTCATGAACGCAGTATTTTAACAGTGATGCGTGTTTACACAAACAGACAGACATTTATAATTGATTGAAATGTATTTCATTACTTCTTCCAAGACTACTGCAACAATTTTATTCACAAAAATCTAAAAACAGAGTCACGTTACATTGAGATTCTTATTATATTATTGACAATACTAGAACTTATAATTCTATGATTTAATACTACGTTGAAAATAAACATGTAAACTTCTATGAAGATAAGCAAAGTAAAGACTTTTCGAGGTTAAAAGTTTCAGAAATAGAAAGAAAGAAATACTTTATTGTTGAAACAACCATACAATTAAATTAAATAACAGAAACTAATTAGAAAAAAAAATACATTTTAAAAATGAAAGAATAGATGTCCAACAATTGGCGAACCCATTCAGCAAAAATCTGCAATACTGTAAGTAGTACTGCAGCGCTGATTTTCGATGGGAGCTTATATATGATGATAAACGGACGCTAAAGTTACTAAAAGAAATCACTAAAATCGATTAATATAATTTATTTTAAATAAAAAAAATAACGAACATTTATATACGCAAACGGAGCAATAAGTAAAGCAGGCACCCTTCTGCTAAAGAATCAGTATATAATTAACGATAATGAGACGCTATTCAGATGTCCGTCTGGTTCCTTTCGCAACGTTGATCCGTGAAAAGGTATGGAGGAGGTAACTTGATTTTATTTCATAATAACAACATTTAGAATAGGATTATTACGTCATCTTATTCAGTAATTTAGAGAATTATGAAGATTGAATTGACGACAAGATTTAAAGTAAATTTAGTGCTAATATTTAATAAGAAAAAATACCGCGTCCTGGCGATCGAGTAGTTTGATTGGTGGAATGTTAATTCGATTTCCACATGTTCGGCATATATCAAACGATTTTTAAGGAAATTCGTATACATATACTAATTTCATTTGGTAACACTATCGGCTAACTGTGAAACAAAACATCATGAGGAAACATGAACTTGAGAAATACTCTTATAATATATGTGTATATACTATATGTGAGAAAATATAGAATTTTGGATTTCTCATAGCTTAAAATCGCCAATACATCGTGGGCTGGCGTGGTGATTATGCACATACCTTCCTTCCGGAAGACGCCTATGGCTCTGCAGTACTCACTTTACAAGCAGATGTGTCTGATGATTGTAAACTAATTTTAGAAACATATATATCTAAACATACGAAAGGTAATGATAGCAGTACGAACAGAAAATACTTATTAATTAAACAGCCTGTTTACCTTAATTGCAATATTTAAAAAAACTAAGTCACTCATACAACACTAACTTTATTTAGTTACAAAAATGCCAGAATCGGAATTACTACTTTGATTGTCGCCAATACACAAATAAACGTTAACGTTTTATAGTAACTGGTGGTTGTCGAGGAAATTCCAACGTAATTCAGTATTTTTCTAAGTTTCAATATTATTAAGTTTTTTAGCAAATTGTTTACAGATATAAGGGCCCTGAAGTATGACGAATAAAGACTTTTCGACTCGTGGATGGTACAAAAAAGTAACTGCTTTCAATTTTTTTTTATTGTTAAAGTTCGTCAGTATTTATCAACAAAAAAAAATCGGTTGGTAAAAATACAGGGAATGGTACTGAACTGATTTCATTTGACCTATTTATAAGTATGTTGAATACAAAAAATAAATCTTACTATTTATAAATAAAAGATAACTTTTTTTAAAGTTATTACCTAACTATATAAATATATTACAGCCCTAAAGCAAACCCCTCTTTTTGTAGTAATTTTAAGAAATATAACCCTCATCCAGTTGATTATATTATACATACTACATTCTTTTCAAAGTCAATACGTCACCTCCAAATCATGTCGATGTTTCGCAGCTCCACGTCACATCCTTCACAAAATCACGACTGCCGAAGACAGAGCTCTCTAAATGAAGGGTTTTTAATCCAGTTATATTTGTAACTCTTTTTTTATGAAGTAAATATATTCCTTTACGCCAATAAAGGAGCAAGAGTAAATAATTTCGCTTGTAACCTAGAGGTATATGAAAAATGTATCAATTATAAATGTAAATATGATTTCTAATCCTTTACGAGAAATAATAACATTATATGTACCTTCTTATATATATATTATTGTTATATGTCAATAAAAAGATAGACGCAAACGTATAACGCAAAAACTGCTAGATTCATTACGATGGTATTTTTTATATAATTTCTTAGACACTTAGTCCTTATCTAAAATACAAATTATCACGATGTCTTTGTTTAATATAAAATCATTTGAGTTTTAAGAAATTATAATCTACGCAGTACGTTATGTTCTTCAATGACGTATGTTCTTTCCATGGAGATATGGGGCAAGTGATGTGTTACTTGCATTTTTTTCTTTTATACATACAATGTATTTTTAAAATAATAAACGTCGCAGACGAAGTTCCGAGTATCAGCTAGTTATATATAATATTGAATGTTAATATATTTGAAATCGATAAAGTCCAAACCCGTTGACAGATCATTCCCAAGTCGGCATACTTTATAATTTTTTCGTGGAGACTTATTTCTCTATAATCCTTTTTTTTATCATAGGAGGCAAACAAACAGGTGGGTTACCTGATGTTAAGTGATTATCACCGTCCATGGACACTTGCAACACCAGGGGAGTCGTAAGTGCGTTGCCAGCCAGTGTTGGTGGGTAAGGGGGAAGGCTGGTAGAGAGGAGGGAGGAGGTAGTCGTCCGACAATCTCGCTGACCGAACGAAAGGCAACAACGCAAGCACTGTTACTTCACGTCGGTTTTCTGTGGGTCGGGTAGTGGTTTTTTTTCGAACTGACTACGCTATTGACCAAGCGAGGTCTTAACAGCTTCACCGGACTACGTCGGATAGTAGTACCCCGGACGAGCCGACCCAATCATGTTGAAACCAGTAATAGCTTCAGCGTGGCTCTACCACCTATTAAACTCCTAAGTAGCACTGCCGCATATCAACTACTGACCCGTTCAATAGATACCACTGTTATAATACACTACAATTCCAATCAGTAATAACAAACGCGTCCAAAACCACGGGCTCATTTATGTACAAATATAGACATAAGATTTAATAGTATCATGTACTTTTTGGTTGGTTTCATCGATCGTTCGAATAGCTTTAAGCTTTACTGAACTGAAAAAGGTCAGCGCGTAAAGCGCTTTATCACCAATTTCTCTAGTGGTTCGGCAACGATTATCTAGAAGATGCACGTCGACCTGTTATGCTAGATAATTGGACTGGAGTTTAAGAGTACCACTTCTTTTATTTGATTATCACGTTGAGATTTAAAATAATATTATAGTATAAAAAAGTCAAATATTTTTTTAAGTAACACGTGTCTCAAAGAAAATATGACATTCTATATAGCCATGAATTAGTTATTTATGTGCAACATGCACATATTCACTAATGTACCATATCTTGTAAACGTTACCTTCATTTTGTTATATGAAAACCTGTATGAAGCCGTATGAAAAATACAGATTAACAAATCACTGAAGAAACCTACCTACAATTCTAGAATTCTCTCCAGAAATCCGCATAAATTTCATTACGTAGTAAATAGAGAGTCCCCTACCGCGTCTGTCTGTCTGTTCGCTATAAACTCAAAAACTACTAAACGGATTTTCATGCGGTTTTCACCAGCGGATAAAGTGATTCACGAGGAACGTTTCTTTATAATTTGTCAAGGATATTTTATAATGACGCGGGATAACGTCTGCCGGGCTTGCTAGTGTTGCTATAAATAAATAATAGACAAGTCAGAAAACCGTGGTAAAAAGAGAACGCACATCTTATCATTTAATTGTTGTAAGTAAACATGAGTAATCTAAAAGTAATACGTCTCGAATCGAATTATGATTTCAGCGTTCCAGAAAGTTGCACCCTCCCTTTTTAGAGGTATATAAGCACACGGCAGTGCGACCGAGGACATAGTATTTACTCCCAATTCTTATAGTGTCTTTCCTTCTATACCTTTTTGATCCAGGGTTTATTCTTCGCCATTTTTCGTGATAAACTGTACTGCAATATGTCCCACTCAATTTTAAATATAAGTTTTACTTTGTTCAACCCAAAAAACCATGAAAAATAATTAGAAACACAACATTTTTAGTTAAAGTATGGATCAAACTTAGGTTTTAGACAGTGGATTAGAGATGATTATCATGAATATATTCAAGTATACTCATAAAAGTGGCCCGAGTAAACGCAGCCGGATATACACAGAGTAAAACAAAGGCTACAAAACGCAAAAGGAACCCCAACTTCTAATTAAAATGATTAACTTAATGGTCTTAGTCATTAGCGATTTTTAATTCAGTATTGCCTGTGCTGTTTGCTGCTTTCAGATATCTTTTTTCACGTGCTATAATTATAAATAGTGTTTAAAACATTCTTGGAATTAAAATAAATGTTAGGAGAAATACTTAAAACATTTTTATCGTCTCTGGCAACTATAAAATTCATAATAAATTTATATGGAGCAAGGTTAAGAACCATTGGTAATTTTAATGTTCAGTTCCAACAAACGACTCGTCTATTCTCTTGTTAGTTAGAAGTTAGTCTGGTCAATTTTTTTTTAAATTATATTTGCTATCTGTTAGGTACGTCCGACTTCAGGACTGCATGGTTTATTATCTTAAAAAATAATGTAAAGAGAAAAAACAATAATTAATATTAATACAAATTCGAAGGAAGAATATAGGTACTTTTAAAAATCTTTTTTCATAACAATTTTATCTGTTTACTTCCCCTCTCCTGTGCATGCGCACTACACCGCTTGCCCCACTTTACACATTGCTGAACGCGTAGTGTTTATGAAAATCCTAATTTCTTCAAAAATTAAAAGAAATCGAGATTTTTTTTTAGATTAGGGCCAAGATCCAAGGAAGACATCGTGATGAAAGTGTAGTATGGTAGTAGGGTTTGTCCTAAGTAACCCTGGGTAGCTACAACCCTCGAGGTAAAAATCTATCGCCAAGTACCTGTTGGCGTGTGGCGTTATCATATTATAAACTGAACAAGTCTATTACACAGAATATAACAAACGATACAAAAATAAGTAATTAACAGAAACAAACCGCACAAATATGGCCGTCTATATTATTTTATAATGATCTTTAATATTATTATCAAATGTATAATAATGAGCTATTAATTCTTATATAATTAAGCGGAACTTATCGTCGCGTCGTAAACAAGTTTAATTAGTTAAATCAAACGTTCTTTTAGAACTATTAATAAACATATAAAAGTAGAACGAGAGACACGAGAGCGGGATCAAAAACATTTTCTATTAATTTATCCATATTAATATTCCAAGTGGTTAAAGTTTGTGAGTTTGTGACGTTGTATGGCGTAATATCTGGATCTACCAAATCCATTTTGAAAATTCTATCACTAATAGAAAGCCACGTTATTTGTGATTGTCATACATTAACCCGAAAATAGAAAAGATTTTTTTGTGGAAGTCGAATTTACAAAATAAGTCGGAGAAAAAACGGTCCAACGAAAACGTTTCTTACGAAGGCTGCCTTAACGATGAGAGATATATGATTGAGTTCCAGAGAAAAGTTGTAGAGCTTAATAATGGCAAGTCAGCGATAGCATAATTATGTTTTTTTAACTTTTATATATAAGTCACAATAAGTTGTTCTTTATTAATTTTTACCGCCCAACGATGTTGGCACGGGTCAGCTAGTTCGATATAAACTAGCGAATTACAAGCAATCAAAATATTACAAAAATTATTAATAATTCTTCGTTTTGTTCATCTTTAAGAATACGTAAAGCATTTGTTCCTGTTTATATTCTACTTATCTGTAGATAAAATATTACTCTCTTTTATACAGTAAGTACATTTATTGACAGTAAAATATACTTCAATATTGTATTGTTTTTTTAATTTTTAAATTAAATCTATCCTTTTATTTTCTTTCCCTTAGATTTTATTATTGAATTCATTTTCATTTATTCTTGTCAATTATTAATTAACAATATTACATTTTTAGTCATGTATATTTTTTATAACATTTCATTACGTAGTATAAAACCAAGTCCCCTACCGCGTCTGTCTGTCTGTCTGTTCGCGATGAACTCAAAACTACAGAACGGATTCATGCGGTTTTCACCAATCGATAAAGTGATTCATGAGGAAGATTTTCGTATATAATTTGTCAAGGATTTTTTTTTAAATTAGAGCGGGACAACGTTAAGCGCGCCTGTTAGTCATTAATAATATAAGCTTTATCAATATGTAAACACGGATTCGACCTTAACTCTAGTATTTTTTAATAATTATTATTATTTTTTGCCTCTATGTAACTATTGGTTGTTGTGTTTTCCATAGTAATTAATTAATACAAAAATAGAAAAAAAACGATCGATTCTGTACCCAGTATTATACTTAATTTTAATCAGAATGCGGTATTCATTAATGGTGTGTAATATATTCTTAATTATGTGTTACGCAGTCGGAAAATAACCGAGTTATTATAATGTATCGGTAACGGAATTGTGGTCGGATAAGAAATAATGTTCAATTGATAAACTATTTGTTTCCTTGTGTTATGTTAATAATGTTACCGTAAGATATATGTCTCCGCCGTTTCTAATGTATAAGCCGTTTCTAATATTTTACGTTAATTATTAAGATTTAGAAATCGTGTAGGTACATATAGGAGTATATAAAAAAAACCTTATTGACAGCAAAATTTGAATCTCGGTCTCGGTGTATAGAAACTAGAAGTCTTAAAAAAAATTAAACATGTTATATGGATGATAAACGTTGGGTTTAGCTTAGGTTTTGAGATGTAACGACACCCATATTAAATAATATTAATTTATTGTGTATTAGCACAATACCTATAGTATCGGTGCTCTGAGGACCCGATTTAAATCATTACAACGATATATCGGCAGTAGGTATCGCCGACCGTCGCTTTTATGCCTGCTTTTTACACTTGAAAAGTTTTAACGGTTGACCAGAATACCATCTCATGGTAAATGACCATGTGATCTAAGGTGGTAAACACGCTAAGCCTAAAGAGGAACTGGCTATAAGTACAGTTGCTGGAACATACCAGCAAGTGCTTGCCGACAAATTTTCACCTTGTTAGCTAGCCAGGTCTGTTTAAGGTTCTTAATGCTATGCTTATGGTTTTACCAAGATATTTTGTTTCGACGTTTCGGCTCATTTGCAAAGATTCGAACCTAAGATCGACACGGTGTCTGAACACGTTAAGCACCGAGACTTCATCGCTTAGATTGTTTTTTATGTAGCATTCTTTGAAACTTAGAGAAATTCTTTGAAAAATTGAAAAAAAAAATCTGGATACGGACACTCTAATCACCTAGATGTATAAAATATACTTTACGACCTATTCTCATACCTACCAAATATATATTTAAAATTTCATAAAAATCGGTCCAGCCGTTTCGGAGGAGTTCAAACACTAACACCGTAACACGAGATTTTTATATATTAGAAGATTACAATGTCTCTGATAGGTATATCTTTTAGCTTTACAATATTTCTGCAGGCTTTAGCTTTGGTAGGCTTTTTATAGATTATGTTTGAGGGGAATTACAAAAATATAAGATATTAAAATTATAATAGAAAAATAAATCCAAATAAGATCTTAGTATCTTAGATATTACAGGATTAAAATTATACGCATCAAAAACAAGCCGAGACAGTCATAAGTCACAGTAGTGAAAACTAAATAAATGGAATCACTCCGAGTTCATTTTTGAATTTTTAAATCACTTATAGTCTGAATTATTTACATTTCATAATTTGGATATTCCAATTATTAATCTAGTCTGGTTTTCACATCTGTCGGCACTCTGAACAATAATAATAATATACATTTTTATACAGTTTATTAATTAGTCAAACATATTATGGTTTTTTTAGTCCGGTGAAGCTGTGAAGACCCTGCCGGGTCAATAGCGTAGTCAGTTCGAGAAAAAAAAATATTATGGTTTGCACAAGTTCAATACAAAATGTCAATAGTACATGTACACAGGCCACATACTCGTTGCTAGTCAATCGCAATACGCCACGAGCATGTCGAGGTCACAAGTCTGAACTCGACTAAAGAAGGTGTCACTCCAAAAACTGTTTTTGAGAAAATTCTGAATTTGGTTCTATGGCTTTATTGAACTGTTTTATTTATTTGTTGATGAACCAAAATTGATTTAAGTCGTTTAAAAACTTATGACGCCACATTAGTACATTGATCCCATTCCAAGCAGAGGCTGGCCGTTACTGTTAAATAATATATGGAGTGTGTATCCTTCTCAAATATAGTTCATTCATTTTTCTATACACGCCTACTTTGTAAACACCTTAACAGCGTGATATTAAGCATCAGTCCCTCCTCGGAAGACGTCACTTGATTTAAACAACGTTATTATACTATCAAATTGAGGAGAGTTGAT
This sequence comes from Antheraea pernyi, assembly GCA_015888305.1. Classification (NCBI taxonomy): domain Eukaryota; kingdom Metazoa; phylum Arthropoda; class Insecta; order Lepidoptera; family Saturniidae; genus Antheraea; species Antheraea pernyi. Next base: position 109,130 of record MU159072.1, on the reverse strand, counting down.
TTGTACAATTATTATAAGTAGCCACATCCCTCTATGCACAATACCGTGTAATACCTCTCCCCCTTCTCCATACGGCAAATATGTAGGGACCGCTCCGTCTATTAATTAAATCTAATAATATAGTTATACAGTTTTATTAAATACTAGCTGTGACCGCGACTCCGTGCACGTGGAACTAATGTAAAAAAATCAGCTGAATATATTTAGTCCAGTTACTTATCTACTTTCCTCTCGTACTTAAGTCGCGTCGTCATTAAAATTACAATAACTTTTGATAGAGTTAACCGATTTTAATGAAACAAAGACTAAATGTTACTCGAGGACATGTTTTATTATTTTCTTTAATGTAAGGGGTGTCAAATAACATCTAAGACTTGAGACACTCAAGCCAACCTCACCTTTACGTGGTGCACCCTGCTGAATAACGAACGAGGCAATGGCGAAAGCGGGGTGGTAGGGTTTTACAGCCTGACTGGGTCGCAACCACTATGTATATGGCGAAAAAGCATGTCATAGTGATTCGCTTCTGTATATATATATATATATATATATATATATATATATATATATATATATATATATATATATATATATATATATATATATATATATATATATATATATATATATATATATATATATATATATATATATATATATATATATATATATATATATATATATATATATATATATATATATATATAGTGTATCGAAGTTGTTTTCTTCTTCAAAACTTTTTAACTGAATCAAATGTATATATCTGCTGAAGTACAAACTTACAAGTGGTGTGTATATATTTATGTTTATGTATAAATTTCTTCTGTGCGTGTGTATGTCACTGAACTCCTCCTAAACGACAAGACCGATTATGATGAAATTTTGTATGTGTTTTCCAGTGGATCCGAGAATGGTTTAGATTCACAATTGGACCCAGTAGGTGGCGCTGTGGTTGAGTTTTCGTATTTTTTAATTATCAAGGCAGGAAAACGTCCTCCCGGCCCGCTAGTATACAGACATACATATATATTACGAACATTAATTCCGATTTTATTATCTCCTTTAAACGTGAGCGTAATATTTTACTTGGAATAAAATTTAATTAATCGTCTTTCACAATTGAAGCCGACTCTTTTAAATTAAGCCGACTTAATCTGTACATATAAATAAAAATTGATGTCTCTGTTGTTTGTCCGGCTAAACGTTGCTGAACCGATTTTGACAAGGTTGTTAATGATAAATAGAAAATTTATTCAAATTATTATTTAGACTACATTTGATTAAAATAAGTTCAGGAAGTGGAAATTGATTTTTAAAAAGTTTTAGGAGATTTTAAAAAAATGAAATTAACTATAGCGCTAATTATTTAAATTTCAGAAATTATATTAAAATTATTAATATTAATTTAGTTTTCACATCTATTGCCACTGGGAACAAGAACTGTATACATTCTCATTAAGTTAATTAATTATATATATATATATATATGATGGGCTCTACAATCACAATACAAAATATAAATACTAGATGTACACTGGTCGATCGCTAGCCAGACGCAAGCCTAGCCAGCGAAATACGGTCGGTCACGCTTACTAGCATGTCATGACGCGAAATCATAAATTATCTCCGGCCAAAAAAAAACGCTCAAAGCGCATAAAGATGTGTTCACTTAGAAAAAAAAATGTAACTTAAAATGAACACAAAAGGTTAATAAAAACAAAAATACAAACAATAATCCAGCTACAGTTCAATAAATACTTCATAAAACAACAAAACATTTTTAGGAGAACGCAGTCACGGCAACCAACTAGTGTTAGATTGAGATATTAAAAAAGGAAAAAGCGAAGAGATCCACCACAACACAAAACCCTATACGATAATTCGACACCATTTATCAATGTCAGAACAGGAATGTTATTTTCGAACGAAAATTAGACGCGTAAGTTCTAGATTATTCCGCGAGCAATCGTATAACTGGGAACCTAATAACAGTACTAAAACGAAGGGTTGTAATCGTTTCGAATTTTAATGAAATATTTGATTTATACCTGGCAAGAGAGGATCAGGTAGCTTATTATAAGAATATATCATTAAACATTACATATATAATTAAAGGCAAGTTTAGCCTCGAGCTACCCCAATTTAAGTCGATACCGCGCGCTGCATTATAATTTTAATAAAATTGCCCGCTGTCCAATAAAAATATCAAGGAGGAAAAGAGACAAAACAATATTATAATAATATAAGATAATTATAACACATCTGATTGATGTATTATTTGGAAATTTATTGGTAGTAATTACATCGTGTAATAACGGACGATAATGCTCCAAGGCGGTGTGTTTTGTGAGGGAACAATTTATTATTATTTATAAAGTATGAATTATTGTATAATTACAAGGATGGGAGCTTCCAAACTAAACAGAGCGGTTGTTTTTCGGTCGGATTTATGGGCGATTCTGAGAGGCGATCTAATCGGGCCTGTTTGCGATTGGATGTAATACGGGCGGGTAGTGAATGATGTACAGTATGACGTTGGCCACATGTTCTAGGAATTCGGAGGAACGTTATATAGGATGTATTTTACATTAAGCTCGCTCTGGGAAAGGATTTTCGATAATACTGTTTTATTAGGCTTTACATATTGCGCCAACACTTTCTCTTCTTGGTATTTGAAGAAAAATTAACAACACCAGTAGGATGTCCATGAGACTTAGAAAATATGAATGTCCTTCACTAAAATTAGTATTTATTTTTAATTATTTACATGGTAAGAATCTCCTAATGTAAATAAAATGATAAAGGTCTTCGCGGATCACGCAAAAACTACTGCATATATTTTAATGATTTTTGATGTGGAAACTTTTTAGGCGCGTTTAACGGTATATTTTTGGCAGGAGATAAACTTATACTTTCGCGTCATGACATGCTAGTAATCGTGACCGATCATATTGCGCTCGCGCGGCTTTAGTTAGACTAGTAACACGTGGTATAGCTGCCTGTGTACATCTAATATTTATATTTCGTATTAAAATTGTGCAACCTATCATATGTTTGATCAATTAATGAACTGTATATAAAAGTATATAATTATTATTCGGAGTGTCAATAGATGTGACAGAGAGACTAATGATAAAAAGGACCATATACAAAGTGAGAATCAATGGATTACGTAACTCAAATGTTGAGCTTCATCAAGTTAAACCAAGTGAGACATTTTACATATAAACATCCTTATATAAATAATGCAAACCCGAAAATGCAGTCCTCGGGAATAGTCTACAGTTGGCTAGTTTTCTGTTACATATAAATGGCAATATAGTAAGCAAACCATAATCTTGAAGAACTTCGTTTTTAACCGGAACGGTGGTGCCGCTCAAGCAGGTACTATAGATAGCCTACCAAAGCTATAAAGCCTACAAAAAAATTGTAAGGCTAAAAGATCCCATCAGACTTCGTAACTATATATCATAAATACAGTGGTACAAGAAAATAATCCCAAGGAGGGTTGATGTCAGGCAGGCGGCCGATCGTAAAAATTAAGCCAAATCATATACCACAACATGACAAACATGTTGTACCGACCCTACTTATGTGGGATAAGGGTAAGAAGAAGAAGATCCTTATACGATAATGCCCCTGAACGTTAAGGAAAGATTATAAAACCATTACAAAATCTGTCGTAATATATAGATCTGAGGCTGAGATGGATGGAAGAAGATTACATATAACAAGAATTAGTATATCAGAGGAGTATCTAAATAGGACCAGGGACAGATAAATGAAGAAGTAATATAATATGTTAGCGTAATAAGGATATGTCACGAGAATGCAGAAATAAATATAAGAAGAGCGAAAAATGTAAGAATGGATTGTGCGACGAATGATATAAATACAAAAGTTCTAGGTACTGCGATGTCAGGTAGTAGAGGAAATTCGTTCTTAATAGTTCTTTTTTATACTTTATAACTTTTAGCATTTGATAGTAATCTTGTCTTAGATCTTTAGAGGGGAGAAGAGACATGTTATACGGATTCTATTTAGGTGGAAAGGTCTATCCATAAATTACGTCACACGAATTTCATGATTTTTTGACCCCTACCCCGTCCTTGTCACAGATGGTCACATTTGTGAAACAACAATTTGACGAAACAATTTGAATCTTATGTTTATACGGATAGGGTTGCAAATGTTTTGAGTAATTCGTTAAATGTGCAAAGTTTGTGTTTTAACACGTAGATTTGGAAATGTGACGTCACGAAAGTTAGAACCCTCCCATCCCCTTGTCACACAATGTCATACTTCATCGACCCCCTCCCGCCCCTTAACGTGTGTGTAATTTATGGATGATCCCAAATGAGGTTAAGAAGAGAATGGTCCTCATACAAGAACAATAACTACATTTTAATATTATAAATGGGAATCTGTTGTTTGTTTGTTACACTTTCACACATTAACTACTTAACCAATCGTCATGAAATCTGGCATATATATTATTAAAAGTACATAAAATAACATAGAGTACTTTCTATTGATAAAAGAGTTGTCGTTGCCGAGGGATAGATCAAGTTTACATCTACACATGCGAAACCGCGAGCAAAAGCTAGTATAGTTATCCATTTATCCGTTCAATACATACACTTGTAATTATTTTTTATCGAACAGATATTAACGATATAACAAAATATTCAATATTCACGCACTAAATTGTGCTCAATAAAAATAACTAATATTTATCGATATAAATAATCGATTCCACATGTCAAAATGAGTATCGATCTGCTCCCGACGTCTCATTCACTTAATCCCTTTAATCGATTAATCGGTTTTCTCGATAAACCTAAATATATTGATAACTTCCCGCTCGATGGAATTAACTCCTCATACATAAACAAACACGGTTACTGTACTGTTAATAGTTTTTACGGGGCCTTTAATGTGTAGTACAGAGATGTAGTTAGGTATATTTTTGGGGTACAAATGGGAGTCACGTATATCATAAAATAATCTTTGTATATCTTTATGAAAAATACTGATCTATTTATGTTTATAGATATATTTAGTATCGGTATTTTTATGTCTGTAATTTATATGTTGAATTTATAAACTTTGATACCCAATATCCTTTGGAAAAAACAATTTATATAGTTATATTAATAGCTGCCTGTCCTGACTTCGAAGAAATATAAAGAGATTAAATCTTCTCTTCTTCTCTTTACAATACGACCTGGTAATAGAATAGACTGGCAACTGAATAACTAAAAGTACATTTGTATTTTAACAACTTCCTTTTTTTCTTCTGTCTCCCGAATTCTCCACTTCTTATATGGACATTTTTAACCTCTTACTTTCGACTTTCTATAGGATTTCTCACATATCTTCTTTCATAGAAACCTTGTCGTGACATTAATAATAAAAACAAAAAAGAATTAGTCAAATAGGTACGGTGCGCCTGATCTGATGTGCTGCGTACATACATTCGGTAATTGATTTTTATTTATAAATATTTTAAATTATAAAAAAAGTTAGAAATTGAAGGATATAAATCACTAATGCCCGGTTTTTGAGATACTCGGTTAAACTACCAATAGTTATTGACTCAACAAAGTTATCCATAAGATAAACTGTTAAATGGCCCGTTGAGTTTTACTGATATTTATCGTATTATTGTGTGTTCAGAAACGCACTTTGACAAGTTATCGAACCGATGACGATATTGAAAACATAAACTACAATGAGAGTGCCTAAGAAACCGGGCATTAGAGCTGTATATATTACAATTTAAAAAAGTTACAAACTATAAAGATTTTAAATAAAACCTATTTTGTAAAAAACGTGGTATTTCACTCACTCGGGACCAGACTAATTACGTACCTGTATAAACACGGTATAACGTAGATCATACTTAAGATAAAATATTTCACAGATGTTGTATACCAAAAGCTGTTATTACGTGTTGCTCATAATTTATGCATTGACATTATAATTACTTTAAACATACGCGAGTTGGTTTTTTTAATGAAGGTTGAATTAAATTTTAAAACTTTCTCCGTAATGTAAAAAAAGGTAAAGATTTCATTAAAATCATTATTGTGTTTTTTTACAGTGTTATATTATGGTATTCTTTTTTTGAAGTATGTTTTTTATGGCATCCGTTCAATATGCCAGGTGAAAGGATAGATGAAGATTTTAGACCTTTATTTGGGTGATTCAAAGTTGATTTATGTAACATACAGGCCCCGTGGTGCGGTGGTAGTAAATCCTACTACTGTGCTAACAAGCCGATGAGTCGATGCGTGGATAAGACTGACTTTTGTCCGACGAAAATAATTGTAATTATCTGGATTTATTAATACAATAGACATTAATTGTACAATACATTTTTTGTAGTTATACTTCTTTTGGCGCGTTAGGGAAAAATGATGAGAGTAAATTTTTACGATGCGCGCGCACTCCGTTACAAAAAACCGACACCCTGAAGTTAGCTATAGTCAACATTTTGTTTCTTTGTATTTGTTGTTCGTATTTCTTTGTATTAATTAAAAACTTTCAATGTATTAAATACCATTTTTCTAATGTTAGTGTCATTTTTTCTGCAAACGTAGAATAAGGCGAAAGATAAAAATTTTGAAAAGATTTCTAACTTGTTACGCCAAAGAAGTATAACTTCTAACGCGTTTACATAAATACACAAACACGTTTTTTTTTTTATTTTATCAAGGGACTTTGATCATTTCTGATATGTCAGTGCCATCGTACCTTATATCTACATACAATTGAAAGTTTTAAATCTAAAAACGTAAATTGACTGATTTCTAAACTTAAAAACTACACCAGTACCTTTTGGAACAGTCTGATGTCGATTCTGCCAGAATGATGTGGTAAACACCCATATTCCCGATATTGGTGTTATATTCCTTTACACAACGCATAATCTGAATTTGAGCTTTTATGCTCTCTGTCAAAAAATGATATTTTAATGAATAAATATAAACATTGCTTTAAAATAACCTTGCGGCTCGCGGTCTATCTTTGCTATGTGGAAAAAGGATTTGAGCATGTAGTAATCAGTGTTTTTTTTTTCGAACTGACTACGCTTTTAACCTTGCAAGGTCTTAACAGCTTCACCGGACTGCAAAGACAAGCGCTTAAGGCACTCAGCCGATTCGTAAGCAGTGATATTAATCCCTAATTAATAGTTAACTAGCGGGCCGGGCGCACGTTGTCCTGCAAAGATAATAAAAAAAAATCTAAAGTTCAACCGCAGTGCCACGTACCGGGTCCAAATCTAAACCATTCTCGGATCCACTGGAACACGCACATAAAATTTCATCAAAATCGGTCCAACCGTTTAGGAGGTGTTCAGTGACATACACACGCAAAGAAAAAAAATTATATATAAAGATTAAGAAATATGTACTTTTAGGTCAATTATTTAGAGTAGTGTTCGTCCAGTGGTCGTGTATATATGTATATCTTTCTTTTTTTTCGAAATAGTAAAAGTTGTATTCAGTGGTGTACAAATATTGTAGACTGGCAGTGTCTGCGACTCCGCCCGCATGTAACCTGATGTAATGAAACAGTGGCTAAGAAAATCATCTCAATGCATTAAGTCAATTTACTTATCGACTCTTCTCTCGCACTTAAGTCGCGTCCTCATTAATATTACAATATATTCTTTACTTTCTTTTTTTTTTAATTTAATGAAGGCTTAGTCGCCTGCGCGACTGTATCGCCTAAGTGACATACAACTATATAACAATAAACTTAACAATAGCTTATATTAATTTTGTACAATTCTTTAGCATCTTTTGAAGTGGGTTCTGACAATAAGGAATTGTCCAACCCAGTGTGAAACGAACCAGAAGCATTAAGCCGAGATCTAATATCTTCGCTGCGAACACATTTTGATTTTCTTTAAAATATTTTATCTTGGTTTCATTAAAATCGGTTTGGTCTATCAAAAGTTATTGTAATTTTAATGGTAACGCGACTTAAGTCCAAGAAAAAAGATATAAGTAAATGAACTTAATATATTGAGACAATTTTAAAAGTCACTAATTTTTTACATTAGGCTCCAAGTGGACGGAGTCGCGAGCACAACTAGTAATTAATCATTTTGAACTAATCTAGTATAGCAGGAATTGTGGACAGAGTGATAAGAAAGTATACTAAGGTCGCCTGGCTAGCTACTATTTTCAAGTGAGAAATATACTGCCAAGCGCTTTGCGATTTATACCGATATCTGGACACAAAAATCTTGCGAATTTTATCAAACTGAAATAGTTTATAATATTATCCGATACGAAATATATATAAGAGTTGTTGAGTTATGTATGCTTGGTACACATATATGTTTCAACAACTCATATATGTCTGAATAGTTAGCTTAGGTTAGCTTACATAGGTCGCGAATTGCATGTATCAGGCAACAGCCAAAGCCGAGGTTTGCCGCGCACCCTTGAGCTAGTTGTCAAAATAAAATCGGCTGAGTGCCTTAAGCGCTCGCCTTAGTAGTCCGGTGAAGCTGTTAAGACCTTGCTTGGTCAATAGCGTAGTCAGTTTGAAAAAAAAAACTTGCGAATTTTAGCGGCAAATCAAATTGAGAGTCCTAGGTATGCAAAATCGATTATCTCTATTTTGTAAAATATGTCTTACCTTTATAAACATTATAGCCTCTTTTCCCGCTGGCTAAACAGTACACATTGTTGAGAATAAAAAATAATCTTATATACTTAATATGCATATAACTCACAAAGTCGTATTTTGATCTTAGCTGACCGTTAGTTTGTCTAAGTGATTGGAGCTATAGACCACTCTATTGTAAATTTATTATTTTAAATAAAATGGTTTCTTCTAATATAATTTTAAATTTACGTGTTAAGTTACGAACGAAGCGAACACTAAAACTATTAAAATTATTAAAGTGTCTAAAACTATTATTTTTATTCAAGTTACAAGTTGATTTTGTATCCAAGTTATTAAGAATTACATATTTTTCTTCAAGAGATTATTATCACTTATAGAAAATATTTACTACCTAAATATAAATTTCCATAATTGATACTTAAATCAACATTACTTAATGCATGCTAGTGATCTTATTGTTCAATGATAACTTACACATTCTTATGGATAGCATTCCCATTTCGATGAGTTAAGAATATAATATTGTTAGGCCAATGATAAAAGGAAAAAATATATACTCACCGGAGCCACTGGCAAACAGGAAGTCCCTGTGCAGGGAAGACGTCTTCAGGTAAGGGTAAAACAGCTTGACGCCGTCCGTGGTACCGCCTTACCAACTGTCACCAATAATAATAACATTGTAAATGATATTACAGTGTTAATTAATTGTGAATTTATTTAACTAGAGAGCGATAACATATCCTATTCATAATGCATCCTATTTCCATATAACCTGTGAATATTTGTACTGCAATCAACTAAAACATGCCATAAGTTAGTTATCTATTATTGAGTTCTTCAGTAAATAGTGACGTAAAAAAATTGTCTCATATATTTTATGCCATTTGTTTGCTCGCCTATTTGAATACCAGAACCTTTTTCAGCATTATTTGGACCACATAATTATGTAATTTAAGATAAAGTTATGATAAAGCAGTTGGTTATATTTAAATATAAAACGGATTATTTGACAAGTTTTCCTTAAGCATCGATTCAAGTGAATTGCGTTCGTTTTTAGACTATAAAATAGATTGACAATAGACTATAATCTATGATGTTACGTGACAATTAGAATAACAATCGTAGCTGCGGAAATATATCAACAATAGTATAATTGCAAATTGAGATTTTTTTAAACAAGACTAAAGCAAAAAGTTATCCATTCCAGCGTAATGTTGTAATTAATTACTGCGGGTAACAATCGATCCCGAATTATAGGTAATAGTAACAATTAACCCCAAATACGACTGTAGTTGTAAATGGAAAGTAACCAAGATTATCTCGTGTACGAGTGTAATTTTATAATCATAGAAAGACTTTCAATAAAGAAAATTAATTATCCAATTCGAATAAGAATGAAGATTGTTTTTTTTTAGCTATTGTAGTTTCTGGTTATAAATCCTAAGTTGTAAGCACTTATTGATTACTATCGTTGTGTTAATTGTCCTAAAAGGACTGGCCGTGTTATTAAGTCGTTTTTGGGAGTTATTGCGAAATTTTATATGCGAAATTGTATAAAATTTTATATGCGAAATTGTATAAAATTTTATATGCGAAATTGTATAAAATTTTATATGCGAAATTGTATAAAATCAAGATAATGTAAGAATAAATAAAGGCCAATTCTCGATTACTATAATATTACTTTACTTGTAATTTGTATTATTTGAGTATATTACACGCAAGTTCGAACTTACTGCTATATTCAGAGCGGCCAGATTGACAAGTACTGTATAACATAATATCCGCCACGCCAAAGATCAAAATTACGTCAAAAATTCCTAGTCGTTTAGTTAAATCGAGTTTTGCTATGATGATCAAATTTTTATTTATAAAAATTGGACTATTAAGGGATCTTAACATTTTTTTATGTTAATATTATTACAGCTCATGATAGTAAACGAATTTTAACAGCAGATAATACAAACAGGAAAATTAATAAATTAGAGGTTTGGGGCAATACAAGATTTTTGTTGATATTGCAATTCTACAAGAAAAAAAATCAAAAGCTTATCATAATTCATCTCAATATGTCGTTAAATTAAACAACAATAATATAGAACTCCAGGTAATATCTACAGTGTCTGAAGGCAAGGATGAAAAAACAGCGAAACGCCGGAACGAAATACGTCGCGTGTACAATGAGCCGGGAACACACATCTTCCCTTGTGTTTCGTTTAGTAAGGATTCCTGAGGCTGGCGTCCTCGAGGGTGTGGGAGGGTGGCGACGGAAGGGGAGGTTTGCAAGGAATGCGCGGGGCCTGCGCGATTTTTCACCCAAGAACCACGTGTCTGCCACGTGCATAGAAACTTTCTGGGGAAGTTTTCCTTGTGTGTAGACGCGCGTCGTACCTTTTTTCAACTTTCTGAACCTCCCTTTTATAATTTCTCGGTTTATGTGTTTCATATTTCATACCTGACTGCGTAAATGGAAGTTAATGTCTTTCTAGTATATGTGTATTGTATGTATGTTAATTCTCTGGAACGTTTTATAATCGAAACGGTTAACATTTCGGTTTTCATTAGATTCATCTCAATTGTGGTAGTAACGTATTTGAGTACGACTTTTGAGAATCAAACAGAAGAGATGATGAATAAAAAAATATGTTTGTTTATCAATTACTAATTCGTTTATTAAGATAACAAAAAAAAACTTTTGATCTTTCGGTCCTGGACTTTATCGTTTTTTTTTCTTGATTAATAATTTTAATTGTTACATAATAAAAAGTAATTTCACAATAAGAGATGAAACGATAAAAAAAGGTTCGAATGCTTAAAATGTCGAATTACCTTTTGTCGGTTACGGAACAAAGACAATAATGATAGAACAACGGGTTTTCGAAATTCAAATCGTGGCCGTTAAGTACGTTCGGATACATTACTAAACTTATGGATATTAAAAATTAAAATAACGTCGATTAGTTCCAAATTTGTGAATGATCATTAATATTGATTGATACGAGCCGTGTCTAACGCACATAAAATTTATTCGACAACAGATTTCACCGATACACAAGGGAATTAATAATAACGTAATAGTAATAAAAGAGCCGCTTTCTCAACACAATGGATCACTGGACGAAACCATTTTGCAATCAACATATCAAGTAAACCGTGTCTAGAAAATTCTTAATTGAACTAATGAGAAGTAATTACAATTTTTATTGCGGCCATAATGATTACGATGCCTTAAAATAATAAAAGCAATTAGACATTGATGGGCGTAGCGGAGGCTGTGTATCCGTCTCTGTCGCACGGACGCCGGATGATGATGATAAAGTGGGATAGGGAATATGATTAGATGTAATTGTTTGAACGGTTATAAAAGTTGATGTCGGAGACGGTGTTCTGTTTGTCGTTAAACGGCGAGATGTTTCCATTTCCAATGATTTTTAATGTTGAAAAATAAAGAATGAATAAAGAAGTCCTGCTAAAGGGAACGAATGTTTGATTACTTCAAACTTAATCAGTCAAATTAGAAACACAGCTACGGTAAAGATTGTGTACTCGTGTTTTTATTGTTTAGTCTGTGTTAAGCCGAGTGTAATGTACAATTTTTATGCGGGTACTAACAGTGCCAGTGGCTCGGCACGTGTTCTTTATTATCCACTAATCTTATAAATAAGTATGCTTCTTTGTTTGTTTCTTATTTCAAATCTTAACTACGGAACCGATTATGAAATTTTGTGTAGACATTCTCGGGAGTACTAAAAAGGACAGTGGATAGCTCTCATCCAGATATCAAATCAAATCAAATCAAAAATACTTTATTCAGTTTAGGCCCTAATAAGGCGCTTATGAACGTCAAAACTACCACCGGTTCGGAAAACAACCCAGTCACCGAGAAGAACCGGCAAGAAACTCGATTGGGTACATCTTTTTAACATATATATATATATATATATATTTCAAATACATTATACGTTACGTAACCGTTTTTAGTGGATGCACAGAGAGGAGTCAATTCCAGACGTCACCATCGTTCACGTATTGATCCACTCTATAGTAGCCTTTCGACACTAAAACCCGCTTGACATGGTGCTTAAATTTACAGTCCGGCAAATCGGTAATATGTTTTGGGACTTTATTGTAAAACCTAACACTATTACCTAAGAAACTATTACTGGTTTTGCTAAGTCTGAAACATGGGACGACCAGTTTGTCACAGTTTCTAGTATTTAGATCATGCCGGTCTTTTACAAAATGCAGATTTTCAAAGTTTTTGCGGACATACATTAAATTATCAAGAATGTATTGGGAGGGTAGAGTTAAGATACCAAATATACCAATATAAAAAGTAGTCTACATGTACAGTTCATGAGGAATACCTCAAATTTACATTAAATCGAGCAGACAACAGTTTATTATAATTACAACCCGTTGTAATTATAATATTACTAGTGATCTCGGCGGACGTTGTACTGCCTTGTAAATTAAAAAAAAAATTCAACCGCAACACCACCTACCGGGTCGAACACGCACACAAAATTTCAACAAAATCGGTCCAACCGTTTAGGAGGAGCTCAGTGACATACACACGTACAGAAGAAATTTATATATAAAGATTACCATGTTCATATATAAATTTACATGAGGATTATTTAAACGGTACAGAGGTTCATGTACTGCTGCGACATCTTGTGGCGAGTGATAATAAAATTGGCGGTGGAAGGGATTTTTCTAAGTCCACCTGGCTAGCTATAATTGTCAAATTGAAAATCTATCGCCAAGCGCCTGTTGGTGTATTCCGGCAGCTGTTCTTGAGAGGCAGTCAACTAGAGTTGACAGCCTAGAGGCTTAGCCAGTGTTATTACAAAAAAGTTAAATACGTATGCACCGCGGTCGCTAAATGTTCGCCATCTTGCGTCGGGCAAGCGCCGTGCATTTATTATTAAACCATTTTAAATCAAGTATTTAATACGTATTTAACTTTTTTGTAATGACACGGAGCGTGTTTACTATCTTAGACCACATTCATTTAACATCAGATAATATTGTGATGAAACGTATTAATTAGAAAAAAATATGACAGCATGAAATACACTTTGTTGTTCTAACTTTCATTGTAACCGAACAAAATGCTTCTGAAGCTCATTCAGCCCAGATGAATCAACATTTATTTTTCTGTATAAACTAGTTGAATCTCGCTAGTTACGTGGGATATTTAAAAAATGGTAAAAGATCAAACCAAACCGAAAAATAACTAGCCTAGAATTATTTACGAAAAATCTCGCATCAAATGGTTATAGGCCTTTGAAATATTATTGAAAGCTGAAATATTATTGAAATGAAACTTCTTACGGTAGGGCTCTGAGATTCTGACCCACAACTATGTCGGGTAGAATGTTGAAAACACCGGTTCTCGTCCGTTTACCGAGTTTAAGCAACGTTGCGCGCGGTCAGTACTTGGATGGGTGACGAACACCGTGTTTTTTAAATATAACTAAAATGGTTCCCTGTAATACAGAAGTTTCACTTCTATCGTATGTTGTTACGATACACCCTGGTACCTATACCAGGAGGAATCTAAAATTTGCATTAATTTATCCTTATCTCAATATTGTACATATAACATAATACATATTTATACCTAAATTTGTTTTCTGCGTATTCTACTGTCTACTATATTCAGAGCGGCCAAAAAGTATGGAGCGGGCTGACTATGTAATTTTTTTTTTTTTTTCGAACTGACTACTCTATTGACCAAGCAAGGTCTTAACAGCTTCACCGGACTACCGCTGACTATGTAATGATTGATATCATTCATACCATTATGAATGGTACGATATTACCATTTATACCATTCGGTTGTGTCATATTCGCTTCAAACAAACCTAATGGCGGCTTCATTCAATGTTGAAGTATTAATTTCAGATTTTTCATGTACCTCTGTATTTTTTTATGTTTCTATTAAATCTTTGCACTCTAAGATTTTTTTCATTTGTATCACTCGAAACCGCGATTGTCTGAACAACAGCTCCGCTCCGGAGCCCTCGAGTGCAAAGGGTAAATATATATGGTTTGCTTTCAAGACTATTTAGATAAACAAGAAATATGATTACTATGATAATTATTGGATACGTTAATCTTTATCATCATCAGCCTATAAGAGACCCACTGCAAGGCCATAGGCCTCTTCCCGAAGGAAAATATGGGCATAATCACGACGCATTGGCGATTTCAGGCTCCGAGAAATCCACAGTTCCATATTTTCCCACAGACGATGGTACTACAAGAACATGTCTCAGGTTTAGGTTTCCTCACGATATTTTCCTTCACCCTGAACCGATATTCTTACCAAATTAGATTAGTAAATGTACGCAAATTCTGAAAACTTCGTTGGTGTATGTCGGGGTTCGAACCTGCGCACATCGTATTGATATTCCACGGCTCAAACCATAGAACACCAAGATTTAATACACAACGATGACAAATGTCTAGTGTCTATTATTTAATCTTCTTCTCACCCTTATCCCACTTAAATAGGGTCGGCACAAGAAGTTTTCCTTTTCCACTATCCCCTGTCAGATGTCACTCAGTATTCACACCTTTTATACACATATCATTTTTCACACAATCCATCCATAACTCTTTCGGTCTTACTTTATACCTATATTATACGTCCACCTTCATACTCAAGACATTTCTGGTTGCATGACTTTCATCTCTTCTCATAACACGCCCGTACCGTGCTAACCTATTAATCCTGATTGGAATGAAAACGCTATAAAGGCAATAAGGTCTTTAAAAAAATCCCCCATAAAATAGTTAAATGAAATCATAAATATCATATATATATAAAATAATAAAAAAACAACAACATCTAATAGATGCTCACAGATACGATTTTTAAGTTACATATTAAATAAAACGATAGCAAAAAAATGGAGCGGACCGAGAGACTGCAGATAAAAAGAAAAAAAAACACCTATTAATTCTCAATTTCTCTGTCACTAGTCCTATTATCAAACTTCCTTTGACATAGTTATCCTTAATCTTAAACTATTCCAATCACACATCTTACTCACCTTACCATTCGCATCTCTGTTACATGTTGGTGATCTACTCTCATCCGTCTCATTCATGGCCTAGCATTTGGATCCATATAATATGATTGGTCTTATTATAATTTTACTAGTGGGCGCCCAGTGGTCGACATTCGACCATAGTTCATTGATTTTTTTAAGTTTGAATTTTATTAGGGTTAATATCATTGTTGAATGTAGAATGGAAAAGGGTAATTGGAACGTAAGAGTAAAATAATACATACAGTCGAGCATAGCAACCTCCTTCATGACCTTTTTTGAAGTCCTTTATTGACAGATGTCAAAATGTATTTTTTATTTATATATGTGTATATGTTATGTAAAATTGAAGCAGT
Source organism: Antheraea pernyi (assembly GCA_015888305.1). Classification (NCBI taxonomy): domain Eukaryota; kingdom Metazoa; phylum Arthropoda; class Insecta; order Lepidoptera; family Saturniidae; genus Antheraea; species Antheraea pernyi. The sequence continues at coordinate 93,061 of MU159072.1, read as the reverse complement.
AGTGTGAGTAATGCATATTTTAATTAATTTAATGTACTTCTAATGCATTTTATATAAATTAAATAGCTTTCTGCACTTCTCCTCCATATAAACTTTAACTATGCCAAATTTCACGTTCATCCGTTCGCCCAATTCCGTTAAAAAGGGATACAAAGTTTAGGCTTCACGTATTATATATGATACTCCTTCCCCTTGAGTTTCAATGGTATTCGTGAGCTACAAGCTACCCCAGACACTTTTTGCCATTTCATCCATCCTGCATTAAGTATTATATAAGTGTCCTGTATTAAGTAGTGTTTAAAATAATATTAATTCTTATTTTTAGGAAAAATTAAATACATTTACAGTATATTAACGTTACAACTGGCCTAAATAACATATTAATTCGCAGCAATTGTCTTAAAATATTAATCAAAGCAACTGTATTTTAATGACCTGTACAATTAACATGACTGATTCGTTAAAACGATACACGTATAAGTCTTGGTACAACAAATGAATCACGTGAACAACACTAATTAGGTACGACTGTTAAATAAAAATACGATTTGTTGGCTCTGTCGCAATGAAATTAGTTACTATTTCTTGTTTATACTTCACTTGCTTTCGTCCGCGGCTTTGTTCGTATTAGTGGTGTAAAAAATATTTGTTTATCCCTCAGTTATAGTACTTTTTTTATATGAAATGTACCTCATCTCCTTATCTGTACTTCTCACTACGTGTATTCAAATATTTCGTGTTACTCTTTAGCTCCCGCACACATCGCGGTTATCAGTAATATCTCGAGCCTAGGTCGCCCCCGCGCGGAGCCCTCGAGGTATTATTATCGCGATACAGTGACTCACCTACATCACTTGAACACACATATGAGATCATCTCTCTCACACACGTGCATATACATACACATGGTGGGAGGGTTTTGTTTTTTTCCCTCAACGAACTGAATCGAATAGTTTTAGTTCGTTTCATTCCGATATACACGTATTCGTTTGTGAATTATGCAATTTCGATTGTATGGTTCACAAATGTATATATGTATGAATAGCTTAGAATAGTTAGCTAGGTCAGACGCGACTTTTTCCAGGTAACAGCCCAAGACGAGGTGCGCGTGCGCCCTTGTGTATGTTACCTAAAAAACCAAATCGGCTGAGTGCCTTAAGCGCTCGCCTTAGTAGTCCGGTGAAGCTGTGAAGACCCTGCAGGGTCAATAGCGTAGTCAGTTCGAGAAAAAAAATTCAAAATTTCGTGAAGATGGGTTGAGGAATAATGTGCAGTTGTATAATTTAATTTAGCATTTATTAGTAAGAATTGAGTTACCAGTAACGGGTTTAAAAAAAAAAGGACGTGCTTCAATAAAAGTTCTAAATTATCTACTAAGTTATTCATCTTTATCCTTCTACTGTTACTAATTACAGTATTTTAATGGAACAACTCTGTATTTTTATTACCCCGATCTCTAATTAACATGTTTTAATATGTAAAAAAATACATTAGTCTGAATTTACATACTCAGGGATCGGTAAGTATATTATTATATGTTATCTATATAAAAAACTTGATACTATACGCCATCTATATTCGAGATTCGTAAACTTCAGCCATTTGACTGTTCTTCGTGAAAGTTGACGCAATTAAGTGTTTTTTATGAAGATTTTTAATTTATCCAGTATAATATATCTTTATTAGTATATTAGTTAAGAGTTAAGTCGTGGTGGCCTAGTGGTTTGACCAGTGGAATATCGTTTCGATGTCCGCAGGTTCGAACCCCGGCATGTACCAATAAATTTTTCGGAATTCGCGTACATTTACTAATTTCAATAGACTGATGGTGAAGGAGAACATCATGAGGAAACCTAAACCTGGGAAATGTCCTTGTAGTTCTACTATATGTGAGAAAACATAGAACTATGGATTTCTCAGAGTTTGAAATTGCCAATACGTCGTGGGCTGGCGCGGTGATTACGCCCATACCTTTCTTCGGGAAGAGGCAGATGACCCTGCAGTGGGTCTCTCACTGGCTGACGATAATGATGACTAGGTGACGCTGCGATTCATCAACGTATGTACTATTCAAGCAATCGTCATGAAAATTGCTGTACTATATTTAAATGTTTAGCTGAAGGTTGATTAGAGGGTGGATCAAAATATGAACAATGGTGCTTAGAAAGGTGGAATAAGGGTAAGAAAACGATAAAGAATGTTTATAAATAACACTCGTCTCTGTGAATTCGCCAAAAACGATTGTACATGTAATTTCTTTTAAATAAATATTTAAGAAAAAATGAATCCTCTCGAATTTCTTTATGACTGGGCTGTTTTTAAACCAGTGGTAGTTTTGGTGTTCATAAGCGCCTTCTGAGGGTCTAAATTGAAAAGAATATTAGACTGAACGCTACAGCAAAATATATTTTACAGTGGATAACATTAACTTAAATAGTAATGAAGCAGTGGAGAAATTATTTAAAGAAATGTAATTGGATACAGATATTGCGTTTTACACTGACCGTTTAAGGTTAAGTAATGTTCGCACACTGGTTGAAATCCTTCTATAATCATTATTGAAAATTAATCCAAAAGTAGTAGATTACAATTAGAAATTTCAATGGCAGTTGAATCAATTTTTACTTTAAATTTGTTTTCTGTTAGGAATTTCACAACAATCTTGTCGATATCTTCAGTTGTGAAACATTTTTTGCCTTTTTAGACATAGGGAAAATAACTGTCTTCCAAAATATTTTGACACTGAATTTAAAAGAAATATAGAGTATCGGCATAACAAACAGAGGAGAAAAAGTTACCTACTACACTATTTTGTCTTTGCCTATTTATACATAGACAAAATACCAGATTCTGTGGAAATAATACTTTAACGCGGCATCTCGTCAAAATTGTGTATAGTATAAATATTACCAGTACCACCAGTAATTTCATGTATTGTCAATTCTTCTTTGAGCACACAAAACATTGTAACATCGTTTCAGTTATGTTCAGGGCATTTTTTATTATTGAAGTGGAAACTGCTTAAGGCGCGTTGAGCGGTATTTTTTTGGCAGGGATAGGTTTATAATTCTTCTTCTCGATGATTGGGTTGTTTTCCGAACCGGTGGTAGCTTTGATGTTCATAAGTGCCTTCTCAGGGCCTAAATTGAATAAAGAGTGTTTTGATTTTAATTTGGCGTCATGACATGATAATAAGTCTGACGGCCGTATTGCGTTTGCGCGGCTTGCGTCATACTAGCGACGCGAGTCTGTGTACTTCTAATATTGATATTTTTTGTATTGAAATTGTGCAGCCCATCATATGTTTCATGAATTAATATACTGTAAAAAAAGTATTATATAATTATTTTTCGGAGCACCAATAGATGTGAAAGAGAGACTATGACAATAATTTCAATTTACAAATTATGAAATATAAATAATTCAGACTATTATTATTAATTTAACAAGTAAAAAAGAACAAAATTTAAATTCAGTTGTATTGAGTTTTTACTTATGTCGGCAGTTCTTGTGGCTACCTCGATTTTTTTGAAGTTATACTTCTTTTGGCGCGTTAGGGAAAAATGATGAGAGTAAATTTTTACGAAGCGCGCGTCCACCGTCACGAAAAACCGACACCCTGAAGTTAGCTAGAGTTAACATTTTGTTCTTTGTATTTGTTGTTTGTATTTCTTTGTATTAAAACTTTCAATGTATTAAATACCTTTTTTCTATTGTTAGTGTCGTTTTTTCTACAAAGTAGAATTAGATGAAAGATAAAAAATTTATAAGTTTTTTAAGTTTTATAAGTATTTTTTAAGAAGTATAACTTCTAACGCGTGTACATAAGTACATACACACTTTTCTTTTTATTATAGCACGGCAAAGTGACTGCACTATGCCTGATGCCATAGTACAGTCCAAGAACAATGGCGACCACTCATAGACAAACTATCCATTGCAGGTCGCCGCTGTCATGCCGGCCTGCGTAAGTGTCTCTTCACGTTACGCTTGTGAATTATCTTTTAATACTTATCTTTACTTATTAGTGAATTAACAAATTTATTTTCCTGTTTAATATACCCGGAGAAACGTCTAAAAAAACCTTATTCATCCTGGATCAGTGTAACACGAAGATTACATCATTGTGGTAGAAATACTTGTAACGAACCTTGCATAGCTTCAATCACCTGGCTTTATAGAAAGGTTGCAAATTACCCATTCAGTTCCATTATTTTAAATACAAATTCCTTCTCTGGAATATCTGGAAGGAAGAGCATAGTACCTAAGGAAGTGGGGATGAGTGAATTGGATCACTAGTACAATTGAGACGCCTTGATCCTTCAAGGTCGTCCCGGTAAGTGACACTTCCGACATTTATTGTAGGAGCGTCAACAGAACAGATATTCGATTATTTCTATGTAAATCCTTGTCAGTTAAAGAATATTCATGTGTATTTCAGTTATATAGAGATAAAATATGATGTTTTTATGTGTGTAATGGATACATTAAAAAAATACTTAACCGATTTTAAAATTTCTTTTAACTATAGATACCTACATTTTCAGCGAATGGCATGGAGTTTATTTTATATTCAAATTCTACATTAACGTTAATGATGCAAGCAAAAATTAGTATCAAATATATTATATTTTTTGATTTTTTATGTATTTACTAAAATAAATATGAAGAATTTTCAAACTAATACATTTTCTCTTCCTTTATTTCTTCGTAATGTGTTATTTGATTCGGATTTTTTTTCACCCAAACAGCATCAATAAGGTCGATGACGAGTGCAGTCAATATTGAACCAAAATGGTAACTAGCACAAGGATTTAAAATATGCTACTAGGTACATAGTAATACTAGGTAGCAGTCAGCCTTCGCTTTTTACTACAATTTATTTAGTAGGCCCCTACAATCATAGTGTGACCGAGTAATCTTCATCTTAACCCTTAGGTAGGGTTACCAACATATTTATGAGTGATTATATTATCTCTCAAAACTATATAAATCAAGTTTTAAAATATAATATTTTGTCGATGTATTAAAAAGTATAGAAAAATAGTTTTTAAACACTTTTTGCAAATTTTCTTTGAAATATAATTATAATACAAGCTTATGAAAATATAGTATTTTCGTGTAGCATATATTTCTTCAATAATATATAAAAATTATATTTAAGATACGGTAATATAACATACAAATTATATAATACAGTGGCGAACTGAATCTTACTCATTGGATGCATTTGCTAAACTATATTAAATCGCGACTATCTTCACACTTTACAACCTACTATTTACTCATGCTTAATTATGTATATTATGTATTGTGTAAATTAACCTGAAAATTCACAAACAATGAGCCAAAAATCTAACCCCACATTCGATTTCGATTCGCTTCTGCGGGTCGCGTTTCGGGATCAGCCTGTGCATAACTTTTCGCAGGCCGGCATGACAGCGGCGACCGGTGATGGATAGTGTCACTCGGTGGTCGCCATTGTTTTTGGATTGTACTGTGCTTACCATCAGGCACAGTGCAGTCATTTGGCAGTGCTACAATAAAAAAAATTATTAAGGGTTTTCTGTTTCCATAGAGTATACAAATACTGCAGATTAGTAGAAATAAGAAGAGTGAAGTATGACGAAAAGAGACTTGGAAATAGGAGCTTTGATTCGTCGACGCCCTAAAAAAAAATCTATTTTCAAATTCTTGTATTTTATTTATTTATTGAACACACAACACAATGTACACTGATCATTATTAAAATAAGACACGCACAATTTATAACGGTAAGTGTCATCGTAATTAGAGGTGTAGACTGCATGCATTGATAATACTAAAGGTAGTCAATAGATAAAAGCTAAATACAAAAGTACTGAAATGTTTTACTTTAGTCTATTCATATATAGACATCTTTCACTGAATGTTTTAATTTTTGTTACAATGAAAGTACCTTTCTACTTAAGTATACCTTATTTAAGGATTTTAAAACGAATGTCGACAAAATAAGACCAAATTATTGGAACTAGCGTATATGTAGTGAGAAATTGGTGAAAATCAAAATGGAATTGCAATGATAAAGGATCTGCCAAACGATCTAACGATTACGTAATGGTATTTTTTTTTCTTGTGACACTTTATACGTATACGATAATTATACAGTTTTTTTTTTCGAACTGACTACGCTATTGACCAAGCAAGGTCTTAACAGCTTACCGGACTACTAAGGTGAGCGCTTAAGGCACTCAACCGATTTTATTTTGACAACTAGCTCAAGGGTGCGCGACACACCTCGGCTTTGGCTGTTGCCTGATACATGCAATTCGCGACCTATGTAAGCTAACCTAAGCTAAGCTAACTATACATACATATATGAGTTGTTGAACCATATATGTGTACGAAGCATACATACCTCAACAACTCTTATATATATTTCGTATCGGATAATATTCTAAACTATTTCAGTTTGATAAGGGAAAAAAGATAAAACTCTTCCACTTGCATGTGTAAGTGAGTATGCGTGCACGTGTGTGGAGGTGATATGTGTAATGTTGTCGCAGTGATGTAAGATTTTGTGTCACTGTATCGCGCGAGCAGCGTACTCAAGGGCTCCACGCCGAGGGAACGGATCTAGGCTTGAGCAGTTGCCGAGGGGGGCCTAGTCTGGTAATTACCCTGGAAATTATACAGATATTTCACAATGAAGTATTGGTTATCTTTTCATATACTATATTTAGTTCAAAATAAATCTTTATATACATCTTACAGGTAACTTAAGTAAGAGAATAGGATGCAAATGGATTATTATTGTGACAGACCACTTTCGCTTCCTACACGAATCGGTATTACGAATGAATCGACACCGATTCCGGTTTTATAAACTAGATTCGATAATTAACGATAACACTTATAATAGGATAAATACTTAGACGTTAATATTTATGGCTCCATATAAATTTGTGTGTGTGTGATTAATTTAATGGGTTATTCGAAAATATAGTTGTTAAAACTTATTAGTTAAAATTGGTTCAGATAATCGCGTTTTCTTGAAATCTTCTTTAGGCGCGTCGAGCGGTAATTCTGGCGGGAGATAAATTTCTGATTTCGCGTCATGACATGCTAGTAAGCGTGACCGATCGTATCGCGTTTGCGTGGCGCGACTAAGTACGACGTAGTATAAGGGCGTAGTATAGCCTATGTAGATCTAACATTGATATTTTGTATTGAGATTTTCATCATATATTTGTTTAATTAATAAATTATATATAATTATTAGATATTCGGAGTGCCAATAGATGTGAAAACCATACTGATGTTAATAATTTAAATTTATAACGTATAAATAATTCACACAGTAATGAATTTAAAAATTCAAAACGGAACACAGTTATTCCATTGTATTGAGTTTTCACTTCTGTCGGCAGTTTTATGACTGCCTCGATGTTTTAAAATTTTATAATTACTGTGTGTATTTTTAAACATATTATTACTTTTTATTTTTGTAATTAGCAACCATATTTAAAAACTAATAATCGATACGTCATTTCCTCCGAAAAAAATGGAGGGAGTGTGATGACTGAATGGCTAAACTAATTTTGATAAAGTTTTGTGGGCAAACACAAGGACTTATCAAAATATTATTTAAGTTACATATTTTTACCCTTTTTCATAGTGTTAAATAGTAACGTTCAATGTTTACATAGATAGATATCTTACAGTCTATAAAATAGTTACAAGGGTTAAGTACTAATGATAAAATTATCATAATACTTAATAATAATAATACCCGTATAAAATAAAACTATTTTTAACAACAACGAAGTCACGGACAATAAGTAACATTTATAAACAAAAACTATTATTACGTATTTATTTTTTGATTAAATGAAATTTTATTCATTTCGATAGTAATAAAATTAATATGATTATTTAAGTCGATGTACGTTATTACAAAAAAAATTAGTATGGTGCGCGACGAGTAAAATTTAAATTAAAAAGTTGAAAAAAAAAATACCTACAGAAAAACGTGACACATGTATCCGAGCCAATCGGGCGTTTGTTGGGTCCGGACGCCCCGCCCAGCGGTAACTTTTCCACATTTCGCATCTCAAAAACACATTTCACTATTTCACTCGACACGCGTTTCGATGCAAAACTTTTCGATAACTTTCTCGCTATACGTCAAAAAGTTATACAAACTTTATGTACGTTGTCAAATAACTCTCACCTTTGTCAAATAACCTTTTCACTCATCTCTGTAACTATTTAATTATTGTTAAAAGATTCGATATTAAAAAAAAGAAAATTCGTAATTGGAATATAGCAAAAATTTTATAAAACAATACAATTATATTTGACTAAAACTATAACGTAAGCAACGTGATTAATGTTGTACAGTTAAATAAATATTACGGTAACAATAATGTTAAATCAAAAAAGGACACTTACAAAATTCAAAGAGTAGACACACAGTAGTTAGATGTTTCGATTTGTTTTCGTAGCTGCGACGTCGTTAATTAGTCCGCGCTCGCTGATTCATCACTTTATAGCGTCTCAACGGCTACTCCCGAGCCGACACTTACTTATAACACTTCAGTTATGTTACAAATAACGTTATCCAATATAACGTAGCAAACAACACCACTCGGTCCGAATCACGAACGCACTCGAAAAGTTTGAATTCGGAACGTTAACAGAAACGGCGCGCGTAAAACGTTATTTTTTCCTAACAACTGTCAAACGGAACGCGATAAAAACACAAACACAACCGTCCACGTCAGTCTCCTGACGTTCACTAGCCGCGACTCGCCGTAAGTCGAGAAGAAGGCAGCGGTCTCGAACAACACGCCTTTCGTTCGTCTCTCTCTAACGTGATAATGCCCGCCCGAACATTTTTACGGTTTACCCGGTTCAATTCAATTCAACTCAACTCAATGATATTGTCGTGGCGCGAATGCCTTCGAAGTGGACGTTAGAGTGAGACATATAGCATTCGACTGTCGTTAGACACCGCATTTAAATACAATTATATAAATTTTAATAGCATACACTGTTCTAGTTTCAGAGATAGACTCATCCATGTAATGTTTACGTTGCGTTAGTATTAATCGGGATAATGCGTTCGGAAAAGCGCAATAGAGCCTTAATCTTGGTTGAAGACGCAGCAGTGGGCACCGGTATGTCTGTTTCCGTCGCGCCACTATCGTCCGGCGCGCTCCGAGGCCGCGAGCGAGTGAGAGGCCCGACACACGATAGGCGTTGCCGTTTCTCTCGGCACACTCTTCTGGGTGTGTAAAGTTTTAGGCCGAAACGTGTAAAAATGCATCTTGGAAAAAAAAGTTATGTATTTAAAAAAAGAAGCTTAGTGCGGCGCGGTGGGGGACATTAATGCCGGGTGGTGGCGCGGATGGCTTTTTTCGCATGCTGTATTTTCGGGGGCGATCCCGTAACTGGACAATGCATTACGGAGGCGCGCTCGACGTTTCCAGCACATCACTTCAACGGTCCATTTCATTCAAAAATCAAGTAAATACAGACAAAAAGGGCACAATGGGTCTTAAAGTAACTGAATCATATATTTTAATACCCGTTAGCAATAAAATCTTTAAAGAGTCTCAAACACTACACGGGGGAAAAAAATCAGCATATAACTTAGAGTCGCGATGAATACAGTTTCCATAAAAAATATACATTAAAGTAATTATTGTAATGCATTTTATTTGCTGTTAATTTCCCTGATTCTGAGAAATATATCACAAAATTAATGTTTCTTTAAGTATATATTCTATACTTATGGATTAACCTTAAAACAACTAAGCATACATTTCTCATAATTTCAACGGAAAATGCACAAAATGAATAAACTAGACTTATTGTATCATTGATACGAACGATGTTGAACGAAGATGGTTAACAATCGAATTCTTTAAAAGTCTGAATTTTAAATTGAAAAATATTTTTTCCCTTTATTAGTAGCACAAAAAATGATTGATGTATACTTTGAAGTGATTTATAGTATTTAAAAGATTTGTTATATCAAAATTGGAAGTTAGTCAAAACTTTTTATGTAACTTAAAGTTGCCATAACATTCATTGTGATAAAGATATTTTACGATAAACTTTCGGAGGTGAATCAAAAGAGATTGGCTTTTATGTGATGGTACTAGCAAAAAACAATGCGATAACCATAGCTTCCTGTCTTAAAGTAACTTACTGTGAGGGACAGCAGCTGAGATGGATAATATATTTTTAATACGAAAACGGGCTGTTCAAGAAATTACAATATGTGACATCTGGAGCTGCATCACTAGAGAAAAAGTTTCAGGAATTCAGTATCTCGACTCTGTGATCCTTGATAATTTAATGCGTGTTTGCAAAAAGTAAAATAATGTAGATTTTGTAAATGACCTGCATTATTTGAATAGTAGAAATGAGCACAAATAAGCCATTCCATGTTTTAGACTTGATAAGACCTTAAAATTACAGTATTAGTATATTGTATAATAATACCCTAAATCTAATTACCGATTTGACGCAAAGTACGGTCAAGCAGCAAAAGAAAAAAGAAATTACGTTGATAAATGGAGGAGAAAAAGGTAGTGAATTGTTTTATCTCCATCTATTTATATCTTTAGTAGTAATTTCCCGTTGCTTCACACGCGTTTTTTACGCCCTAATTATTTTAGAATCTTTATTTTATATCTATATAATATATGTAATTGACTGACGGAAAAATAACGGGTTTCCATATAAATTTTCATCCCCTTTTCAATGCCCTTAAAGGTTAAATTTTCAAAAATTATTACATGGTTTTTAGTGTTTACCTACAGTGTAAAAGAAAATGTTTAAAAACCGTATGGGAAAGTGAAAACACTCCATATAAAAGAGTGAGACAAAATACACTTGGGACATTAACAAAACATATTGAAAGAATTGTCAGTGTTGTAGTTCAAAGTGCAAAGAGAAAGTTATTCCACCTTTATCCGAATTCAGACGTCACATTAATTGTTACTTTATATGTACCTACTTCTGTATAAAACTTATGTTTTTGTAAGATCATAAACAATATTGTAAAGAACTAAGAGGTTATAGGGTTGAGGAGCAAGTTCTTGCCTTACATAGGCTTCGTGTGCCCGTTTACGGGAATAAAGTTGTTTGTTAGCTCACAATTAATTCTGTTTTACAATAGTGTTGCTGTGCTATCTGAGTGCTTGAACGTGATTGATTCTCAAAGTATTTAAAAAATATAATTCATGTCAAATGTGCTGACTCGAACATAATAAGTATGGCAACATACAAATAAGACTTACTACATGTATGCCACCGTATAAAGGTTAAATGTGACGTCAAATAAATGTTTTCTTCTTCTTAACTCTTATCCCACCTATGTAGGGTCGGTACAAAATATTTTCCTTTTCCACTCTCCCCTGTCATCTCACTATTCACACCTTTTATACACATATCATTTTTCATACAATCTATCCATAACTTTTTTGTTTTTCCTCTACCCCTATTTTCGTCCACCTTCATACTAAAGACTTTCCTAGTTATAGCACTTTCATCTCTTCTCGTGACATAACCATACCACTCTAACCAATTACTCCTCAACTTCTCTGTCACTATTTTCACACTTTCTCTGATATCATATATATTAATACGTGAAGCCCAAACTTTGTATCCCTTTTTGAGAGAAATGCGCGAACGGATGAACGTGAAACTTGGCATAGTTAAAGTTTATATGGAGGAGAAGTGCAGAAAGCTATTTATTTTATATAAAATGCATTAGAAGTAAATTTAATTAAAATATGCATTACTCACACTACTGCTTCAATTTTACACAACATATACACACATGTAAATAAAAAAGACATTTTGACATCTGTCAATAAAGGACTTCAAAAAAGGTTGTGAAGGAGGTTGCTATGCTCGACTGTATGTATTATTTTACTCGTACGTTCCAATTACCCTTTTTCATTCTACATTCTACAATATCATTGTTCAATTCAATTCAATATCATCATTATAACATAATAATACCCTTTGACAAAAGAACCCTAATAAAATTCAAACTTTAAAAAATCAATGAACTATGGTCGAATGTCGACCAATGGGCGCCCACTAGTACTCATTATCAGTCTTATCCATTCTCTTTACACCACATATCCATGTAAATATTCGTATCTCTGCCACACGTTATCTTTTCTCATCCGTCTCTTTCGTGGCCTACCATTCGGATCCATATAATAAGAACGATCATATTATAGTTTTATACACTTCCCTTGAATTTTAACAGCATTCGTGAGTCACAAACAACACTAGACACTTCGCCATATCATTCATTCTGCAATTATTCTATACAATAAATTATTGTTTTATTTTTTATAGTTGTTCTCTTACCATTTCATTCAATTTCAAAGTCTTACTATAAAAGGAAGGTTTAATTTTTTTCATTAGTATATCCGTGCGAAACCGAGACAGGCGGCTAGTTTAAAATAATTATTAATCACTGTTATAATCGAGAGTAATATATTTTGAATTTAGAAATGAGTATAATTCATCTAGAAAGTTTTAAAACAGTTCTAGAATTCGTAAATTTAATTAAAAATACTAACGAATCAAATATAACTTATACTGATTGGGATTTAGTAATACCGTTGCAAAGATTAAGAGATATATAAAAATTATAACACTTTCTACTAAATTATGATTACTCATTCCAAATCGAATGCAATTAGTTCATTTTTTTTTCTCTCGCTCTGCAAATTCTTCATCAGTTTTTAATTAAATCAAAAACTTGAGCGAACTAATAAACACTTGGGCAGAGACGCTCGAGATGGATCGAAATCGCAAAAATGATGAGTTCCAAATTAAAGCTATTAGATTAGAATCCTTAGCTAATTACTAAAAGCATCAATTTACTCAGTGAATTTTAATTACACCTCTTTGTATAACATTCGAAATGAATTCAGTTATATTTTTATTTATTACCGTTTTTTTTATGATATTTTTTTATTAGAAAAATTTACCTACAATTTTACAGTAACGAATGCGACTACGTATCTAGGTAGGAGTTTGCAAATCGACTTATTGCTATAATTGGTTGTAAATCTAGGTCAAACTTTTTTCCTCTTTTCAGTTCAAATTTTGTTATAAAATAACATCAGCCTGTAAGAGTCACAATGCAGGGTCATAGGCCTCTTCCCGAATCGCCACCCCAGTCCACGACTTATACGCGATTTCAAAACTCCTAGGAAAACACAATTCTATATTTTCTACATGCGGTGATACTGCAAGAACTGTAGCTATTATTTGTTTCAGCATGAATGGGTCGGCTCGTCCGAGAGAGGGTTCTCACAGAATACCGACGTGAAGTAACAGTGCTTGCATTGTTGCATTTCGTTCGGTCAGTGAGAGCGCCGGAGGCCCACTTCCTTTCCCCCTTTCCCTTCCCCTCCCCAATACACGGGCTGGCAACGCACTTGCGTCTCCCCTGGTGTTGCTAGTGTCTATGGACGATGGTGATCACTTAACAACAGGTGTTGTTAAACGAACAAAACGAACAACCCACATGTTCGTTTGCCTCCTTTTGACATAAAAAAAAGAACATTTCTCTGTTTCTTAGCGATGTTTTTCCTGTCCGTCAACCGATAGTGTTATCAATTACAATTAGTTAATATACATGTATTTCGAAAAATTCGTGTGTACATGCCAGGGTTCGAATCTGCGAACATCCTATTGAAAATTGGTAACAAAAAAAAACGAGGATTTTAGAATATGTTTGACGGTAGTGTTTTGAGAATAGCATTATAAAGGAGACAGTATCGAAGGCAGTAAGGGTATGTCATGAGGGGAGATGAAAACCATGTAACTAGAAAAGTTTCGAGTGTGATGGTGAACGGATATACGAGTAGAGGAAGACCGAAAAAGGTATGGATGGACTGTGAAGAGAGTGGAAAAAGAAAACATGTTATGCCGACCCTACTTAGAAGGGATAATGGTAAGAAGATTATGAGTATCGAAGGCAGTATTAGTATGTACTTAGGAAATAATATCATAAATGTGGTCATTACATGTTAATATCCAACATATTGTTTATATTTTAGAGTTACATACCAACAGTATCAACTGACATCAGGTTCAACCGTCAAATAAAGACGCGTTTTTTAATTACTTTTTGTCGTTCTATTTATCCATATTTTGCTCTTACTATTGCTAGTCTCATATTTAATTTAATAGGTACACCTCGCGCAAATGGAACGAACGTTTTCTGTTCAAGTGAGACGTGGAAGTGTAAAGCAACGTCTACTGTAATGTTTAATGATGAATTTACGCCAAGTAACGCCTTCTTCAATCAAAAAGTTGTTAGAAAATTTGATAAGTCAAGGAGAGATGTGTGGGCACTGGAGATGAGCGTTAATGTATCGATAGGGTGCCCCTTAAACTTAGTGTACGTCCAGAGTGCACGCTATAATCGAGCGTCGAGCGTGGTGTCACGTGTGGCGCGTTCAGCGTCCAAGAACGATGCTCGCGCGCCACTCAAGATACTCACGTATTAATGCATATGTTTGAAAAGAACGCCGGACGCGACGCCACGCTCGACGCTCGTTTGTAGCGTCCACTTTTAGGTTGTAAGCCCTAAACACTGTCCTGGTTTTTTTACCTTGAAAGATTATGGACTGGGCATTCACACATATCGAAAGATAGATATGTGCTGTTATCTTATGAATATATAGATATTTTTCTATATAATCTATGTATGATTGTTATGTAGCACTATGTGTTTTACAGTTTAATTAATTAAATGTACCTAAGTTTCGATAGACAATTAATTAGTATAACTTAATTAATATAATATTTTAACTTTTTATACTTTTAATTAACTTAATATTTTAATTATTAATCATGTTCTAACATTATATCGAAATTCTTCGCATCAATGTCAGTTTCTTAAACGGGATTTTAACTACGTGTGTGGTAGCGAGCGAGTTGGATAAAAAATTTGAAGTACGAGAAAATGATGTCCAGTGACATTTATTGGTAAATGCAGGGAGAAAGAGCCTCTCTAGTAATTAATCTAAATAAGAATGGTAATAATTTACATAATCGCATCTTTCTATAGGTATTCTATAGTTTTCGAAATATATTATATTATCACTGAACATGTATCTACGGTTTTTTTCATTATCGTCAGAAATTTGCATGGACTATTGGTATAGATAATTTTTATAAATTATCATAAAACCAAACAAATCTATCTCAAGATTGTAATAGTCAAGATTATGTTAGAGCTATCTATGACCAATATAATGCTATAAACAGCCCAACCCGAAACAAATCATAAGAGAGTATCTGTCACAGATTTATCCTTGACTGTTTGGTTGTCAGGACCCAGTCAGGTACAGATAACTATATTTCCTAACGTCACATTTGATACAGGATATACTCTGGTTAATACTGATACCAGCCGGTTCTGTATCTCCACCGTAGTCTTCTTGCTTTATAATTTGTACCTGATGTTCGTGACGATGTGCTTAGATGTTTGGTGAAAATTTATGAACACGTTAACTTCAAATTTATAATTACAAAATATAAATATCATATGCCTAACATTTTCATACATCTTAACTAACAGTATATAACTTAATTCATTCTCTTAACACGGCTTCATAATGTAAGCAAAGGTCCGAGAACGGCAAACTAACGCAATTACAGGGCGGCCCTTTAAACAGTCTTGACAAACAGACTACAACTCGTCTATGCGATCCTAGTCTAGCGGTCTAGGGGCGATAGTGTGCATCTATGGCTATAAATTAAAATAAAATTAATTGATCTTTATAGTGTAGACTGTATTGCTAACATAGGTCAGAACGAGTAAAATACTGTGTTTACCAATTTGATCACTTTTTATTCACTTGTGTATTAGTTTATGTCTCAACATCGACTGACGTTTTTAGTGGTTTTCTTTTCGAAATGACTACGCTATTGACCTAACGGGCCATCACAGCTACACCGGACTAAGCAACTTCAGCGCTTAAGGCACTTCGCCGCTTAGCAAAAAGCACAAAGGTGCCAGTTTGGCCGAACCGCGGCTTGGGCTGTTACCTTGGATGCCACTTCGCGAATCTGTCTAAGCTATACTAAGCTATCTATTCATACATATAGAAATTCCTGCGACACACACGTGTACCGGCATGTGAGATTTTTTTTCGAATTGACTATGCAATAGCCATTACATGCTTTTACAGCTTCACAGGACTACATGTTTACACTTGTACTCAATAAACGTTTACTCAAAGATACTAAAAATATATCTAAGTGATATTTTAATTAATTTGTATATATGAACATAAACAAAGCAATAATGTTTAAATTAATTTAATAATATGAATTATTTCAAAAATGATAAACAAATCGACCTTATTTTCAGCTTCCAGTTCCCGGTTTACCCATTTTACTAATAAAAATAAGTCTAATAAAAATGTTGAATGATAAATCGAATGAATAAATGAACTTAACACTATTTTTCTATGCAAAAATATTGCTTTACAATCTAAATGATTCTAATATACCGTCCACAAAATGTAGAAACAACCGCTATATGTGACCGGACGAACCTGCCACGTGACTCGCAACGTTACGCCTCCAAATAATTCCATCAACTTGAGTGCTGTTACCACACCGTTCATAGTTATTTAATAACCGCTAAATTGTACAGTATCTGTAACACGTTTCACTTAACACTAATTTCTACGAACAAATACAGTTTACTTTGAAAACTATTGTTCAATATTTTTAAATTACACTTAAGTTTTATCACGATATCTTTGTTGTTTATTAACATTTGACAATCAAAATTAGCTTTTACTATTTCCAAATATATTCTATTTCTATTTTTTTCAACGAAGTAGGTTCAGCATTACATTAGTTCCTTTTTGTAAGACTGAGATGATTTTTAATGTCTTTAGACTGGCCGCCTGCCTGAATTAGTCCCCCTTGGAATCTACTTATGCCTAGTTAATTAGAGCTAAAGATTGTCATCAACTTTAAGGCCTTTTACTGATATAAGAATATACAAATACTTAATATATTGCATTAAGATTACAGTACTTCATGCATCTTAATTTTTGAGATTAATATGACATCAGTGGACCACCACAACCACATCGAATCAAAATATATTTCTTTTAGCGTGAACATCCACTAAGAATAATATTCTATACTAGCTGACCCGTACCACTTCGTATGAAATTGGTTACCTGCCGGTTCCAATTGTATTTCCAAACTAAAAAAATGTTAAACAACATACAACTCGATTACAGTGACTCCCACCGTTTCCAATTGTGAAACCAAACAATTCAGGGACTCCCTCAAACACATGCCTAGTTGGTTTAGCCAATGACGTACGTATGTGTGGAAGAAATGTTGAAGAGGTGGATGTAGCTTTTTGTGTTGTTTGAAATACGAACCACCGTTGAATCATTTGGATATTGTTAAAATCTAATAAGTACAGACACGTTAGTTTTGCATTCTTATAATCTTTTTAGATGTCCAGTTTCATAATGTATTAACCCATACGATGCTACAGGATATTACTGGAATCTAATAAAAATAGCTGACAATACACAGTCAATCAGAATGTTCAGAAACTAAATAAGTTCCACCTTTTAAATCATCAATAAACCGACGATTGCGATACAGGAATAAAACAAAAGTGGACGGTTTAAAGAAACTGGGCGAAGGAAATACAAGCGAACCTTCGTGTAATATGTATAGAGGAATGACGTCACAGGTTCAAATCCGGCCAACTTGCCGCGACTGATACTTGCAAATTCGGTTCATAATTTATCAACCTAAGGTGCTAATTACGTGTCTTAATAAGATGGCTACAATTTATACATTCAATTGCAGACAATAATAATTGTATTTAGAATATTTGTTACTTGTTGTGAATTAAAATTGTCTTTATATGAATAAAAAAAATTAATAATTGTTAAAATAATTTGTTAAGTGTTACAGTTAAAAATAATTAGATAATTAACAATTTTGCGGTCTGAGCTGTTAACATTAATATTTTTATGTGTTATTTTTATTCTAAAAAGTTTTTATTTTGCAGGAGCACAATAGTCACGCCTGTTTGCTGCCGTATCTCGATTTGAAGTATGTAGTTAGTAATATTTACTGATAGACGACGAATCATGACTGGCCTCAAGACTGCGGTCCTATCAAAGATGGTTATATATAGTTTTAAATTGGTTACATTGAACCGTTTGTATTAAGTAAATTGCATGCCTGTTTGTTATCATATTACATAAAAAAGATTGATTATTATTATATTGATAGCAATCAAGTAATTGCTATAACAATACGTAATAACTCTATGTATTAGATCATTGTCTACAGAACGGAGTCTGGGTCGGAGCTAAAAATTAACTAATCCAATACAAACGTGATGGAACGGTGTTTCATTCGAATGTTAGCAACTAGTTCGGATACGTTTTATTTATATACTGACTCAAATAATTATCGAATACATGAAGCAGCCCGCAACTTCTTCTGGGTATAAATCTGTATCAATTATGACAATTTAAATTATCTTCGTGTGTTTATACCAGGTGTACGGTTAAACACTCGCATTAATCTAGGATATGACACTTCATGGTCACGTTTAACATATAAAATAATAATATCAAAACAAATACTAACAAACAACCAAGAAAACATGTTCAAGTTTGTTCGAAGACTTTCTAAAGTATAAACACAATCGTAATAAACTAATGTGCTGAAAGCTAGGAACTCTAGCTAGTTAGAAAAGCCGAATGCTGCGTAGAGGAATGTGTATATTTTTTGTATTGTTCTAGATAATTAGGTCAAATATTAAGCACCTATTGTTTTAATTGATTTAGAACGAGAATCGAGTGCAGAGTATCTGCGTTAAATATTGCTACTGTTTAAACATTCAGCCTGTATAGCGCATGCCCAGATAGTGTACTTATATATAAGGATTTTTCCAAATTTCCTTAATACAAATCGTTATCTTTTGGTTAATTTAAACAATATCTTTTTAAATCATAAAGTCTATGTTAGGAGTACTCAAATGGTCGATTTCGAGAAACATTTACCGATATAGAACTATTCACAAATTTTATTTGAGTAAGTAGGTAACTAAAACAGATAATGAATAAGCAAGTAAAATTTATTTGATCTAATTGGTCAAAAAAGCCCCTAATTACTTTTTTTATCGGTTTTAGCGGGAGTTACCTACACTTACGTCGATCGATCGATTTGGATCGCCAGCAGTGAACTTGACCTCGCCTGGTCAGTATTATATGATTGCAAACATGCATCCTTACAAATTGTCTCTTTTATAAGATATTTGGTTGATGAAGGTGTTACTTTGCGGAAATACATAATTAAATATTAGAATCGATTTTATTTCGAACCGACTACGTTATTATCCTCACGGGCCTTCACATCTTCACTACTAAGGTGAGCGGTTAAGACGCTGCAATGGTGCAAAAGTGGTCGAACCTCGGCTGTTTCCTTAGATGTAACAATGCGAAGCTACCTTAGTTAATCATGCCTATAAGAATTATTGAGGCACACACGTGATGAAGACGATGATGAAGTCAAAAAAGGATTTTTTACCAGTCTACTCCGCTAACAAAACTAGTCAAGCTAGAAAAATAAGGGGAAAAATATAACCTCCTTCCTCCTACTTATGTGTGTGCACGTAAGTGGGAGGTGATCTGTGTTGTATTATAGTGAACTTGGAATTGATTACGACGTGACAGGGTCACGTCTCATTGCATCCGATTCTCGCATCGATAAAATCAATATCGATTTGAAGATGCTCCGTGAAGGATCGAAACACGTGTAGTCGATTGTCGTCCTTACACGTTAACCAGCATCATATTATAATTATTATATTAAAATTTTATTGTTAATGTCAACTGACGACAGGTTCAACCCTCAACCAACGACGCGTTTAAAATTACTTTTCCTTGTTTTACAAACTTTTCTGTTTCGGTGAGACGTGGCAGCGACAATCCAACTCGAGGCGGAAGTGTAAAGTAACATCCACTCTTATATTTTTATACTCTGTAGTAAGTAAAGCCAAGCTGATTGTAGGTGGTAGAGCCACGCTGAAGCTATTACTGGTTTCAGCACGAATGGGTCGGCTCACCCGGGGTACTACCACCCAACCCACAGAAATTCGACATGAAGTAGCAGTGCACATTATTGCGTTTCGTTCGGTCAGTGTGAGCGCCGGAATGCGCCTGTTCGTTTGCCTCCAAAATCTTTTTTATAATATCTATTAATATGGTTTGCATCAATGGATATGTCATCAAGTAGACTTAATTAAATATACATATAAAATGTTAATCTGTCTCTTTGTTTGTTCATTTGTGTGTTTATAACTTGCAAACCAATGAATCGAATTACACAATCATTCATTAAACGAGTTTTTAAATGGAACAAGCAACCGCCCGCGGCTTCGTCCACGTTACATCGTAACTATTCTTATAACTGTGAAATGTAAGTTTGTTTATTACGCATTTATACCTTAACCACTCAATCGATCATTATAAAATTTTGCATACACGTTGTTAAGCGTATACAAAAGAATATAGGGTAACTGCAATTGAATGAATGACTGAATATTTTATTGCACTTTTTTGTTTGTACACTGGGGAGCTTCATGCTGTAAAGCATTTTCTTCCAGCTAACCAGCGGTATTGTTGTCAATCAAGTAATTTTGTAGGTAGTGCATATACAGAGGTCATATGCAGTTGCCGTTCTCCAGTACTGTGGACATTTCAAATCAATATAATTTTTGTTTGGCTAAGAATTCTAATTTCAAATTAATTTTATTTTAAAAACATGGAATTATTTATTTTAGTGTCACATTTTCATCGCATTTCAATCTTTTTTGTCATCATGGACACATAAAAAATTCGAGTAATTATAGAATATGAGTACCGTCATGGCAGCAACGCGGCACAAGCGGCACGCAACATCAACGACTTTTACGGAGCTAACACTACAAACTAAAGCACCATCTGTTATTGGTTTTCTCTCTTCCGTTCTGGGAATTTCGACCTGAAAAATGAACCTCGCGGTCGTCCGAAGACTTTGGTCGACAATGACGAATTAAAGGCGATTTCGACGTTAGCGTCAAAACAATATTGGTCCATTTGCGTCAAATTGGGAAGGTAAAAAAGCTTGACAAATGGGTGCCCCACGAACTCAATGATCGCCAGCGTGAAGTACGCGTCAAGACGTGCATTGCACTGCTCAACAGACGCACAAATGAAGGAATTTGGAGCCGCATTGTTACCTGCGATGAAAAATGGATTCTGTTTGATAACCGCAAGCGCTCATCAAGTTGGTTGGACCCTGGTTCAGCACCTAAACAATGCCCTAAACGAAAACTTACCCCTAGAAAAGTGATGGTTACTGTTTGGTGGTCTAGCGCCGGTGTGATTCATCACAGCTTCTTACCAAACGGGGTGAGCATTATTGCAGATGTGTACTGTGAAGAACTGAACACAATGATGGAGAAGCTGGCACATCTCCAACCAGCATTGGTCAATCGCTCGTCTCCGCTGCTCCTGCATGACAACGCGCGACCTCATACTGCATAGCAGACGGTCTCCAAGTTGTAAGAACTGGGGTTGGAAGTTCTCCGTCTTTCGCCCTACTCACCAGACCTTGCGCCTACAGACTACTACTTTTTCCAGAATTTGGATAACTCCTTGGCGGGAAAAAAATTCAATACCCGAGAGGCAGTACAAAATGCCTTTGAAGAATTTGTTGCCTCCCGTCCAGCTGATTTCTTTAAGAAGGGCATCATTAAACTGCCACTGCGTTGGCAAAGATGCATTGATTGCATGGGTGATTACTTCGATTAATACCAAAAAAATAATTTTTATAAATAGCAAAAATTATTTATAAAGACAAACTGTAAAATCACAGACACTCTACCTCCTGTTTCTCAAATAAATAACGGTGTAGTTGGATTCTAAAATTATAGATCGACTTGAACTCGACCGAATTGAAGGAATTGACATTTCTCTCTGTGCATCCACTAAAAACGGTTGCAAGGTTAATTAATGTATTTTAAATATATGTATGTTAAAAAGATTTTAAATTAACTATAGTGTAAACTATTTAAATTTCATAATTCGTAAATTGAAATTATTATCATAAGTCTCTTTCATATTTATAGGCACTCCGAATAATAATGATATACTTCTTTATACAATTTATTAATTCATAAGCATATAATAGCCTGTATGAGCTCAATACAAAATATATATGCATTTAATAATAATGTAAATCTAACTTATCTGTACTTATAGATTCTTGTAAAATAATTGTTACAGGTGTCTAGCAATAACTAATAAAATACATTTCAATCATTTTTAGAAATGTCTGTCTGTCTGTCTGTCTCTTTGTACGGTCACTGATAGAGTACTGTGTTCATGATAAAACCGTTTCAGGTAGATCATAACGCAGATGTTAGAATAACATTTAATCTTTGTTTCATTAAAATCGGTTTGGTCTATGAAAAGTTATTGTAATTTTAATAATAAATATCCCGAATTTCGCAGGTCCGCATGATAGCGGCGACCGTCGATGGATAATGTGTCACTCAGTGGTTGCCATTGTTTTTGGATTGTACTGTGCTTACCATACGGCACAGTGCAGTCTTTTTCGCCGTGCTACAATTAAAAAAAAAATTATCGTCTGCCAAAAAGTACCGCTTAATGAGTCTGAAGAAGTTTACAGTTAAAAAAAATCCTTGGTACATGAGGCTCGAACATGTGGGAATCGAGTTGACATATCACCGGTTAAATCACTCGACCACCGCTTCTTTATATATATATATAATTAACGTATTTAAAATAGCGAAATTTTTGCTTAAATCACGAACAATCGAAAAGAAAGGGTGCCGAGTTATGAATAAATTATTAGGGATGTTCTACAAAACAATATTTTAAGTAAAAAAGAAAAGGAAACTTTAAGTCAACTTTAGAAAGATTGTAAAATAACTTAGACCCTGATGATTCATAAATAAGTTATTCCGTATATGATTATATAAGATACCAAGGAAATGCCCAGTTTTTGCATTGCTACTGAAGTAGTTAATAATTACCAATTATTTACTTAAGTTAAATAAATGATTTAAGTTACTTAAATAGGTTAAGTTACTCAACGTCAATAATCGAATTAAAATCTAATTGGGGTGTAAGGGGTGTCAAATAACATCTAAGACTTGAGACCTCCAAGGCAACCTCACTTGCACGTGGTGCAATCTACTAAATAACGAACGAAGCAATGGCGAAAGCGAGGTGGTAGGGATTTACAGCCCGACAAGGTTGCAACCACCATGTATATGGCGAAAAAGCCCGTCATAGTGATTTGCTTCTGTGGGTCGCGTTTCGGGATCAGCCTGTGCATATCCAGCTTTTCGGAGGCCGGCATGACAGCGGCGACCGGTGATGGATAGTGTGTCACTCCGAGGTCGCCATTGTTTTTGGATTGTACTGTGCTTACCATCAGGCACAGTGCAGTCACATTGCCGTGCTACTATATAAAAAATGAATAAAGAATGTTTGATTTCAGACAAAATCCCTTTTCGTAAGTATACATGCAACTTAGAAACTAGTGTTAGTACTTAGATCTAATAGCTACTAATTATTTTTGTAACGCTAAAGTGGTATGTTGGCGTACCTAATGTCCCAGTATGGAGTTGTCCCACCTGTTTGATGGTCATAATCGATGTATTCTGCAATCACATTTGTATGTATATACAGATAACTAAATATAACAATTGATTTGGTTTTTTTATGTCATAGGAGGCAAACGAACATGTGGGTCACCTGATGTTAAGTGATCACCACCGTCCATAGAAACTAACATCAGGTGAGTTCTAAGTGCGTTGCCAGTCTGTGTCTAGAGGGTTGGGGGAGAGGAGATGGGTGGGCAGGTGGTCCTCCGGCGTTCTCACTGACCGAACGAAACGCAACAATGCAAGCACTGTTACTGCACGTTGGTTTTCTGTGCGTCGGGTGGTAGTACCCCGCGCGAGCCGACCCATTCATGCTGAAACCAGGAATAGCTTTAGTATGGCTCTAGCACCTACAGATACACATTCTATAAAACAACTGCTTTGAAATGTAACTGCCAAACAGATAAAACTCAAATTTAAGGTTTCTCGTTCTTATTATTATAATAAACTGATTAATGACGGAGCCGTACAATTCATTATCGAAGCAAAACTGCCTTCCAAACAATAATGATAATGAGTGTAATTAATTATAGGAAGTTGGTTCAAGACGCAGTCGGTCTGGTGGGCGGGAGTCCTGGAATAAGGAAGATAGTTTGCTTCCATAAATGGAGGCGGCTGTGTTAAAAAACCGTTAATCAAATTGCTATATTAGTAATAATATATTACCTCATATTTTCCTATCCGTTGGATACAGTACTTTTGTGTACGAAAAGAAATGCTATTTTTTATATCAGTTCATCGACTAAGTAGCTGAGGCGTCAAAGCATAACAAAACAACTAACTTACGTAATTATAATATTAGTTACGATGCTGTCATAATTAGGAGCAGCAGATATCAAAAACAATCAATACGTTTATAGATTTTTCTGTAAAACATGGAATCTATATATCAATTTTTAATCGTGTAAATGTGGTTAAAATACAGTTTGCTATATAACAGAGAAGATTTTACACACCCTTATATTTCAAACAAGATGTCCTCAGAACAGTTTAAGTTAATTCCACTATTTTTTGTTTAGAGCGCTAGTATTTAGTTTGTTAAAATGAAATTATTAATCGTATGGTGTTATTATAATAAAACATGAGAATTTATGAAATGTATGATTAGCAAAGAAGTATTTATACGACAGGTCGATCCCCGAAAAAATAATACCGCATCCAGTTTTACACTCTGCATCACGAATGAATGTACTAAAACGGGGTGTCAGTGGGTAGGTCAGCTCGTTGTCGCGATACTGACGGCTTTAATAGTAATTACTTATAATTAAAATTCAAATGGAAGTACCTATTGTTATTTGATATTTTGTCAGTCAAATAGAAGATCTAATAAGAGAATTTTAAGTAACATATTATCATTGTATACTTACTATATGTCACTTAATATCCGATGGAAATATTGTTGAACCTAGTCACAATAAGTTGATCAAAAACTTTGTAAATGAAGTAATAGAAAAATTGTGTATTTCGTATCGTGTGCATACTTCCCAGAAAGAGAGCAAATCTCACGGCCAATGGTGCTAAAACTTCTAACATAATTATATATATATATTTTATTTAGAGCTGACTATGCTATTAACCTAGCAAGGTCTTAACAGCATCACCGGACTACAAGACGAGCTTTAAGGTACTCAGCTGATTTTATTTGACAACTAGCTCAAGGGTGCACGGCACACTTCGGCTTGGGCTGTTGCCTGATACATGCATACAAGCTTTTGTTCAAGAATAGAAATAGTAAGAACAAATTAGAACTTAAACCAATCATTACATTATAATTATATTCGGAAATATTTATCAAGGTGCTAATTCTCATTCTAATTTCATGTAGGGAATTGCCATTACAAGTGTCGATTATTATAACAGATGTTATTGAAAACGTTACCTACTACTATAATGCTGTTGGTTATCCCTTAAACCGATATTATTATTGACAATGACCATAATCGACCCAAATATTCATAGCGTGCGAATAAGCAAGCATTATATAAAAACCGACTGGTGTGAAAGGGAGAGCAATTAAAAATTGTTAACGCACAAAGTTACAATACGAACATCGAATATTAATTTCACCCACAATACATCTTCAATCACGCTGTTCTGTTCCCGTTTAAAGTAGCTTATAAGTCTAATGCAGTTCTTGAAGTAAATAACTTATCAATGACTACACTACTATTTTGAAATTGATTAGAGATGAGTTACTTCCAAGAAGACACATGTTCAATCGATTATGATGAATGTTATGAATTGCGTAACAAAACAATTAAATTCAGTGGTGATTTTGATAAAATGCTTAATAAAATTTCATATTACAATATTAAATTTGTGAGTATAAGGTTTGTTCCTGGAAAGAGCTCGGACGCTCATTAGCTCCGCGGTATCGTCCATAAATACATTATTTCGGGGCGAGAGGTAACGGAAGGGTGAGCGCGGGGTGCACCAGCCGGTTGGTTATCGAATTAAAACTTCACTAGCAATAGTAAAGTCTAACAGCGTATTAATACACCATGTATAATTTGTAAGACTCGATAGACTTGTGCGTTTTCCATTTGAGAATATTGCTTATACTTAATTTCATTTGTGTTAGGCAAATATGTTTATTTTATATGTTTTCAATATAAAAGCGATAAGATCTGTACTAGTCGAATAGTATCATGTTATGTTTAAACTATGACTGCACCATTGGAAAGCTCTTTTTTAATACTTTATAGGTATTTGTGATTATCCACAAACTTATATGATATTAAATGACATTGTAACCTACAACGGTAGTACACTGGCCGTAGAATGGTGTCGAATAACATCTAAGACTTGAGACACCCAAGCCAACCTCACCTGCACGTGGTGCATCCGGCTGAATAACGAACGAGGCAATGGCGACAGCGGGGTGGTAGGGTTTTACTGCCTGACTGGGTCGCAACCACCATGTATATGGCGAAAAAGCCCGTTATAGTGATTCGCTTCCGCGGGTCGCGTTTCGGGATCAGCCTGTGCATATCCAATTTTTCGCAGACCGGCATGTCAGCGGCGACGGCAGATGGATAGATTCTTTCTCGGTGGTCTCCATTGTTTTTGGATTGTACTGTGCTTATCATCAGTCATAGGATAGTAATTTTGCCGTGCTACAATAAAAAAGAGATAAATCAAATACACCTGCTGGAACACACCTATGAGTGTTTGTGATAGATTTTCGACTTGAAAGTAGCAAGTACACAGTCGGACGTTAGAACAAACTCTACCACTATGTTATGTCTCACGACGATATATTGCTTCACCGAAAGCTCTTGCTTATTACAGGATCGAATCTATGTTCATTGACGTAGTATCCAAAGATACTCCCACTTTTATATTATTTAAATACAAAGCATTTAATCATAAGAATTAATTATCTATCACTGCTTACGACCTAATAAAATAGCGTGACAATACATTATTATAATTTAAAGCGTGTTGTGGAAAGCGGGCGGCGTGGGCGGGCGGCGTCGGCGCTGGGCGGGCGCGAAGGAGCGATCGAGGTAAGGGTACTGGCTACGTAATTAGATTTTCAAAGTCCGAATACACTGCTCGTACTTGTCTTCATAATAATGTTAAGTGACAACCACTATTTGATACTTTAACATATTTTCATAGTTATAACAGGATCATGCCTATCTATCTATGAAAAACGATGTCAATTTTTAAATTTATATTTCTAAACTGACCGAAATTTCATACGAATGTTCATATATTTTTATATTGTTATGATGGTCTAACCTGAATCTAATTTATAATACGAATTATAAATTCATTAAATAATATAACCTCAGTCCATCTTCTCTTTTCCCCTATAGAACTACACGGGCGGGTACGCATCTCCACAGTTTCACAGTAGCAACCATCCCGGCAAGAACGAAGAAGTTCGAAAGCTTTTATTTTTGTCATACTGTGAAGATGTGGAATCGTCTCCCAGCCAATGTATTCCCTTTCTCTTACGACATGGGGTCCTTCAAACGAGGCGTGAAGAAGCATTTTTGAAGAAGCCATTGCTATTTAACACTGACAGTCGCCATTATTTATAGACTGTACTGTACTTTCCATCAGGTACAGTGCAGTCATTTTGCTGAAACAGTTAAAAAAAATATATAGAACGTTATACTTATTGTTATGTAACGTTACGTTCTTGGCCATTTCCAACCACACGTTTCTTTAAAAACATCACTCCACCTCTTTTTGAGCTTTCCTTTTTTTCTTTTGCCCCCATGCCCCTATGGTATCCATACTGTCACTTATTTGTCCAAGAGTCGTCATGTAATCTATATATATGGCCAAGTATAGCGTTAAAGAAGGATGAATGGAAAAGTTTGGGGGACGCCTACGCCGCTGTGGCGAGTGCTATATAGTTCTTGAATTAAAAATTTTTTATAGTAGATTAGTATATAGCAAATAGAAGGCTATTTTTTTAATGTTATGTTATGTTACGTATATTATAAGATGTTGTTATTCCAGCCAATGAAGTATTAAATAAACACAAAAGACTGATAATTAATGCAGAATTTTAATGTTGTACTAAATAACTATTCTTGTGGCAGGAAAAGTTTGTTGCTATTTTCGGAATGTAGCTTACAAGATAGATCTTCCAGTATACTCATATAAAGAATATAAAAGTTATTAATATATAATGAACAAATACTGTGGAATATTATTCGATTAGTCGTAAAATTATCTATGTTTTACCCATATAATTAGTTACATTTCCCTAAAAAATATTGTATTAACGATTGCGATGGCGTTTAAATATTTTAAGACCAAAAAAATCCCATAAAATAGTATTTCCTAGATCCTAAGCTATGTATAAAAATTTATCTAACCATCATCATCTTCTTACCCTTATCCCACCTAAGTAGGGTCGGCACAAGATGTTTTCCTTTTCCACGCTCGCCTATCAGATGTCATCTCAGTCATCACACCTTTTACACACATATCATTCACACAATCCATCCATCCTTTTTTCGGCCTTCCTCTACTCTTATATCCGTCGACCGTCATACTCAAAGCTTTTCTAGTTACATGGTCTTCATCTCTCCTCATAACATGCCCATACCATGCTAACCTATTACTCCTTAACTTATCTGTTACTGGTGCTATTTTCAAACTTCCTCTGATATATTCATTCCTAATCTTATCCATTCTAGTTACACCACACATCCACCTTAACATTCGCACCTCTGTCACGTGTAGTTTTAAAAATTTATCTAACCATTTGTCTAAAATAGATTAACTAATTTTTGATTACTACAATGAAACATTACTACTGCATGTGTTTTTTATTAAACTAGTGGGCGCCCAGTGGTCGACATTCGACCATAGTTCATTGATTTTTTTAAGTTTGAATTTTCTTAGGCTTAATATCATTGTTGAATGTAGAATGAAAAAGGGTAATTGGAACGTAAGAGTAAAATAGTATTATTTTACTACTGTAAACTGTTTACGACTGTATGTATATACAGTCGAGCATAGCAACCTGCTTCACAACCTTTTTTGAAGTCCTTTATTGACAGATGTCAAAATGTCTTTTTTATTTACATGGGTGTATATGTTGTGTAGAATTGAAGCAGTAGTGTGAGTAATGCATATTTTAATTAATTTAATATACTTCTAATGCATTTTATATAAAATAAATGGCTTTCTGCACTTCTTCTCCATATAAACTTTAACTATGCCAAATTTCACGTTCGTCTGTTCGCGCAATTCCGTTAAAAAGGGGTACAAAATTTAGGCTTCACGTATTAATATATATGATAGTGATATTAAAATTATTCCCATGATTTATTGTTATCTTTATAAGTTGAGTATGAGCACTAATTATATACACTAAAATTTTTATCACGGTGACTCATTTTATTCATTAGTAGTAGAACAATAATGTTAGTAATTAAAAAGAGGTATTATATTTAATTATTGTTATTTTCTGATCATTTTAATGAAATATTTGATTGCAAATAAAATACGATTAAAAAGTTTATCTTAACCGAAATCATTCTTTTTAATCTGAAGTTAAAAGTATACATTATATACACAATATCTTTATATATACATTTCTTCTGTACGTGTGTATGTCACTGAACTCGTCCTAAATGTTTGAACCGATTTTGATGAAATTTTAAGTGCGTGTTCGAGTGGATCCGAGAATGATTTAGATTCACAGTTGGACACGGTAGGTGGCGCTGCGGTTGAATTTTAGTATTTGTTTATTATCAAGGCAGGACAACGTCCGCCAGGTCCGCTAGTTATTATATATATTTCTAACTAATACAACATAAAATATTTAGTAACATTTATTGTAATAAGTTTTATTATTGTAAAGCGGAAGATGAGATTTTAATTACACAAAATTAACATAGAAATGAAATTATAAAATGTTATGCATATCCAATGTACCAAATAACAATTTTAATTTA
Organism: Antheraea pernyi; assembly: GCA_015888305.1. Classification (NCBI taxonomy): domain Eukaryota; kingdom Metazoa; phylum Arthropoda; class Insecta; order Lepidoptera; family Saturniidae; genus Antheraea; species Antheraea pernyi. The sequence goes on along the minus strand of MU159072.1, from coordinate 62,851 downwards.
CATAGAAAAAGTAAATAATAGGTTCTTTCAGTTTCAAAGTTAATAAAGCAGCATATGAGTTGAACAAACGATATACGTTTTTTGTATAATTACAAATTATACTATCAGTAATTTGCACATATCTCATACCAGACGGGTATTTAATTACTTTACAGAAGACAATTGGAGGTCGAAAACGTAATCGAATAGTAATTAGTGACATGATATCAATTCAAATGAAATTAAAAAGGATTTCCTTTGAGAACTAATTAAATGCACAATTTAAAACATTCTTTAGTGATATCAAACAGTGGAAAAACTAATTGAGAAATTAAGTAAAATGTATGAAACAATCTTTATACAATATATATAGTTTTATAGTTATAATATGAAGTAATAAACAGATATAAAGTTTATCTGGTGTTAATTGATTACTGCAATTTTTACGATCAGTCACCAGTAAGACCACATAATTAACAGAAGTCAACCAGTCACTACAGCCGGGAAAAGGAAAACCGACCTTAAAAGAACCATAGTCTTGAAATTATTTATTATAAGTTGCTTCCTTGAAGATTAAGTTTAATGGCTCCTCTGTCAGTAACTGTTGTCAACTGCTCTCTTTGGACCAGAAAATAACTGTGCGAATACGGTTGTTTTGCTGCAGAAATAAGTCTGGTGTGGCTTTTAAAGCCTAATGTTGTATAAGAACTACCACTCTTCATAAGAAATTAAGCCACAGGCAACAAATAAATCTACAAAAATATACATATAAGGCGAAATTTTATTATGGTTGATATTAAATTTAAACGAAGATACCGGTATAAATCTTTGTGCATCTCTATAAAAATGCATTATAATGGTCAACATTAAATTGTTACAATGCATTAGAAAGATCATATTTCATCTTACTTTCCTATTTCTTCTGAACCATACCATCTGAACATCGATACAAGACTGTGTAAGAATGCTTGCACAATAGATGGAGCAAATCATATTAAGTGTATCAACAGGTACTTAGATTGTGTGGTTTTGGACAAGAATTTCATTACCATGATCTGAAATGGTATTCTACGTTGTAAATAAAAGTATATATTATATAATGCACATGTCTGTGAATGCAATAAACTTGCATATATATGTGAACGATGAAATAAATTAGGAGCATGAGAAAGAGCTTTCTGGTTTGAAATCATTTAAATTTGATCTTCTATACGTATAATTTTGGTAAGTGGTAGAGCCACGCTGAAGCTACTACTGATTTCAGCATGAATGGGTCGGAACGCCCGTTACAGAAAATCGACGTGAAGTAACAGTGCGTCCTCTTCCCTTCCCTCCCCTTCCCTTCCCCTCCCCCCAAACACAGGCTGGTAACGCACTTGCGACTCCTTTGGTGTTGCAAGTGTCTATGGACGGCGGTGATCACTTAACATCAGGTGACCAATCTGTTCGTTTGGCATCTACGATATAAAAAAAAAACAAAAATAATCAGAATGTAAACCTAATGTGTCTGTACTTTTCGTGAAAAAAATTATTGCAGGTGTCTAGGAATAGGTAATAAAATACATTTCAATCATTTTTAGAAATGTGTGTCTATGTGTATGTCTGTTTGTATGGACACACATCACGGTTAAAGTACTGCGTTGACGATAAAATCTCAAATGAAATCATAAAGTATATGCTCTAGTAACATTTAGTCTTGATTTCATTAAAATCTGTTCACTCTGTCAAAAGTTACTGTAATTTTAATGACAACGCGGCGTAAGTACGAGAGAAAAGTGGATAAGTAAATGGACTTAATACATTCAAATTATTAATCACTGTTTTTTACATTATATCCCAGGCGGACGAAGTCGCGGGTACAGCTAGTGTATAAATAATTATGTTTAAGACTCGATTGATAGTTATCTTCGATCAACAATAACTAGATAAAGGGTCGCGTACAAAATCGAAGCTAACTGCTGTCCGCGTAAATATATACTTATGTAGCTATTTGTTTACTAAGAAAGGGAGAATAAAGTTTTAAGTTCAACCTAATTACAATCATGACACCTTATAATAAAGTAACAAATGTTTAAAATATTATCTAATACTTACGATAAAACGAGCAAAACAATAAATTACTCCCGTCACTTACAAATGAAAAGACAACATAAACAACATTTAGTGTGAATTCAACCTTAAAACGCAATGAATCAAGTACTTTTTCCGGTTATTGTGCGTGTTTGTGCGTGGTTGTAAAACCTTGGCCAAACATTTGTACCACGGGTTTAAAATCGTTTTTTTTTTCAAAATTTGATATTATTTGTCAGTTTAAAGCTTAAAATATAACTTATTCAACATGTATTTAGCGAAAGTAAGATACTCCGGCCGTTAAACTGCTTTTTCGGGTATTATTTTTCCATCTTTTGAATACACTGCGGCATTGTGAAACGTTGGCTTACATTGGCTGTGTTTCAAACAAACTAAACAAAATAAAAGCTCACATTTCAAGTGAGCTGTTATTTACCGAGACGTATTTTTCGCGCTGACCCGATATCTAGTTATTGTTGATCGAAGATATTAATAAATAAAGTTTCACACAAAATTAATATTATAAGAGAAGGAGTCTGCTATAAAATCGTTCCATAATTTTGTCAAACATGCGATTGCTAAATTTGAAATTACCACGACTCTCTGACCTGTATCTAAATCATGACTGACAAATCTTGGTGACTTTTATATTATGCTCATGCAACACGTCAAGGAAGTGTGTAGTGAATCATATCAAATTACGATCACTCCTCTCTCCCTTTATATTGCCAATTCCAAATGATATCTGTGCGAAACCAACAATATTGAAAAAGATAAAAATATTATAATTATTGAAATACCAAGTATCAAAACTGTGCAGTCCTCATCCAACATCGAGGTATTGGATATTTAGTTTGCTTTGGGCCGGTGCGGGGCGAGCGGGGTGAGGTGCTTAAGTCCAACTATAAATTAGGAAGGGTACAGTTTCATTAATCACCCATACGCCGTTATTATTAATTAACCCCCTTTACGAACTACCGACGGAATTAACTATCGACCGGTAAGTCCCGGTGTCAAATTTAAGTTATAAAAATTTGCTTTGAATCTCAACGTGCTTCACCAAGACCGATACATTCAATAAATTTAGGCAATTTATTGTTTTTAAAGTAAAATAAATAATGTTATAGAAGGTAAATTGTTTTATTATATTAGAACAATAACGTATTTACCCTGGATTAATTGCAGATTGTCTTTAAATTTTAACAACATTAGTATTTGGTTATAAGTTACTCCTGTTAAAATTGATGAATATATCGTAACCGCTATAGAAGAGCGTAATAATATGTGGCCGAAATGATACTCCAAAAAGTCTTCTGCTAATATCAGTCTCTCTAAAATCAGTTCTTTTGTTTGGGATATTAACTCGAACAAACAAAAATGTAAACAAAATAACACCAGACTGTACGTTTTTTCATGAAGCTTCGTCTTTATTGTTAACTCCATGAGCAAAATATTTCAGTTTCTATACGCAGATTCGTAAGTACTAATTCGAATGTTTGGCATATCTTATTGGTCCTTTTTATAGAAATATATAATACTAGCCGGCCCGGCGGACGTTGTCCTGCCTTGATAATAAAAAAAATCCTAAAAGTCAACCACAGCGCCACCTACCGGGTCCAATTGTGAATCTAAACCATTCTCGGATCAACTGGAACACGCACACAAAGCTTTATTAAAATCGGTCCAGCCGTTTAGGAGGAGCTCAGTGACATACACACGCACAGAAGAGATTTATATATAAAGATAGATTTGGAAATCACATTACGTATGAATTAAGAGTAGCTATTAAAGGAGCTGTTTATATAAATGTGGATGTTATTTTTTTGTCCGTCCAGGAATCAGCGTTTGGGCGTAATCTCATTTGATGTTGTATAACAATATGATCTAAGATGGCCGACAGGCTATATGTAGACGAAGAACGACTTTCAAGTACTAATGCCGGAACACATCTACAGATGCTCGGAGAAAGATTCTCGACTTAAGGGATATCCAGGCGACAAGAAAACCCCTACTAACTCGCTATGGTGTCATTACGATGTTACCCTTCATCGAAGCTTCCAGCTTATTCCAGCGATTCGAATTTTCCTCGATCGACGCGGTGTCCAAACACGTTACAATTGAGCCTAACTTCAACACCAGTTGACCTATCTTCATGGTATACCCAAGGGCTTTTTTCCTTAGAGTAGGTTTTTTGCTATTACCTGCCAGATGGCTTGCGTTAGACTGTATTTTATTATCGTTTTATATTATAATTTAATGTATTGTAATTATGTAGTGGTAGAGCCACGCTGAAGCTATTACTGGTTTCAGCATGAATGGGTCGGCTTATCCGAGGTACTACCATCCCTCTCACAGAACATCGACGTGAAGTAACAGTGCTTGCATTGTTGCGTTTCGTTCGGTCAGTGAGAGCGCCGGTGGCCCACCTCTTTCCCCCCTTTTTCCCTACCCCTCCCCCATAGACAGGCTGGCAATGCATTTGCGACTCCCCTGGTGTTGCTAATGTCTATGGACGGTGGTGATCACTTAACATCAGGTGACTCACCAGTCCGTTTGCATGCTTTTGCCATAAAAAAATATATAAAAGAAGTCGAGGACAGTTGCTAGTATGTTATCAAGGAGTAACAATTATAAGTAGAATTGGAAAATTCAACAATTAGTATAGCATCACGATATCCTTAGATTCCACTAGATTAGATTCTAATAGCTCTCTGGAACAAAACATTTTTTCTGGTTAAAAGGTACCCTATGAGAATTTGTATACAAAATTTCTATACGATCGGTTGAGTAGTTAACGCGTAAAAACGTAACGAACTAGCATTCTCATTCATAATATTAGTTTGAATAACTATAGCATTTAACAAGGTCAATGATGGTACATTGCTTATACAATTTTAACCCACTAATGCGTCACATCAATTTTGGCAATAAATTAATGTCTCAATGAGCTATTTCTGTACTTCTTGAATTTTAACTCGGCTGTACTTAAAATGGACTAATTGTTATTGAATTATTAGGTCGACTCGTTAAATTTGAAACAGCTATTTTTGGAATTAAAAACGTTACTAATGAAACCACTAGGTAATACATGAGTCATATTCGTATCAAAGACTCAGAGCATCCATATTGCTTTCATGCGCTTTGATAGCATTTGAAAGGGACGACTGTATTGTTATTTGTGGCTTTCATTAGTAGCATAGATGTGATTCTAGGACTTCACGATTCGAAAGGTCACTTGTATTACAATTTGTCGCTTTTATCAGTATCAGACGAATGTTGTTTAGTCTCCAGGATTATCTGTTATATTATTATTTGTTTCTTCCATTAGTACTAAAGGAGTGTTGCTGAGCCTTTCCGATTCAAAAACAGTATATATCCGTTTATTGCTTTCATTAGTAGTGTAAGAGTGTTATTAAGTCTCCACGATTCTAAGAAGCGATTGAATTATTATTTGATGCCTTCATAGGTATTTTTCTGAATCTGTAGGATTCGAAAGGGGTGTATTTATTATAATCGCTCGTTTTTATTAGTGGCATAGGAGTATTGCTAAGTCTTTAAAATATTTGTTTACATCATAGGAGACAAACGAACAGGCTGGTCACCTGATGTTTGACGATCACCGCCGTCCATAAGCATTAATAACACCAGGGGAGTCGCCAGTATGTTGCCAGCCTTCGTTTGGGGGTGGGAGGAGTGGAAACTGGCGAGAGGGAGGAAGAAGTGGGGAGGGGAGGGAGGGAGGAGAGGAAAGGTGGGCCTCCGGCGCTCCCACTGACCGAATGAAACGCAACGATACAAGCACTGTTACTTCACGTCGGTTTTCTGTGGGTATTAGTAATATAGCAAGAGTCTTGCTGAGTTTTTAAGATTAGATCAAAAGAGGCGCTTCTATTATTATAATCGCTTTTACCAGTACTATAAAAGTGTTAATTAGTTTCTAGCATTGAAACGGGGTGATTGAATTATTGTTTGTTACCTTCATTAGTAGCATTTTTAATTAGCAGCGTGTGCTTTAAGAGTTCAGCTATCAATTATGCAACTGAAGTGATGCTAGCTCAATAAGCTTCAATAGTAAACTCTGTGCAATCTAAAAACAACAGAGATTGCTTAGAGATCTACAATATATCGTTAAATATAGAAATATAGAACTGTGGATTTCTTGGAGTTTAAAATCACCAATAAGCCGTGGGCATGGTAATCATGCCCACACCTTCTTTAGGGTAGAGGACTATGAGCCTGTAGTGGATCTCTTAGAGGTTGATGTGAGGCCTGAGGGTATGTCAATACCGCGGATATTACTTTTAATGTATGGTGTTTGCGATACATTTAAACACAAATATATGGTAAGAAACTCTTTGTTGTGCTCGTCTGATTGCATTGCTCTCTCGAGTTTGGTACAAAAGCTTTTACGAAATACTTGTAGGAATATTCGAAAATTGCACTTGAGTCTCTATCCTTTATCTACACCTAAAATGCTACCGACTTTGACTTCTTTCATCACTTTATAGGTATTAGCGTTTGACCACAATCTTCTGTTAGATGACGATGTGGTCTAAGATAGTAAACATATTAAATCTATAGAAGATTGACTTTTAAGTGCTGCTTTCGGAATACATCAACCGGTGTTTGAAGACAGTTGTTCAATTTGAGGATTATAGGTAGCTATGCGGACTTAGAAAGAGCCTTACCATCAGGCTATGGTTACATCATAATATTTTCTTTTAGCTTTAAGTATTTTAGCCTACGTCGATCCATACGGTGTTCAATTACTAAAACTGAGCCAGAATTCCTTACAACGATCGTTCACAAGATGACTTTTAAAGAAGTAAAGTTTCGCTTTAATGCTGAATCTATAAAAGGTATTAACAACGATACTTGAATCCTTAATCTGTCGTCATTATTATCCATTTATTTTATTTTAGGCAACCAATCTCCTAGTAGATTATTACTTCCGTTGTATAGTAGATATATTTCCACTTTCCAAGGAGTTCCTGTACCCTTCACTTATACACAATAACCTATTACGTAAAACACCAACGATATTACAAAATATACAGCCAAATAACACATGATTATGAATCAATTTCACTACATCACATTCCAAGATCCTGTCGAAAACTCCGTCTGTAGTCGTTTTAAAGTAATAAAATTATCAATGCGTATAGAATAAATAATCCGAACATCGTAACGCCTTGCTTCGCTGATGTATCGACACGAGAAGACTGATTTATACGACGCAGACAGACTGACGTCGACAAATTTCCGCGGACGTTGACAAAATTATGGTGTACAGTTTTTTGAAGATATTCGCGGCTTCTGCTTGAATACGAGTGTGTTATAATATAAAAACCTATTTATTCCACTAATTGTCAGTTTCTAGCTATTATTATCATACAATTTAGTATCATTCTTCGTGGATCTCTCTTTGGGTAAAGACCTCCAAGAGAGAAAGCCATGCGACGTGACTCGTTGCAACGTTCATTCAACTCCAACGTGCTATAGATAGCAGTTCGACTTTTTATGGTGATTTTGGCATACCTCTACTTCTGTATCCGTAAGTAGGTGGTAAAGCCACGCTGAAGGTATTACTGGTTTCAACAGGAATGGGTCGGCTCGCCCGGGGTAGTACCATCCGATCCACATAAAACCGACGGGAAGTAACAGCGCTTGCATTGTTGCATTTCGTTCGGGCAGTGAGAGCACTGGATACCCAACTCCTCTCCCAAATACAGGCAGGCAATGCACTTGCGACTCCTCTGGTGTTGCAAGTGTCTATGGACGGTGGTGATCACTTAACATCGGGTGACCCACTTGCCTCCTATGATATACAAAAAAAAAACCGTTTCATAGGCAAAGCCGCGGCAAAAGCTATTTCTTATACATCACGAAGTGTCAATACAATGTATTATTACTTAATATAATAACGACTTTCAGAGAGTATGATTTTGGTAAAATCATAATTTTCCATGGAGGTTAGGAAGCAATGATAAATTTCAACACAGTTAATTTAAAACCTTTAAAACAGGAATAGGAATTAAGTAATCTTTGTGAAATAATAAGAAAGGAAATAGAATTGATCAAGATAATACACAGAGTTCTCATGAAATAAGAGAACCGTTTCTCCGCTTGTATATTGTAAACCAGCTGGTGTTTAAGTATAAATATAGCGCAACATTAAATCGCTGACAACATTGTAACCAGCGCCTTGCGTCGCCTGTTGGATCGACATAGCGAGATTGATTTATGAGCGCTGTGACGTTAGCTGAAAGCAACGATATAATCCAACTAGTTAAACTAGATATGATGAGAATACCCTTATTACTTGTATACACTATTTATCTTAATAATTCTTTTTCTGTCTGTACACATTGTTTGTAAATTATTAATCGTTTAAATATACAAAAAAATCTTTGTAATGTAATATAGTAAGTCTTAATGTATAAGGCTATTATAGGATGGATTAATATGTTAACGATAATAACGTCTGGAAATGACGCATCTCTCTGTGTATCTGCCAAAACGATTTTTTTGATATCATAGGAGGCAAACGAACATGCGGGTCTCCTGATGTTAAGCGATCACTACCGTCCATAAACACTTGCAATACCAGGGGAGTCGCAAGTTGGGGAGAGGAGGAGGAAGGAGAAGGTAGGTGTGCCTCCGGCGCTCTCACTGACCGAACGAAACGCAACAATGCAAGCATGTTACTTCACGTCGGTTTTCTGTGAGAAGGTGGTATTACCCCAGACGAGCCGACCTATTCATGCTGAAACCAGTAACAGATTCAACGTGGCTCTACCACCTACAAATGTATCTATATATGTTTTACTATGTTCTGTATAATGAAAAGATACACCAGGTCGAGTTCCTTGCCGGTTCTTCTCGATGATTGAGTTGTTTTCCGAAGCGGTTGTAGTTTTGACGTTCATAAGTGCCTTCACAGAGCCTAAATTGAGTAAATAATTTTTAATTTTGATGCTAAAGCTTCTGAGGGTTTGGCGATGAGAGCCCAAAATGCTCAGTTAAAATTTCAACTATCTCCCTGTTGTTAGAGTAGCTGAATAACTATATATGTTATGTAAATTATATCCCATTAGCTTGTAAAAATACCCAGTGCAAGGCCACTTCCCGAAGAAAGGTATGGACGTAATCACTACACCAGTCCGCGACGTATTTGCGATTTAAAACCCTGATAAATCCACAGTTTTACATTTTCTCACACACGGTGGTATTACAAGGACATTAACAGTAATGGTGGTAGAGCCACGCCGAAATTATTACTGGTTTCAGCATGAATGGGTCGGCTCGCCCGGGGTAGTACCACTTTGTTATAGAAAACCGACGTGAAGTAACGTGCTTGCATTGTTGCGTTTTGTTCGGTCAGTGAGAGCGCTGGAGGCCCACCTACCCTCCCCTCTCGTCTCTCCACTCCCTCTCCCTTCCCTAACCCTTTCTCCCAAAGGGTGGCAACGCACTTGCGACTCCTCTGGTGTTGTTAGTGTCCATGGACGGTGGTGATCACTTAACAGCAGGTGACCCACCTGCTCGTTTGCCAAATATGACATAAAAAAAAATAGTCAGAGGTTTACATTTCCTCATAATGTTTTCCTTCGCCGTCAGCCGATAGTGTTACCAATTTAAATTAGTAAATGTAAGCTAATTATGAAAAATTCGTTCTTATTTACCGAAGTTCGAACCTACGGACAACAGATTACTTATCCAGCGGTCAAATCACTCGATATATGCGTAAAGGTATATAATTTATCTTATATTTTTAATAAAGTTCAAAGTATTATAGAATATTAGTAAAAAGTTTTGCAAGTTTTAGTGGGTTAGCCGCTCGAGTAGAGCAGAGCGTTACCGAGGAAAGCCGAACTGTGAATGCCTACGGATGCACATAATTGACAGATTAGAAAATGTTTACTCCTATTTACACTACTCTAACTGAATATAGTAATACTGAATATGTAAAAAAGAAATGACATTGAGATAAAATATAAATCACACGACACGCATCAGACGAAGCTCAGCGAATGACATACTGAAGAAATAACAATGATTTCATTATATTAAGGTAAATCAGACTTCAAAAAAATTTACTTTAAAAAAAATCACTAGAAAGTCGTTACCATAATCTTGGATTGTTATAAATCTTCCAATAATATCACTACGTATACATTTCATCTTCGATTTTGAGAAGTTCCCTGATATACCTTCGAAAACTCAAGTTCAATACTAAGGAAACGAAAATATCCCATTTCCAATTTAAAAAAAAACCAAGTCTCTATATAAATAATGAAGTTATGAGGTAACAGAGATTTTTAAAAATGAAAACGAGTTGAGGTTGACGCTCCTATTTGAAATAGGTTAAAAAAATATAAACCTATTCGTTCTTTATTTAAATCTCCTCGATGAAACGCTAGCGCCAGTGCTGCAGTGGTGCGGAGTTTGGTAGTATTCGAACCTATTTATTACGCGGACCTCTTTGGCTTATTACGCGTCTGCTAGTGTTTGAATGGTGGTAGAGCCACGCTGAAACTACTACTGGTTTCAGCATGAATGGGTCGGCTCGCCCGGGGTAGTATCACCCTTTCATAGAAAACCGACGTGAAGTAACTGTGCTTGCATTGTTTGCGTTTCGTTCGGTCAGTGAGACTGCCGGAGGTCCATCTCCCCTCCCGTCTCCTCTCCCTCTCCCTCCCCTAACCTTTCCCCCCAAAGGGTAGCAACGCACTTGCGACTTCTCTGGTGTTGTTAGTGTCCATGGACGGTGATGATCACTTAACATCAGGTAATATACTTGTTCGTTTGCCACCAATGACAGAAAAAAAAAATTGTGTTCGGACCTCTGACTTACTACGGCGTCTGCAAGCATTCAAACCTACTTAACTTACTACATAACCAGTACACTACTTTTTAAATTATGTGCAAATAAAGCGGTAACTGATTCCGATGACCGAAAACACAAAAGGGACGACAAGTTCACACACGGTTCAATGGAATCGTCGTAAACATCTTATTACAAACTGATCCATGAAAACGTTCGTTATTTTTTTTCCTCCATCACAATTATATTGTAAGTAAAGATGGTCTGAGGATGCCGACAAAGTGTCGATGAGGCCGCGCTAACGCACCGTACAAGCTATAAAATCGTATGATGGCTGTTGTTTAATTCATTTTCAACGCATTCACTAAAATTATAAAACTAACGGGTCTCTAAAGATATGGATTATTATATTTATAGATTTATTTGGAATTCGTAATATTACGTTAAAGTATTTGAGCGATGTTTTACAGTCAAAAGAGTGTTTTTTTATAGTGGTTCTAGAAAATGCAGAGAAGCATGTACATTACGGTTTGAATTTCCAGTAAAATTGTATATTGTAATAGTTATTTGACAATCGATAACTGTTCACGTGGTACAGTACACTGATGTTTTATAGCGCCATCGTGTGGCGAGTTATGAAAATAAGTACCTAGTATAAAAAAACTTTAATATCTTGGCACTTACTTAAACTGTTATTATATAAAGATAGTTTGTCTGTCTATAGGAGATTAGCGCCCCGTCAAGGCTTCGCACGGGTACCTACTATGAAATTATTTATGTCTTTGTATGTTACTATATTAGCCAAAATAGATTGGCAATAAGACCAATATTTCTAAATAAAAAGTAAAAATGGTTACTGTCTCTTATTCTTAGGAGTTAAATATACAACATTAGCGGGCCCGGCGGACGTTGTCCCGCCCTGATAATTAAAGAAAACCTTGACAAATTATATACTTAAACCTTCCTCATAAATCACTTTGAAATCACTGGTGAAAACTGCATGAAAATCCTTTCCGTAGTTTTTGTGTATATCGCGAATAGACAGACAGACGGGGCAGAGGGCTTTGTTTTACAATATATAGTGATATCCACAGTGCTATTCTGTAGGTATTTTTCAGATAAACCTTTATACATTATTCTGGGATACCTCGTAAGATTTAGCCAGCGATAACCATGGAAATTTCGAAAAATATTTTAAGGCTTTATTGCATTAAAATTACGAACTTTCCAGAATATATTCTTTGTATGTGTATAAAAAAAAGCGAATACAGACAGGTATGAAAAGTATTGATAGATAATCACCGAAGCCACTGAACCAATTGCAACACTGTTTACAAATTACAACAATAGGAAGCTACGTTTTCCTGATTGTTAACTTACGTTTCATCTATCTTCATTTTGTAATCAACGCTTACACGAAGTCAGGAGCATTTTCTAGTATTTACTATATAATATTTAAATATTTACTATATTATATATAATAAAAAAGTCACAGTGGTCTTATGGTTTGACCGGTGGAATATCAACACCATGTCCGTAGGTTCGAAGCCCGACATGTATCAACGAATTTTTCGGGGTTCACGTAGATTGTGAGGAAACTTGAACCTCAGAAATATTCTTGTAGCACTACTGTATGTGGGGAAAAATATAGAACTGTGGATTTCTGAGTTTAAAATCGCCAATAGGTCGTGGGCTGGCGTGGTGATTATGCATACCTTCCTTCGGGAAGAGGCCTATGACCCTACAGTAGGTTTCTTACACACTGGTGATGATGTTGATAATGATTATATAAATAATCTATATATATAAAATAATAGATGTGTAGCAACCGAGTATGTCATCCTCTTTGGCAGACAACTTTTGTATATATAGTAAATAGAACGTCGTTCAAAGAAATGAACGATCGCGTCTCTATAAACACCTTATATGGCCATATTAATAAACAGTCTATTTTACGCATTCTGGGTATCATTATTACGCTATCCGTGCCAGTCTATAATCGTATAGTAGTGAGCCCGAAGATACATGTGGTGGAAATTTATGTAAATATAGGTACAATTAGCGGTAGGATTTGAACGGAACTTACCGGGTTGTTGATTCAATTCTGGGTATAGTAGTGAGCCCGAAGATACATGTGGTGGAAATTTATGTAAATATAGGTACAATTAGCGGTAGGATTTGAACGGAACTTACCGGGAGTGCTGCGCAGAGCTCAAGGCGTGGTAAGGTGATAGTTTTGTTCGCCGAAGCCACTTTAGATTTTGAACAAAGCAGCATTACTTGACCTACGTCATTAGCACCCTGGCTAATTCGAATATAGATTGCAGCGCCATAACATTTTTCACTTGCGTCTGCGAAGCCTATCAAAGTGATATTTTTTGAATGTGTAAAAATACCTATATGGCGTGGAATTTTTATGTTCTGTAATAAATGAAGTTCATTTTGAAATTGTGTCCATTGATTTTTAATGTGTACAGGAACCTCATCATCCCAGTCTAATTGAAGTTTCCAGCAATCTTGAACTAATAATTTTAACAGCGTGGTGACAGGGCCCAGTAATGAAAGCGGATCGAAAAGTCTCGCGGTTACTGAGAGTATAGTGCGTTTAGTACATGCGGAATTGCTAGCGTTAACCTTGAAATAAAACACGTCTTCCTGGGTTTTCCACTGAAGTCCTACAATCTTGACACTAGTGTCTTCATTGAATAGAAGGACGTCAGGGGGCTGTTGGTCTATAGGAATGCGTTTCCTTAATTCACTATTATTGGTAACCCATTTAACAAGATTAAACCCGCCTGCTTTAAAAAGTTGAGTGAGTTCATGGTATAATTGTTCGGCTTCATCGACGGACGGTACAGAAGAAATATAATCATCCATATAAAAATGTCGCTCAGTGGTAAAGGCGGCAGCAGGCCAGCGCGCGCGTTCATCGTTCGCTAGTTGTCGAACGACACGCATTGCGAGGTAGGGGGAACATGAAAGGCCAAAGGCCACTGAGGAGAAGGAATACGTCGCGATATCTTCATTAGCGTTAAAACGATAAAGAATACGTTGAAAGGGTTGATGTTTAGGGTTCAATTTTACTTGAAAGTACATTTTTTCAATGTCTGCAGACAAGGCAATACCAAAGAGACGAAGATTCAGGAGCAAATCGAAAATATTAGCCTGTAAGTTAGGCCCTGTATATAAAATATCATTAAGCGATTTATTTGAACTTGTTTTACAGCTCGCATCTAGCACAATTCTTGTTTTAGTAGTGATCTTATCTGGTCGATAGATAGCGTGATGTGGAATATAGTAACAGGGACCGGGCACGGGATCGACTTCTAAATGGAGGTAGCCTTTATCTATGTATTGTTGAAGCGTAGCGTTATAATCCTGGCGTAACTGAGGGTTAGCGTCTAAGCGTTTTTCTAAGTTCAATAATCGCGAGAAAGCAACCCCTTTTGATAAACCGAGTTCAGTAGGTTCATATTTGAAAGGAAGAGAAACCGTGTACCGACCGGTATCGTCGCGGGAATAAGTTTCTTGAAAGATTCTATCACATGCCGAATCATCGGGACTTAAATGTTTTTTACTCGGTATACTCTCGAGTTCCCAAAAACGTTGAGTTAATTCCTCTAGTGTGGGTTCTGCAATCGAGTGAAATGCCTGGTTATAACTGTGACCTGTGTTTTGAGAGCATTCCGCTTTCCCCATTATCACGAAACCCAGTGAAGTTTCAATCCCTACTATTGAAGAGCCGGGTGTAGTAATTTTTCGAGGACCTAATAAAAATGGAAATAGCTCGTTGCTAATCAAACAATCGATGTCTCCGGGCGTGTGAAAATCTTCATCCGCCAAGGACAAGTTACTGAGATGTGAAATATCATTTTTATTTATCAAAGTGGTAGGTAATTTATCGGTAATTATATTTATGACGCGTGCGTTAATTGTATAGCAGCAACGTGAATCAAAACGTGACTGTATTTTAAATTTCGCGAAACCTATGATTGATTTTTCAGAGAGACCAATGCCTTTAATTGTAGAAGGAGCGTAAGAAATATTTAAATTAAGACGATCACAACATGCCTTTGTAATAAAATTACTCATTGAGCCACTATCTAAAAATAGTCTCATTCGATAGCGTTCATCTTTGTCGTTATATACATACACCACAGCGGTAGGCAAAAGTACGGTCGTATTCAAACAACTACGCGTACAAGACGTAAATGCGTTACTAATTTGTGTTGAAGACGGCGTGAGTGCAGGTGATGAGACGCGCGGGGCGAGCGGAGTTTGTAGCGCGTGAACATAAGATTCATGAACGTGCGAAGCGAGCGGCGCGTGCGGCGGCCGCGGAGATCTGTTATTTGTTGCGTGGTACGCGACGCTCGTCTCGCCCGTAGTAGTAGCGGCAGCGCTGAGTGTCTGTGCCCGCTTAGATACCGGGCGACCGGCACTCGCGCGATCGGGAGCGGATTCACACCGAGGTTGTGAATCAATATGTAATTGCGTATGATGCATGCGATTACAAATATTACATCGACTGTATGAGCGACATGAATTTATATTATGGAAACCTAAACAATTAAAGCATAAATTATTATTACGTACGAAATTATTTTTTTCGACTGTATTCAACTTATGGAATTTCTCGCATCTAAATAGCGGATGTACACTGTTATCACTACAATAAGGACATTTCGGAAAATAATTATTGTTATGCTGCGTAAAGAATACTTGCGCCGGAGTTCTATTATTATTCGGTTTATTAAACTGCGGAGTAAATGACTTGTTTTGCGTTTTAATATTAAAGTGAGTAGGGTGGGTGCTCGCGGTCTTCGGTGTACTGCAGCTACCGCGAAGTAAATGTATTTTGGATTGTTCTTTAACAAATTTAGATATCATTTCAAACGAGGGTAGCTTAATATCTCGATGCGCTTGTTCAAACAAATTTACTGTTTCTTTATCTAATTTCGATAATGCAATATGTGTAAATATAAAATCTGATAAATCGATAATATTGAGTTGTTTTATAGCAGATTGAGCGGCACAAAATTTTTCTATGAACTCGTCTAGTGACCTACTTGACGGGGACTGACTACCTTTGAAAGTTAATATTTGTTCTAAATACATTGTAGCTAATGTTCTTTTATCTTGATATTTTTCTTTGAGAGCGTTCCACAATATATTATAGTTATTAGCGACCGGAGGTATTCCCGCACAAACGCTGAGAGCCTTACCGGTTAACTTTCCGATCAAATACTGTACTTTTTCGGCATCAGATAAGCTACTATTATTATCAATTAGCGTTGTAAAATTCTCATAAAACGGTACCCAATTACTCGGATTGCCGTCGAACGATACTAACTCCAAAGCAGGTAGTTTACGGTTTATAATATCAAACTGATTTAAAGTACGCGTTGTCGTTTCGGTTTTAAACGACTGATCGGTATTATTAATTAATTCACTTTCGACGGCCTTAATATGACAATATAATTCGTCAAAAGAAATTAAAGATGCGAAGTCGGGGACTGCTTTTGGGTTTGCAGTCAAGATGGCGAGATTTAACTGTTCCGACACTTCAATAAAATCTTTGCGGATAGTCTCTAATGATTTTATTCGAATGAGAAACATTTTTGTCGCGTTATCATCCGTACTAATGCTCAAATCATACATATTTTGAATAATTCTGAACATACTTTGTTGTTTAGCCGTTAACATAACGACATTATTTTGCAAAGTGGCGGTGGCGGTGGATTCTCCGTCCGCGGTAGTAGGCGTGAGTTTAGGCATTTTAAATTGAAAAGAATAGTATAATAGCGTAAATAAATAAATATAAGGAAGGATACGGTTCGAAAGGACCAGGAATTATGGTGGAAATTTATGTAAATATAGGTACAATTAGCGGTAGGATTTGAACGGAACTTACCGGGTTGTTGATTCAATTCTGGGCTGGTTCTGCGTTCCACCACAATCACCACATAACATATATACTGTCGTCCCGGTAAATGTTCATAAATAGATAATCCAATAAATCACTATTTTTTATCGATTTTGCGTAATTGCGTGCGGGCGCTTGGATCGTTAGCCGTAGAAGAGAGAAGGGCGGCGCGAGCGGCGATTTGCGTTCCGTTCTTTTTGGGAAGGGAAGGGGTTGTATAAACTACATAGATAATAAATAGCGTGCGAAAGTATAGATAAAATATGCGGAATAAGGAAGAGGAAATAATACACATAAAAATTAAGAGATGGCGTTACCAACATGTTTAGATGAAACAAAATAATTTTACATATTAAATACTTGGTCTTTGTCCAAAAAAAAATCACGATGTCTTTATTTAGTTTAGCGATGTGAGGCGCTCATTTTTTTTTTCGAACTGACTACGCTATTGACCTACGTAGGTCTTAACAGCTTCACCGGACTACGGCCCGCTGGTATAAAAGTATAAAAAGTAACTATTAATTGGTCTTCTAACTGTATATTTGTACTATTATAGTAATGTATTCAAATTCTAGAACTAAGCCTCTGTGTACAGATAAAATACACTGTAGAGCTTTAATATTCGTCGTTATGTTAATATTTCAACAGAAAGTACGTCGAAACTAAGTACATAATATCGGAACAAGGAGCTCCGAGTTATGCTAATTGACATAACAAAACGATTCACGAATGAGTCTTTATGTACGTAAGCTGTTGTGGCTTAAGCCAGTCTAAAAGTTTGTATCTGAATCGTTTAGTTAAAGTTTGTGTATACACTAGGAATTTAAGTTTGTCAAATACTTAACTCTCAGTTTCTTTTAGTCCAGTCGTGTTATATGCGTCCGAGTGCTGGCCTACGAACGAGACGGATGAGAAAAGATTACATACGGCAGAGATGCGAATGCTACGATGAATGTGTGGTGTAAGATAAGATTAAGAATGAATATATCAGAGGAAATTTGAAAATAGCACCAGTAACAGCTAGATTGAGGAATTGATTGAGCAAGGTTGGCATGGTACAGGCATATTATGAGAAGAAATGAAAGTCATTTAACAAGAAAACTTTTGAGTATGAAAATGGACGAATGCAGGACCGAAAAGGTATGTATGGATTGCCTGAAAAATCATATGGGTATACTGATATGGTATGAACATTGAGATAACATGTGAGAATGGAAGAGAATGTTGTGCCGACCCTACTTAGAAGGGATAAGAAGATGTTGATGATACTCAATTCTTTCAGCATTTTTTTTAATGCCCTGGTTTAATATCATGAAGAGATTAATTGATGTTAAATAATTAATCCTCGCCTTAACATAGATTTTGAAAATAAAGTATTCATGTAAATCACTGATAATGTAGCCTTCTATATGTGAAAGAAATTTTAAAATCGGTTAAGTATTTTTAGAGTTCATCCCTTACAAACAAAAAATCAAATCTCTTTTGTGTATAGTTGTAGTTTAGATAATTATTGATTACTACTTTATATTACTAACTAGCTGACCCGTGCCCACTTCGTTGGGTGGTAATAGGCATTATCAAGCTACAGCTTTTCTCTAGAACTCAATCATATATCTCTCATCGTTAAGACAGCGTTCGTAAGAAACGTTTTCGTTCGTCCATTTTTTCTCCGACTCCCCAGATGTTATCCCCTACAACCTCACAAACATTACCTCTTTATAATATAATAATATAATTAATTAATAGCTTCTGCCCACGAATACGTACGCGTGGAATAGTTATTTTGGGCTAACACGCAGCGGAAACTCTCAAAAAGAAAAAAAAACCCGATTTTAAAACATTCTTAATTGTTGCTCCGCTCCTATTGGTCTTAGCGTGATGAAATATATATTCTTTATAATATTAGTATAGAAGTATAGATTGCTAGGTGTCACTAGGTCAGGTTCTATATTGCAATCTAACGCAACAGAAGTTGCTAGTGGTTGCTAGTAGAATTAAAATGTATTTAAAAAAATAATAAGGGTCAAAAGTTTTTATGTGAAACTAGCTTTCCCTATTTTCTACGACTCCGTTCTAATGTTTTTCAAATTAATTTACACATAGATGTTTTTAATAATAAAAAATATATGATAGGATAGGATGAAAAATACGTCCTTCTTGAGATTCCTGATTAGAACTTAAAAATTTCTGTTTAAAATTTAAATGCCATCGATTGAGAACTTTTAGCGTCAAATGACGTAACAAACAGACATACCTAGTTTCGTATTTGTACTATTAATGAAGATTACTATCATAATTTTTTTAAATATTAAACAGTAAATTTGGTATTTAGTATAACAATTACAATTCACAAAACCTATTATGACAACCTTAATAATAATACTTCCAGAACTTGACATATACCTAGATTATCTTATAGGCGGTAGAGCCACGCTGAAGCTATTACTGGTTTCAGCATGAATGGTTCGGTTCGCCCGGAGTAGTACCACCCTCTCACAGAAAACCGACGTGAAGTAACAGTGCTTGCATTGTTGCGTTTCGTTCGGTCAGTGAGAGCGCCGGATACCCAAATCCCCTCCCCTCCCCACTTCCCCACTCCTTCTCCCAAACACAGGCTGGCAACGCACTTGTGACTCCCCTGGTGCTGCAAGTGTGTATGGACGGTGGTGATCGCTTAACATCAGGTGAACGACCTATTCGTTTGCCTCCTATGATATAAAAAAAAGATACATGTTGAAACAGAAAAAAAAATTGCACACAGACGAATCTCCTAGCAAAAGTTAGTTAAATATAAATTAATTTGTTACAAAGCTACACGCAGGCCATTAACCGCTAATAATCAATTGGAGTTTTCGATTCAATGATTGGTCTCCTTTCGTCGGTTATTCAAGAAACGGGGCGCTTTTTACGAGATTATCTGCATCTAAGTTCGCTTAAGACATGCCAATGATCGATAATTTTATGATAACTTTGAAGTTTCTTATAAAAATCATTCATTTCGTATTTTTGAAGTATAATTTCTTGACACGATGGGGAAAACTATTTGTTTTTTTTTTGTTTTATAGTAGCACGGCAAAATGACTGCACGATACCTGGTGGTAAGCACAGTACAGTCCAAAAACAATGGCGACCAACGAGTGACACACTATCCATCGCTGGTCGTCGCTGTCATGCCGGCCTGCAAAAAGCTGGATATGCACAGGCTGATCCCGAAACGCGACCCGCAGAACTGAATCACTATGACGGGCTTTTTCGCCGTATACATGGTGGTTGCGACCCAGTCAGGCTGTAAAACCCTACCACCCCACTTTCGCCATTGCCTTGTTCGTTATTCAGCATGGTGCACCACGTGCAGGTGAGGTTGGCTTGGGTGTCTCAAGTCTTATGATGTTATCCGACACCCCTTACACCCCAAAACGCGTAAAGCGTTAAATGTATGGTGTGTATGTAAGTATGTATAAGTCTCTGTCTGGGTAACAGTATACTAAAATGACTAAATGTATGGTTACGTATTTATACTATGCGACTTCGTACAGTATATTTACAAATACTGTATCTATACTATCTGTACTATAATATTATAAAGAGGTAGAGTTTGTGAGTTTGTGACGTTGTAAGGGGTAATCTCAGGAACTACTGGCCCGATTTGGAAAATTCTTCCAGTGTTATATAGCTCATTTATTAGGGAAGGTTATAGGCTATATATCATCCCGCTAAAACCCATAAGAGCGGAGCAGCAATGAAGAATGTTGCAAAATCGGGGTATTTTTTTCTTTTCAGAGCTTCCGCTGCGTTTTAGCGCAAAATAACCATTCCACGCTTATGTATTACCGCCCAACGAAGTGGGCACGGGTCAGCTAGTAGTGTATAAATTCATACATGAGTCGTTAAATTTCAAACAAGCTAAATCTATTATTAATCGTTCATATATCATGTTTAATTTTTTAAAGATTTCCAGTTATTATACACCGAGAACGAAGTTTTTTTTTTTTTTACACACATAAGTAAATATGAAAACGCGTACAATAAAAAAAAAAGAAAAAACATACATATAAACAATAAAAAATACAAATTGATGGTTAAGTGTGTGTGTGTGTAGCAAATGGGCCACGAGTCAGCGTGTGTGCTGTTGGAGGTTAGTCCTTCAGCGCTGATTTTCACTCGGGACCCAGAGTGTTATGTGTGCACCGAGAGATGGTGTGCATATTAAATGTTATGTAGCGTTTCGTGTAGTGAATGAAAAAAAGAATGGTAATAGAAGTTTAATATGAAATATGAGATAATAATAATAAATTAAAAGAATAAATAAAGAATATAATAAGTTCAAATTTTGTCATTCTT
This sequence comes from Antheraea pernyi, assembly GCA_015888305.1. Classification (NCBI taxonomy): domain Eukaryota; kingdom Metazoa; phylum Arthropoda; class Insecta; order Lepidoptera; family Saturniidae; genus Antheraea; species Antheraea pernyi. The sequence continues at coordinate 41,708 of MU159072.1, read as the reverse complement.
ACTCGTTTACTTTATTTTATTACTAGCCTCTGCCCGCGACTTCTTTCGCGTGGAATAGTTACTTAACTCTTTTTTTAACTCTTACTACTTAATTTTTACTAACTCTAACACGCAACGGAAGCTCTCAAGAAGAAAAAAAAACTCGATTTTGAAACATTCTTCATTGGTGCTCCGCTCCTATTGGTCTTGGCGTGATGATATATAGCGTATAACCTTTCTCGATACATGAGCTATATAAGATTAAAATAATTTTTCAAATCGAACCAGTAGTTCCTGAGATGACCCTCTAGAACGTCACAAACTCACAAACTTTACCGCTTTATAATATTAAATATGGATAGTATAGATGATTTTAATATATATCATGTACAAAATTTAGGAGCAAATAGCAACGGCTTTAATTTCACGGGAGATTTAGTCATTTTTTTTATCGACGAAATATTTTAATTCGTGTTTTCGGATCGAAAATAATCGACACATCATTTTTTCAACGAGATACTTGAAAATATAGTCGTATGATTTTTTTACGTTCGGTACTCTGTAATATTTTTCATAATGTAAATATAAAATGTTTAAAATATAAAAAGTTTTAACTATGGACTTTAATTGTTCGTAAACGTACAAGTGATCACCACAGTCCATATACACTAACAACACCTGAGGAGTCGAAAGTGCGTTGCCAGCCTGGTTTTGGGGGAAAGGGAGTGAGGGGGCAGAGGAGAGGGGAAGGGAGGTGGACCTCTGGCGCTCTCACTCACCGAACGAAACGCAACAATGCAAGCACTGTTACATCACGTCGGTTTTCTATGAGAGGGTGGTACTACCCCAAACGAGCCGACCCATTCATGCTGAAACCAATAATAGCTTCAGCGTAGCTCTACCACTTAAAACAAAAATTTGGTCTATTTTTTCCTCGATCAATTTTTGTTAAATATTCTTAAATATACATACAAAATGTAGGGATGGAAAAATGAAAAAAGTCATAAATATAATGTTTCTGTTTGTGTATAATGTATAGTGTCATCATTTATAAAATGTATACAACTGAAGTCGCGAGCGTCTACTATGACAAATAGTTCAAGCAAACACAAGAGTCCATTATCAAAACGATTCCACAATGATTTGTATTCTCCTGCAAATTATTAACCCAATATCAATGAATTTAGAATTTAATGAACTTTGAATCTTTTCTATGATATCTTCTAATGAACTTCAAAGAATAACTTTACAAATTAAACTGTAATGTATCCATACGAATAAATAACATTGAAGTGTTTGTTGTTTATTACCCTTAATCTCCAATTCAATTGATTTTGACATGACTTTTATCATGTAGAAGACTTTTCAGAGTACGATCTGGCCTAGTAGCCTACATACCATTAGGTACGCTTTTCCATATGAGGTAAGTAAACTATAATGACACAATTTAACAGAGCTAACGTTAAATCGGTACAAGTTATGGTAATGACAAAATGATATTAAAAAAAAACAGTCCACAATTTTTTCCAGACAAAATACGTAGTTTCTACTCAGTATGAAATAATGTTCATGGAAGCGAAAATATAGAATTTAAAAACAAGGATCTTATATACAAATTATGCTAAACTTTATGTTAATAAAAAAATGTAATAATTACTCTCAATAATTGAGCTATGTTATGCTATATATACGTGTTATACACAATCTAGTATATTAAATATCGGAAAAAAATGCTTTTACAGGCATTTAAAATCCAATAGCATAAGATCTTTTTAAACCAAGAAACGAATAACTATTCGACAAACCAGTATCTGATTTAGTGCAATAAATATCGGAAACATTTGTTTTTACAGGCACTTAAAATCCAATAACATAAAAATACCTTCTTAAATTAAGAACCGAATAACTATTTGACAAACCAGTATCTCAGAAATAAAACACTTTCTTTAATTTAGGCCCTAAAATAACCCTAAATGAGTTAAAATCGCCGCCAGTTCTTCAAAAAACAACCAGATTATCGAGAAGTATTGGCAAGAAATGATTGTTTTTGTATATTTTTATGCAACAAAACACATGCTTAATATTCAGAAGTATAGGATAAAATGTAGAATAGCGAAGTTAATTGCATATACAGCATACCCCGTTGTGAACTCGACGCATATCTAGCTGGCTATCTGTCGACTGACCCACCCTTATAAATAATAGTGGTAAGGCACACCCCACCCCCCCAAGGGTAGCTACCCTCCGGATCTCATTTCCAAATTGCATTTCTGAACCGAATCTCGACTTTGATATTTGGTTTAATAAACAGATTTTATACTATAATCATAATGTTTTAAAGTTGTTATTAGATTGCAAGCTATAGTTGCTTAGTTTTAAGTTTATAATGTAAATAAGGGGGGTAAGTTATACAAGCACTAAGTTGTATAATGAGATATGATAATAAACGCTTCGGTTGAATATTGATGCCAGAGAGTTAGGAATGCGGTTCGCGTGTTTATTGATCTTATGGTATAATTATATAATAAATAAATTCTTTACGCCTTATAATTACTTGAGAATTACTTAAATGCGTTTGAATTTTATGGCAATACATAATTAGTGTTTATCGTTTAGTGAAAAAATATATCTTTTTGTCTGCAACGATTAATATCTGAGACTGCATATTAAATATCAAAAACTAACAAGTCTAGCTCTAACTAATAGTGTCTTAGGTATTTCAAAGTTCAAATCTCGATATAATCTTATTGCTTTTATACAATTAATTAAGACGGCAAATTAAAATCGTTAAAGACATAAAATGATCCATCAAAAAAGAAAATCCGAAACAAAAGGTTACATTTATTAATAGACAAGCGACTTGCTACAGCTTTGCATGCGTGCATTGTACTAACGTGGCACCGTTAATGTCCATACGAATTAGACACATAATGCACAATTGATTTTATGGTATGCACTTAGACACATACCATGTTATTACAAAAAAGTTAAATACGTATTAAATACTTGGTTAAAAAAGTTTCCTAATAAATGCACCACATTCGCCCGAGGCAAGTTCACGTTGTCCTTTTTCACAAATCTAACCTTACATAACCAAAGCGAGACAAAAAAGCAAGATGGCGAACATTCAGCGACCGCAGTGCATTTAATATGACACCTTTTTAAAGCCAGAGTTCAGTACGTATTTAACTTTTTTTATAATAACACCGCTATAATTCTTATTTATGCAAACCCATCACCGTTCACAGTTGAATCTTACACAAGTTCTTCTATACAATACAGTGAACATTCGTAAAATAAACATTAAATCCAGAGATATCAAGGTCTATATTCTATAGGCATGTATCTTGCTGAAACACGCAAAGATGAATCACCCGCTGATATTATTCTGTGCACAATTATCGAGCCTCGCCTAGTACTTACATCAATTAATTGTTATGACTGCTCATGAAGAGTAAGCTAAGAGATAACTTTGTATATACAAAATTTGAAGATCAATCATATTATATGGTTACTACACATAACCTTTCATATCGTGTTATTTAAGTTATACTACAAAGAAATCATACGTTTTATTTACTTTTGAACTACTAAAGCGATCGTTACGAAATTTTGCATACACGTTGACCGGGGTAGGTATTGCAGAAGGTTTTTGTAGGTGGTAGAGCCACACTGAAACTATTACTGGTTTCAGCATGAATGGGTCGGCTCATCCGGGTTAGTATCACCCTCTCATAGAAATCCGACGTCAAGTAACAGTGCTTGCATTGTTGCGTTTCGTTCGCTCAGTGAGAGCGCCGGAGGCCCTCCTCCCCTTTGCCCCCTCCTGCCCCTTCCTCAAACACAGGCTGGCAACGCACTTGCGACTCTTCTGTTGTTGCTCCTCCCCTTTTCCCCCTCCTCCTCCCCTCCGCCCCTTCCTCAAACACAGGCTGGCAACGCACTTGCGACTCTTCTGGTGTTGCTAGTGTCTATGGATGGTGGTGATCACTTAACATCAGGTGACCCACCTGTTCGTTTGGCTACTATGATATAAAAAAAAAACTTAAGGTACCTTTTATACTTGAAAAATGTTTTGTTCCCGAAGGATATAACAAATCTATATTAAAGCGAACGGATTTGCGGGTAAAAACTAGTATATAAAAAAGGTTAACAGTTAATCTAGGCTAATAATATAAAATACAAAAGATACTTTGTTTAAAGCGCTAATTTCTGGGACTACCGGTCAGATATAAAAAGTATTTTTTTTTATGTTAGAGTTCCTTTATTAAAGAATATTATAGTTTATCTGACATAACGCTATGAACCTTAAGAGCGAAGTAATCATCATACAAAATGTGTGTCCGACTGCACGCTTGTATACGTCGTGAGAGGAAAAAGTTAAACGCGTTTTTATCCCATGGTATTTCAACAGAATTTGATAAAAACATAAATCAAATTGGTCAATTTTCTATATTATCAAACACTAATTGAATTTATTTATCCATTTAATACGAGAAATTTGCAACATAGGTTGAGGTAAGATTTGAAGATTTTAACTGTTAGCTACAATTATCATAGGAATAAGTCAGCAGAATGGCTACCTAATTATTCTCCTGCGTAAAAAGAAGGTAATATACTGTGTGTATATACATACGAATATATGTATATATGACTAATTATACACACACAACACCGGCAATGGGTTTATGAATTTTACCATGTGGGGTGTTTTTATATTCGTCTTACTTACGTGGTTAAGATAATATTTATGTGAGATACCCCGAAATAGAAAAGAGACAATTTTGCATGCGGCTTATTAGTTTTTATCTAAAAAACAGGGCTGCAATGCTCGCATTTGCAAACTTTTTCATTCTATGTAACACTTACCTCACTTGAAATATATTTCATGTACATACTTGTAAATATGTGTTGTATGGTTGTATGTGCCGAATGAATGTATCTTTCATTCCTCTTTTTTTTTTATTGTTGCACGCCAAAATGACTACACAGTACAATCCAAAAACAATGGCGACAACCAAGTGACACACTATCCATCGCCGGTAGCCACTATCATGCCGGCCTGCAAAAAGCTGGGTATGCACAGGCTGATTCCGAAACGCGACCCGCAAAAGCGAATCACTATTACGGGCTTTTTCGTCATATATATGGTGGTTGCGACCCAGTTAGGCTGTAAAACCCTACCACCCCGCTTTCGCCATTGCCTCGTTCGTTATTCAGCACCACGTGCAGGTGAGGTTGGCTTGGGTGTCTCAAGTCTTATGATGTTATTCGACACCCCTTACACCCCAAACTCTCTCTTCTTTTGTCCTCTAATATATTTACACTTGTATTTTATACTAGCTGACCCGTGCGACTTCGTCTGCACCAAATCGGTTATTACCGGTTTCGATTGTACTTTTAAACGTGAAAAATCTAAATAAATCTCAAAACGCGATTGCAGCGATACCTACTGTTTCAAATTGTGAATCCCAACTATCCAGGGACTCACTCAAACATATACCTAGTTGGTATGTGAGAAATATTTTAAGAACTACGTTCCAACTGGAGGTCCATGGACCTCTCAAGCTTTTTTTACATTACCGCCAATATACGTAGGTTAGTTTTTATTTTAATTGAATCCGGTAGATGATGTTACGATTGGGTTGTAGGCTTATTGGGACAGAAGGTACTAGGGCAACGTACTGGGAAGACATTTATCGGCAATATATGTAGGATATTTTTTATCTTAATTTGACCTGGTAGGTGATGCTGCGAACGGGTTCTAAGCTTATTTTAAAATATTTCTCACATACCAACTAGGTATATGTTTGAGTGAGTCCCTGGATAGTTGGGATTCACAATTTGAAACAGTAGGTATCGCTGCAATCGGGTTTTGAGATGTATTTAGATTTTTCACGTTTAAA
>MU159072.1:0-28817 GCA_015888305.1 Antheraea pernyi | reverse complement strand
TATCCTAAATGTAATCTCGTAACATTAGTTATCACTGTGCCAAGTTTCGTCAAAATCGGTTCAGTACTTTCCGAGTGATGCGCGTTCACAGGGACAGACAGACAGACAGACAGACAGACAGACAGACAGACAAAAATTTTAAAAGGGTTAGTTTTGGCTTCTATATCGATAACAAAGCCTACCCCGATCAAAATTTTCAAAAAATATTTAATGTACAGCTTTGCCCTTGCTACAGTTTTATTATAATATAGATTAGATTTAAATTAAACCCGGAAAGTAGTTGCCAAAATCATTAAAACAATGTAGTTTTTGTCGTTCAGGATGTCTGATACGAACAATTAAGCGATTCGAGCGCTGCTTACAGCGGTGCCCTCTCGTAAAATCTGCATAAGAAGCCAGCCTTGAGGCAGACGACTTGCGGTCGACTGTTCTACAGTGGAGCAAGAAAATTATTTATTTTCTTAAACGTCGTAATAATATTATCTCACTGTGGATATAACGTTTGATGATAAAAATACAGTGATAGTTAAATTTTACGTAGAGATTTATGCTCAATTTTTCTGTCTCAAGTCTCATCTAGAGATTCATATCTTTTTGTCATAAACTCGTGCCATTTGATAAATTTATTTTAGGTAATATAACTTGGTTATTGTGTGCAAGTAATATGGATTAGAAATAATAACATGAAACATGTTATTATTAGGTATCACAAAAATTCTTCCAGAAATTTCTAATAGAGGGCCACTATATTCTTTAAATGCTTTGTAATAATTATTCCCATGATAATAACCGTAATAATATTTAATAGTGAGATTTATTTACCATACAAGGAAATAAGAAGACATTCTATAAGACTAAATTTATAGAATCCTCTAAGGTATCGTTAAATGAGTATTTATAAAAAAGACGTGAATCATCCTTCAGCTTCTTATTGCTGAATTACAAAACGAACTATATAATTATCGAATGGATGCTGAATCCTAAAAAACAATAATCTATATAGATAATGTATATATATACAAACATATATATGGTGAAAATACAGTTCGTTTGAAGCTCAACGGCAACTATCAAAACCTATAGGATTTGATTCGGAATTTTTCGTAATTGGTTCAAGTTATTTATTGGATTCAATAGACTCTTTATATTTTTAACGTCTAACGAAGCGAGCGGGTATCAGTTAGTAAAATTATATTACCAGAATAAGTTTAACTATGCACGGACATTGTGGAACGTTTTGGCCCGAAGACTCATTACAACGGTTCCAGATTATTGTTTCAAGTCCATACAATGCGACGGGACGCAAGTTCGCGCCCCGTCTTTATCGTTTCCATTTGTGTCGACACACGAATATTTTAATTAATGAGTAGATGTTTTTTCTATCAAGGAGGCTAGCAGTTGGGACACCTGATGAATATCTCATTAGAGGCACTGGCATGGTTCGCTTCATAACTAAAGGGACGAAAACAATCGGTCCGTATAGATGGGGCTACGTCTAATTGGTGTGAGCTTGGTGCTGGCGTCCCTCAGGGTGGTATACTTTCACCTCTTCTTTTTTCCCTCTTTATTAACCTCTTAACTCATGAACTGCGATGTACCTATCATTTGTATGCTGATGACCTGCAATTATATACACAGGCCGCAGTAGATTCGCTATCAGCTGCAATCTATTCTATTAACCGGGATCTAAATGCCTTAAAGGATTGGTCCGAGAGGTTTGGCTTATCAGTTAATCCTTCCAAATGTCAAGCAATTGTAATAGGGAGCTCTCGTATGATTACCAGAATAGACTTCAGCTCGCTGCCTCAGATTATATTCAGTGGTCTTGTCATACCGTATAGTACGGACGTAAAGGACCTTGGTTTACACATTGACACCACATTGGATTGGAGAACTCATATTTCCAAGGTTAGTCAGAAAGTGATCGGTACTCTAAAATCCTTTTATCGCCTGAAAAATTTTCTCCCAGTTAAAACGAAAACCATGCAAGTACAATCTATAATATTTCCTATAATTGACTATGGGGATGTGTGCTTATAAGGTTTTCCTTGACGGCTTACATTTTTTTCCTTAATTAAAATTAAAAAAACTTTTGTTCTGTTAAGGCCCTGAGAAGGCACTTATGAACGTCAAAGCTACCACCGTTTCGGAAAACAACCCACTCGCCGAGAAGAACCGGCAAGAAACTAGATCTGGTTCATGCTTTCATTGTACATATTTTACAAACATAGTTATCTTATTTATTTATTTATACATTATGCCTTAAATACGCAATGGCGGACTTAATGCCGAAGGCATTCTCTACCAGTCAACCATTAGGTGATGCAGAGATAAATGTTGGTAGGTTTAAAAGGAGAAGTTTTTATGAAATTATGTTTAACCTATTTAATAGAACAATATATAAATAACATATCAACACCGATATACTACATATATACAATACATACATATAACAACATCATACATAAATAAAAGTATAATAATTCAACATCAAGTATTAAATACAGCATTAACCAGATAATTCTGCTAACTGAGACTGGTAAAGCCTAATGGTTGACTGGTAGAGAATGCCTTCGGCATTAAGTCCGCCATTGCGTATTTAAGGCATAATGTATAAATAAATAAATGTGAAGTGATCACCACCGTCCATAGACCCTAGCAATAACAAGGGAGTCGCAAGTACGTTGGCAGCCTGTGTATAGTTATACGTTTACGTTTGTGTTTTACTTTAACTTTGAATAACTTTCAAAGGAGTGAATTTAGCTAAAAATGTTAAGATACGTTTTTTGTAGGAAATTAAATTCCCTTCAAGAATCTCTATTGATTTTTTTCCGGATACTAATTTTTAAGTGAATGACAAAATCTTAAAGTTAAAAATAAGTTAAAAATCAAATTCTGAAATAATACCAATTTTCAAGGCGTGGCTATGAGAAAACGGTTCATCTGACAAAAAAATTCAATCAGTCTGTGTTTGTAGACAATTAAATTCTCTTAAAAAACGTCTCTTAGTCAATTTCATTTACCTCGACGGTTTAGGACTTATGAGACAAAAACCCGCTCCGGAGAAAAAATCAAAAGTTGCGATGATAGACCTCTTAATATAAATATTAAGGGCTTAAATTGTCACAACTTTGTTTTATGTCGTCCCAAATAATATTTTCGATATACTTAAAAAAAAATAGTTGATTTTTTTGGGCCAATCTAGTACACACACAATTTTTTATATATTTAATAATATTTAGCTAGTACTCATACATGCAGCCGAAAACGCCTTCTTACGACTTCATTAGAATACTTAATAATTCGACTTTTATGTACTTTCTACATATATTAATTGTATTCATATATTGTACATATAAAAAACCAGGAAAGAACCACGATAATGAAATCCATATCAAAATCTGTTGCGTATTTTAAAAGGATTAAGGGGAAACAAGAATATGCCAAAAGAAGTTTTTCAGTCTATGTATTTTTAAACACGTGTCGAATACAATGGAAAACGGGAAACTATTTGCTGATGCGCTATTTGGCGACAGTAAGTAATTTACAGCTCCAGCCAGCTTCATTGTATTTGCTGGAGTAATGTATTGCTTTATTACACATATAGGTTTTAATGAGCTCATATAAATGTTTATACATATGCCACGTCTATACTCTTCTGTGGTCTGTACATACCTTTAATATATCTTAAGACGCTTTAAGTGTTCTTACAAAATGCTGTAATTTATCTTACCAATGCACAGTCCAAATTATATTATAATGGTGGTAGAGCCATGCTGAAACTATTACTGGTATGTTAATGGTGGTAGAGCCACTGGTTTGAGCATGAATGGGTCGGCTCGTCCGGGGTAGTACCACCCTCTCATAAAAAACCGACGTGAGGTAACAGTGCTTGCATTGTTGCGTTTCGTTCGGTCAGTGAGAGCGCCGGAGACCCACCTCCCCTGCCGTCTCCTCACTCGTCTCCCTCTCCCTCCCCTAACCCTTCCTCCCAAAGGGTGGCAACGCACTTGCGACTCCTCTGGTGTTGTTAGTGTCCATGGATGGTGGTGATAACTTACCATCCGATGACCCACCTGTTCGTTTGACACCTATGACATAAAAAAAAAAATACTGTGTATAGTGTGGTGAAATTTTGCACGAGAGTTCCTTTTATATTGTAGGTGAGCTAATGGAAGAGTTTTTCGAAATTCAACCCCTAAGGTGGTGAAAATGGGGATGGAACTTTGTATGAAATTTTTCCGTCAGGCAGTCAGTCAGTTATTTCTTCGAGAATAAAAAGTAAAAAATAATTATTATATAGAAAACGAGTATGAAGCCGCAAGAAATTGCTAGTAAACGATTCAACGGCGAGACAAATAATCAAGAAGGAATTTACATCGGCTATAATTTAAGATAATGTATGTCTAAGATTGAAAATAATTGTGGAGCGCATTTAATAAGTATCTCGCAAAATATGTTTGTACATTTCGTAAGGAATAATATTCATATTTATTAACAAAATTAGACATGTCACAATAACTAACAATGATTATTATATAAATGTATATTTATTTAAGGCGTGATGTCTATAAGTGTTATGTTTGTGTTTATGTATTTCAGTGGCATAATCTATACGAAGTGAACTATTAAAATAAAATTAATACTACCTATAAAGCGACTCCCCTATGACTTACTGGACACTGGCACACACTACTTGATAATCCGCGTCTACGGTACGCCATTATTAAAAAGTAAGAGTTGAAGGAACGTTACCATGGTGATTGTTATGTATATGATTTACGTTTTAAATATATGTCATTACATATTATAAAACAAAGTCCCCTACCGCGTCTGTCTGTCTGTCTGTTCACAATAAACTCAAAAACTACTGAACGGATTTTTATGCGGTTTTCACTAGTAGATAAAATTGTCAAGGTTTTTTGTTATTGTCAGAGAGGAACAACATCCGCTGGAACCGCTAGTCGTATAAGTAAATATCAATTACCGAATGTATATACGCCCATTACTTTAAAACGGCTACATCTATTGAGGCTTTTTTATTGTATGTATTTGTAATTATCAGAACAAAGTCTGTATGAAAGAAAATGTTTCAAAATCGTACGATGAAAATAAAAAAATGGGTTTAAAATCTCCATATAAAAAGGTGAATGAGTGACGTTGACGTTCACTTATTCTATTGCCCCTTTATTTAATTACATGATCTTAGTGAAAATTTTAAAATCTACATTGAAAATCAGCGCTGCAGTACAACCCAGATGTATTGCAGCAGGTAGCTGAATGGGGTGTTATTGTTTCATAAACTATGTATATATTTCCTTTATTTATCTTATCGTTTGTAATTGTTTTCCAACAATAAAGACTTTTATTTTCTTTCTTCGTCAAGCGAAAGCTTGTTTTCATTTTATACTGTAATTGGTGCGAAGTTGGAGCAGGCAACTATTATGTCAATAAAATCAAAATGTTTGTTAGTTTCGTAACTAATTTTCTGGACCGAACCTGAGGAGACTTTCACAGATAGAGAAAAATATCATCATCATCTTCTTACCCTTATCCCACCTAAGTAGGGTCGGCACAACATGTATTCCTTTTCCACGCTCGCCTATCAGATGTCATCTCAGTCAACACACCTTTTACACACATATCATTTTTCACACAATCCATCCATCCTTTTTTCGGTCTTCCTCTACTCTTATATCCATCGACCGTCATACTCAAAGCTTTTCTAGTTACATGGTCTTCATCTCTCCTCATAACATGCCCATACCATGCTAACCTATTACTCCTTAACTTGTCTGTTACTGGTGCTATTTTCAAACTTCCTCTGATATATTCATTCCTAATCTTATCCATTCTAGTTACACCACACATCCACCTTAACATTCGCATCTCTGCCACATGTAGTTTTCTCTCATCCGTCTCTCTAGTCGCCCAGCACTCAGATGCGTACAACATTACTGGTCTTATAATAGTTTTATACACCTTCCTTTTGAGTTTCAAGGGCATTCGTGGGTCACAAGCGACACCAGACATCTTTCGCCATTTCATCCACCCTGCATTTATCCTATTCCTCACGTCCTTGTCTATGCAACCATCGTTTTGGATCAGAGAACCGAGATACCGGAAATCAGAGCAGGTTGGTAAGGCTATACCATTTAAAGCTATAGGAGAAAAGCTGGATGGACCACCGAAGTCGCAAAACAAATGTTCAGTTTTTAGTCTACTGATTTTCAAACCAACATTCTCCAGTTTTTCTCGCCATTTTACCAGCCTACTCTGGACCTCGGTAGCATCTTCGATAGAGAAAAATATGTTAGAGTATAATCTAGGCTACATATCCCAACTCCTTTAAAAGGTAATTTAAAATCGTTATAAACGTAAAATAGTAATTACAAAGCGATAAAAAACAAAAAGTATCTCACAATTAAGCTCGAATAAAGACAACAAGACCATTTTTACACGAACAAAGAGATGTAGTCCGGTGAAGCCTGGTATGACCTTGCGTGGTCACTAGCGTAGTCAAAAAATAAAAAAAACATGAACAAAGACGCGGGCACCGATTAGTGTTTTGAAATATAAATAGTGGCTTATTTAACCTTTTAACAAGATTTTAATACACATTCAAATTAGAAAATTATCATACATCATAAAATTCATATTGGTTGCAATATACTTAAAAATATAAATAATAACCAATCACCGTTCATTCAGAAGCGATATCAAGTAATAAAGTAATTCAGTAAGTAACAAGCTCTTAAACTACACGTATATAGTCTCAACGCGGCAACGGTCAGTCGTGTAAAACTATAAAACTCTGGTAGGTGTCCCACTCTATGGGCTGAGTAGTGCCGTGATATATGGGACCACCACGCCGTCCGTCCTTACGGCACCCGTCGTGACTATGTATATATATAGAGCGGTAACGAATGTGATACTAATAATTTTAGTGTGTCAATTATTTCTTCGTCACCGTATCAAATTATTTATGTGCACTGATATATTTCATATTTAATAGATTAAAGAAGACACAATTTTACACATAACCATTTAATTCCAACCTATTAACTAATCAACTACTGAAATATTTTATACTAGTTATTAGTAATCTTTCAGAGTAAGGGACAGCTCATCCAACAAAAAGGGATTATTTCCGAGAAATTGATATTAACATAAGCGAAACCACGGGCAAAGTCAGTGTTTAAGTCTCAGAAAAATAACTGACAACAATGCTCAACACAGAAAAATCGGTATGGTTTGGGTTCGAAGCTGCAGTCTCCCGGCTTAATAGTATGGTTTATTAAAAGCTTTTTCTCAATTTCTGATAACAATTATTTTCTGAGTACATAATTAAAGTAAATGTTGGTTACATTTAAAGCTGTTGCTTCAGCTCGTTTGGTCAACTCGTTTGACACTGGATAGAGAAAATGCGATATTTTCATATGTTATTCATTTTAAATGCATGTTAAGAATATGTGACGCAGTTTTGCAAATAATGTAGAAACGATTATCCTTCTCTTTTCTTCTAATTGCCAATTAATTTAAAATACAGTATCAACTCTTTATAACGAATTTCAAGGTACCGGGTTTTTTTTGTTGTACGGAAGGCTAAGTAAATATAAATGGTTTCGTGGTAAACTAATCTAGTGGAACTAATTTCTACGTTATAGAAAGTTTTTGTTATTCATTATTAGTATGATTATACGTTAACTTGTCCTACCGTACCTGAAAAAGTTTTACTTTGAGAATCATGCAATCCATATTTGATTGTATTAGTATGCGTAGTTTTTCTTATTATTTTACAGTCGTAATTTCAAGGACTGTACTTTTTTAAAGTAGAGTCTGTATTGTGTTATATTTAGTAAATTATATCTAATTTAAAAGTGTTTGAGTCCTTCTACCACTAATAATATTGTTATAGATAATTAATTAATGCATATTACAACTTCTATAATTCTTTTCGTTTCTATTTTTTATTTTCTTTCATCCCATACTATTTAATGCTAAAGGTCTGTTGTGTCGAATATTAGTGACAGCTGTTAGTTATTCGTGCTATGGTTCATTTTTCAATACGGCCATCCACTGCTAGCCTAGCCTGGTAGGTCTTTATCACTCAGCCGTATGACAACTAGCGCCGGCAAGACCGCTATGGGCACCTCGGCTTAAGTTACTGCCTTGATTAAATGTCTCTTCACGCTTAAAGGACCCCATATTATAGGAAGAAGGGAACACACTGGTCGGGAGACTATTCTATGACTATATGCCACGGTATGGCAAAGGCAAGATGTTGCATATTTTTGTAGTTCGGGCCCAGATAAGATTTACCGTAAAACTGTGGCTCCGAAGGCCAGCGTGCTTAGTTCGGTTATGAAAAAGAGAGGAAGACAATTAATTGAATAGTTCTTCAGAACACTCGCTATGATATAGGCGGCGAGTAATTACTATTATATTAATATAATTTATTACTATTATATTATCTAAAGGAATGTCCAGTAGAAACAGTGTGATTACAACTCTATATAAATGCCATTTTCTCCCAAACAAGCTTTTTGTTTTTTTCTTATTGAGCTCACGTAACCGAGTAGTGATGTTCAGTCGTACGCCGTTCACCGCCGATTTGTTGGGCCAACTACTCGTACGTTGGTCGTCTTTTGTTTGCCTGACCTTCACCTCCTCTCGACCCGGTGAGTCGGTTTCGTTTTTGCTCGCTCCTTCTGCACCCCTTCATTGTTTAGAGGTGGTTGTATCCGTGCAGATTGTTTACAATTCATGTTGTGAATTTCGGATGATATTAAACAGTATTCAAAGAAAGTATAGAGTTTTGTTTCGTTTGTTATATTTACGATTATATTGGGAATTCGTTAAGGTAATTACTATGATTTTTCTCAAGACATACAACAAAGTCTGAAAAGTAAAGTAAAAAAAATTGAATCTACAATTTAATTGATTTCAGAAGGAATTTAAACCGTTACTGATTTAATGAGTTCTAGTGTCATTAAGGTCAATATGAAAATAGTAGGAGAAGCATTGCTGCTCGACTGAAATGAGATATTATTTCGAACAACGATCTTAATAGAGATATGAGGATATTGTATAGAAGATGTTACAGTTGCACATTTTGTAGCACCTACTTTGAATACACATATATAATTTTATTTCGTAATTTTACATGTTCTTAAAAATACAATTACATATTTTTTTGTATTTAACGAAGGCTTAGCCGCCTTCGAAATTATATCGCCTAAGTAACACATACGTATATAAAATTGGCAACGGTTGAGAATAATTTGGTATTATTTCGTAACAGATTTCGAAACAGGGTCAGACAATAAGGAGTTGTACAAACCAATGTGGAATGAACCAGAAGCCTTGAAACCAGATATTATACTTTCGCTTCGAACATATTTTGCCAAAATGTGATGAACATCATCGATAAACCCGCAACTCTGTCAGAGTAGTGATTGTATTACGCATTATAAAGATGAACTTTTTGGATGGGACACACAGCTTAATCACATTCCTGTGTTCGCTTCCCGAAGGCTAACAGTAATATCATCAATCCAGAGCGACTTATACAGATGTGGCTGAATATGGTACATATTCCTTTTGTTTTGGAAACGTTCTTCAAAGTTTTACTGAGCACTAGTGGGCGCCCAGCGGTCGACATTCGACCATAGTTCATTGAATTTTTAAAGTTTGAACTTTATTGGGGTTCTTTTATCAATGACATCGACTTCAAATATATAATTAGGTAGTTCAAATATAAATATTTTTAATTTAATTCGGTTAATTTAACAATTATGTTATTTTTCGCTTTTTAGTGCCTTATTAGTTTTTCACATCGAAGGCGGTTTATTTTTTTGTGTAAATTTGTTCCCCATTTTTAGTGTTCATAAATATATCTGATTTGTAATGGGTATAATAAATCGGTTCCAATTTCACAAAAATACGTAGAGACGAAGTGGGTGAAAATCAAATAAACGATATTTCACCCCTTAGGGGTTGAATATTTTCTTCAAATTTATATGGGATCACTGTTGAATATAACTAATTCAAATAAAAAAAAGAAAAAATGATTAAAATCGGTTCATAATCTGCGGAGATATCGATTAAAATACATAAAAAAAATACATACAACCGAACGTAGTAACCTCCTCCTTTTTCGAAGTCGGTTAAAAAATACATACAGTCGAGCATAGCAACCTCCTTCGCAACCTTTTTTGAAGTCTGTTATTGACAAATGTCAAAATGTCTTTTTTATTTACATGTGTGTATATGTTGTGTAAAATTGAAGGATTAGTGTGAGTAATGCATATTTTAATTAATTTAATGAACTTCTAATGCGTTTTATATAAAATAAATAGGTTTCTGCACTTCTCCTCCATATAAACTTTAACTATGCCAAATTTCACGTTCATCCGTTCGCGCATTTCTCTCAAAAAGGGATACAAAGTTTAGGCTTCACGTATTAATATATAGATATATTCAAGAAAGTTGGGAATACATTAATAGGAGCATCGTCCGAAGATTCTTCTCTATCTAAGAGGTCGGATCTTTCATTTCAAGTTATTCCTATATGAGATGGCCCGGGCTAGTACTACCCTCTCACAGAACACCGGCGTGAAGCAACAGTGCTTGCATTGTTGCTTTTCGTTCGGTCAGTGAGAGCGCCGAAGGCCCACCTCTTTTTCCCCTTTACCTTCTCCTTTTCCTATCCCTCCCCCATACACAGGCTGGCAACGCACTTGCGACTCCCCTGGTGTTGCTAGTGTCTATGGACAGTGGTGATCACTTAACGTCAGGTGACCCAACAGTACGTTTGCCTCCTTTTGACATAAAAAAAAGATAAATAATATTAAAAAGAACATGAATATAATTCGCAACATTTTAATTGTATGAATTTTAGATCAAATCATGTTGAATATTAAGCAAAATACGGTAACACAATATTAGCGAACTCGTAATTCACAATCGGCTTCACGTTACAATTTGCACTAAACTTGTCATACAATAACGTTTGTATCTGAAATTATTATTCAAATCGAACAACATTAATCAATGCATCGATAAAAGAAAACGTTGGATAGGCGATGCTCCTGCGCAGGATAGTGTTGAGAAAGTTATATCGACATTATTGTTATTTTATAATTGGTTTATTGAAGACACAAGATTTAACAATAACAAACAGACACAGATTTAAAAATAACAAAATGTAATTGCAATAAAAAGAAGCATAACTTGTATTAATAAAAAAAATAACAACAAAGGATTTTTTGCAACTCTAGGTTTTACTTAGCTTATCAGTAACATAGGTATTCGTAACATATTATAACGTAGTCTAATTTATAATATTCTTAGTTTTTTTTTAAATACTTTATAAGCATTGTTTAGCATATGACCACAATTTCATCAGATGTTAAAAGACGATGTGGTCAAAAGTTTTTTTTTTAATTGTATGGTAGTGGTATAGAAGCTAAATGTAGAGGGAGGCTGACTCTCAAATAAAGCTGCCGTAATTCACCAATACGTGGTTGGCAAAAGGTTTTCAATTTGAGCGTGCTAACTAGCCAGGCGAGCTTAAAAATACCCTACCAATATGTTATACTTCCACCATGATGTTTTCATTTACCGAAAACTTCATCTTATCCGCAAGGATTCGAAATGACGTCGATCGGTACGGTGTCCGAACACTTTAGACATTGAGCCAGCATCGCTTCCATGTTTAATAGTGCTCTACGTTCAAACTTTAATATAAGCGCTATAGTTTCCCATCTTTTTCATCTATAGTTAACACTTACTTCTTAAACTACCTACGTATGATGTAATTACTGCATTTTAATAATCATATTAATTAGTTTTAAATCTACATATTAATTCGTTTTATTACATCAACGGTGACAAAGGCTTATTTATGAATATGTAAATACTGTCAATTGCGTGTTAATTATTTAGCATTTTCGAAGTCAATATAATTTCTCCTATTTATATACGAATATATTTAAAAGTAATTTAAATATTACTACTCGCGTTACTACTCGATAAACGATAAAAAAATATGCTGTATACAATAAGCTATATATTTCTAGAATGATTTATTATGCTATTAATTATTTTTTATACAGTAAATTAACCTCCCTAAACTGTAGTCTATAGTAAATATCTAAACATATAATATATGTGATAGTTAAAGCAAAATGATAAAAATAATTATCTTTTAAAAATAAACGTATTAAAATCAAAACAGAATGTACAAAGGTACAACACTAAAGTCGCAAAGTGAAGTTCGATTTGCGTGAATCTTTGCGAGTGTGTGTGTGCGTGAAAGCAACCACTGAGATAATGAACTATCAGAACTAATATATTATAAAGTTCATTATAAACAATTATTTATTGTTAGCGCATGTTTATTAATAAGGAGTCGGTACAGGCGGCTACTGTGTGTATGTATATATATATATGTAATGATATAGGGTTGACGAATTTAATATATGAAGGATGATCATTATTACCTTTAAAAATTAAAGATCACTACTATGTGGTATCTTTAAGTTGGTAGAACCACGCTGAAGCTACTACTGGTTTCAGTATGAATGAGTCGGCTTGCCCGGGGTAATACCACCCTCTCAGAGAAAACCGATGTGAAGTAGCGTGCTTGCATTGTAGCGTTTCATTCGGTCAGTGAGAGCGCCGGAGGCCCACCACCCTCCCGTCCCCTCCCCTCTTCCCCCTCCCTGCCTTTCCCCTAAAAACAGGCTAGCAACACACTTTCGACTCCCCTGGTGTTGTTAGTGTCTATGGATGGTGATGATCACTTAACATCAGGTGACTCACATGTTCGCTTGCCTAGTGACATAAAAAAAATGTATTGAGAAATTGTAATGTATTCAGCCTGTGCATATCCAGCATTTCGCAGGCCGGCATGACAGCGGCGACCGGCGATGGATAGTGTATCACTCGGTGGTCGCCATTGTTTTTGGATTGTACTGTGCTTACCATCAGGCACATGGCAGTCATTATGCCGTGCTACTATAAAAAAAAAAAAAATAATAATGAAGTTGCAACTTTGTTCTGTGGTAAAAACAATTTTTTTTTTTTTTGGACTACTATTCTTCTTGTTGATTATTACTGTCATTGCCGAGTAGATAATGATATTACGTTTATTGCGAACATTTCGATATTCTAACAAGACGGTGGCCCTCTTGTTAGAATTTTCCTGGATGTTTTTGTGGCGAGTCAGAATCCATGTGCCGTGGTATTATTTCCCATCCACTTCATTTGTGCACAACAACCAAACTATACTACATAAAACACCACCAACGTTACAAAATATAAAATCAAATAACACAAGATAACACAAATGACATTCAAATCCCCGACAAAATCTCTCGACCAAATTTTATAGAATTTTTGATTTCCAAAAACATTGATGAATCCATTCTCTGAACCGTATCATTTACTTTACGTGAATTTTACACTACTAAAGGCAAGAATATCATCTCAATCACTTCTAAGATACGCTGTGGTTAAAGTTGGAATCTAAAAACGAGACAGGCCTGGACACTGTATAATAATTTCTTTAGCGAGTAAAATAAAATGCAAGATGTAGCAAAAATCACTTCTTAAGGTGTCAATAATGACATATAGATCTGATTTTTCTATTACACTGTGGTATCATCATCAAATTTCAAACTGTAGTCCGGCGAAGCTGGTAAGACCTTGCTAGGTAAATAGCGTAGTAAGTTCGAAAAAAAAAAATTCAAACCGGAACTGTGTCGCCAAGCACGTGTTACTAACATTGCATATAATAATAGCGATTAAAAACATTTTAAAAGATTGTGTTGAGACCAAAGCACCTTTGTCTTTTAATACACGTCTTGTTAACTATCACCCTAAATGTGAAAACTTGACACCAAACACACAGGTCTGTTTCAAAAGTTACACTTGAGAGTCAGTAGTTTCTCTGTATAATACTTATGTATACTAATATTATAAAGAGGTAAAGTTTGTGAGTTTGTGACGTTGTGACGTTGTTGGGGGTTATTTCCGGAACTACTAAACCGATTTTGAAAATGGTCAATGGAAAGCCACGCTTTTTGTGAGTGTCATAGGCTATATATCATCACGCTAAGACTAATAGAAGCGGAGCAACAATGAAAAATGTTTTAAAATTAGGGCATTTTTCCTTTTGAGAGCTTATGCTGCGTCTTAGCCCAAAATAACTATTTCACGCGTATGAAGTGGCGGGCAGAATCTGTTAACTAATTATATTATCTATATTATAAAGATATTAATAGATTAGATTATAAAATATTATAAAGATTTAAAGTTTGTGAGGTTGTAGGGGGTGATATCTGGGGAGTCGGAGAAAAAATGATCGAACGAAAACGTTTCTTATGAACGCTGCCTTAAGGATGAGAGATATATGATTGAGTTCTAGAGAAAAGTTGTAGCTTATTAATGCCTATTACTACCCAACGAAGTGGGCACGGGTCAGCTAGTACCTTATATAATACTCATGCAACGTGTCAAGGGAAATAGAAGTCACTCGTATCAAATTGCGCTCACTCATCTCTCCTTTTTTTATATTGCTAATTCTAAATATTTTAGTGCGAAACCAAAAAAATAGAAAAACAAATAGTTTCTTTGTGCTTCTAACTTCTAACGAACGAAAATTACGAGATTCTTAATTAAAACAGGTAAAATGATTCTGTCTACAAAGTTTACCAGCAGACTATTTCGAATGTATTATCAAAAATTCTCCTATAAAAGCAACATAGCATAGTTCTCATCTATCGACAGTTTAACCCGACGCGGAAGTGGTCCATTCGGGGGCGTTCGATAAAAAAAATAAGTCGAAAAAAAATCGCACGCCACCCCTAGTAGGCCGGGCGAGTAAAAAATACAAATAAAAATGGGCCCCGCTCGTAATTTAAACGTCGTACCAGTGGTCGATAACCGGCGGCACACATCGGGAATATATATTGAGTTTTCATAATGCTCCTTTTTTATCTATAAACACGTTATATGTATGAAAGAAAATGATTGGTTTTGAAAACGCAATTTCTTTTAAATAACTTATCACTATATATTATAGAAGAAAGTCCTCTGCCACATCTGTCTGTTCGCGATAATCCCAAAAACTACTAAATGAATTATTGTGTGGTTTTCACCAGTAGATTAGAAAACACATTACCGATTTGCCTGATAGTGAGTTCAAGAACCATTTCAAGCGGGTTTTAATATCTAAAGGCTATTATAGGGTGGATCAATACGTGAACGATTGTGACGTCTGGAAATGACGCCCCTCTCTGTGCATCCACTAATAACGAATGTGAATATTTATATTACTATACAAATATATGACATGAAAAAATAAACCAGATCGAGTTTCTTGCCGGTTCTTCTCGATGACTGGGCTGTTTTCCGAACCGGTAGTAGCTTTGACGTTCATAAGGCGCCTTCTCAGGGCCTAAATTGAATAAAGGATATTTTGATTTTGATACAGTGGTTCATGAAGAAAGTTTAGCTATATAATTTGTCAAGGCTATTTTATTATCAGGGCGGGACTACGTTTGCTGGGCCCGCTAGTCTCTACTATTATAAGACATTAGAGGTGGTAGAGTCATGGTGAAGCTATTACTGGTTTCAGCATCAATGGGTCGACCCGCCCGGGGTAGTACCACGCTCTCGCAGAAAATTGACGTGAAGTAACAGTGCTTGCATTGTTGCGTTTCGTTCGGTCAGTGAGAGCGCCGGATAACCCACGTCCCCTACCCCTAGCCCCTTCTCCACTCCCCCTCCCCCAAACACACGGTGGCAACGCGCTTACGATTCTTCTGGTGTTTGCAAGTGTCTATGGTGGTGATCCTATGATATAATATAAAGACAAAGACGTCTGCCACGCAACGTCTGTCTGTCTGTCTGTTCACGGTAAACTTAAAAACTACTGAATTGATTTTCATACGGGTTTCCCCAGTAGATAAATTAATTCATTAGGTTTAGGCATACAATTTGTTTGATTTTTTTTAATAAAAGGGCGTCCGCCGCGCCCTCTAATATAATATAATTTTAACAGTAACATTATATTGAAATTCTCAGTAGTATGGGATTGGTAAGATGATTAAAGAAAACAAAGATTTTTTTTTTTTTCGAACTGACTACGCTATTGACCAAGCAAGGTATTAACAGCTTCACCGGACTACTATGAAAACAAAGATGTTGGAGCTAACGTACTGAATAATATATACTTAAAACTATTAGAATAAATATACGTAACAGTCTCTTAAGTAAATACAATGAAAGTAATTCCAGATATTGTGTTTTTGTGGGTATAACTTAGAATTAACTTAACTATTAGACTTTAGCAGGTTAGATTATTGTAACTGTAATAATATAGGTAGACAGTGTAATCAGAAACAATAAGTCCACGCTTAAGAACTTTGTCAGTCTGTTTGTTGGAAAAGTACTGGCCGAATTTAAGTAGATGGGACGACATATAATCTTATACGATATATAAACATTATTTCATTAAAAATATAGAGGAAAAAAGATATCTTAATATAACGTTTTAAAAGTCTGTTCCGCTTAGTACGGTTTCCAGAAAATTCTAAAGAAGGAGCATCGTTCGTTGATTTCTAAACGGTGGGTGTGAGGCACGGAATTTAATGTAATGTTGATACATCATTTAGGTTTCTCGCATTCAGCAGTTGGGCATATTTATTAAGCGCTTATTATATATATATATATATATATTCTCTCAGGAAGAGATTTTTCTCCAATTGGTCGATGTTTGTAGATTGTTTTTTCTAGAACGTAAGTTCTGCTACCGTGGCTGTTGTTGTGAGTCCATGAACTTACCAAAGAAACATCAGACTCTGTCACATCTTATGAAGTTGTAAACATACTTGAATAGGTAGTGGAGCCACGCTGAAACTACTACTGGTTTCAGCATTCATGGGTCGGCTCGTCCGGGGTACTACCACCCTCTCATAGAAAACCGACGTGAAGTAACAGTGCTTGCATTGTTGCGTTTCGTTCAGTCAGTGACAGCGCCGGAGGCCCACCTCCTCTGCCCTCTCTCTCCCCGTCTCCCTCCCTTAACCCTTCCCCCCAAAAGGGTGATAACGCACTTGAGACTCCTCTGGTGTTGTTAGTGTTCATGGACGGTGGTGATCACATAACATCAGGTGACCCAACTGTTCGTTTGCCATCTATGACATAAAAAAAATGCTCCATTGATTTTACATATCAACCCCAGAAGAATCCACGTATTGGGTGAGATCAATTTGCTATCTACATGATATCCTAGCTGATACACACCCACAAGGGGTGCATTGAATAAACCTTCAATTTAAAAAATGGCAATGAGTCATTACAATCTAAAAAATAAGCCTTAGAATCATCTACGACAACATTCTGCATCGGATGATTATAGTCCTATGCCAATACGTTCAGTAGTTTTAACATAAGCGGACCTCAAAAGGAATTGTATTTTCAATATATATGTAGACGATTTTTGTAGAATGAGATACGATCTACTCGTATTGAATTTTTCCTGCCCTCGTTGCCTTATACCGCGTCACATGGCTCGCCCGTACTATTATTTTGTTCTCGCTTAGCGGACTTTTTATTTTGATGGGAACCATCTATAGACGCAGGTAAACCTGATTGTTAGCTTGGCGACACGTGGTGACGCAAAACACAAATATTTGCTACAAAACATAAGATTCAAATTGTTTTGTCAGCCACTCGTTCTACTAGTATTACGCGGCACGCGGCGACGACCTAGCCCTTTGATAAATTTCGCCAAATAAGCCGCGCCTAGTTGAATTTTTGTATTTAATAAAAATGAATATATATGTAATAAAATAAATAGTCATTATTTTATGGAACAAATTTGTAATGCTTTATCTTTTCATTATGCCATAGCCCATTCGTCTACTAATCTGTTCTTTTAGGCATATAACTTATATAAAACAATTTCGATATTTCACATCTGCCAGGCGTCCCGTGACGACTCAATTTTTTTACATCGAAATTCCTTCCCTTTAAGGATAGTCGTGATTTAGCACAATGATAGATAGCGTGAATGTACCTTTAAAGACACGGCGACTCTCCAATTTTATTATAACGAAGTATATGTAGATAGAAGATCTCCAATTGTATTATAGTATATGTGAATAGAAGATGAAGATTAGCTATCTAAGTACTATCCGATGTTATGTTTTTCTTATTACTTTATAGGTGTTAAACCTTTGACCAGAATCTCATCAGATATTAAATGAGGATGTGGTCTAAGGTGGTAAATACGCTAAACCTGGACGGGAGTAGCTCTGAAGTGCAGTTGCCGGAACACACCAACTTGGCGATAGATTTTCAACTCGAGCGTAGTAGCTAGAAAGGTGGGCTTAGAAAAATCTCTACCACATCGCTTCGTTTTCACAACGAATTTACGACTATCGATGCGATATCCCAGGACGTTATCAACTAAGCCATAATTGCTTTTCTAAAAGCAATGCTAATAAAAAAAATATATTATTCTGATAAAATGTTGACAACTGTACACAGGTCTGTATAATTTATAGAGTAATCTCTGACACTGTATGAACTTCAGCTCGTGTGTGTTAAATATAGGTGGATTTAAAAAAAAATTGTTTGTCTTACGCTGAATAAATTTGTCAATTTAGTACAAAAGGCTTATTTTTGATAAAGATTTGGCCTAATATGGTAACATTCGAATTTTAGAAGTGCTGACTCTAAACTATAGCTACCGGAACACATCAATAGGTGTTTATAGACTTTATAAATTCCAACTCAGACCGAAACATTAGCCATAACTGCCGATAGAAACTATCACTTATAGTCACTTACCGTACCTACAGTAAAGTACCTACCTCGTCAATCTTTATGGCCGTTCTGGATATAGCCGTAAATTCGAGCTCGCCGTAATGTAGTCAAGAGTTTCATACAAAACGGAGTTAAAATATTATTATATAAATCTAAAATTGGTATTTATTTATCTTTAAATTGTTTTGATGTCTTACATATAATATGATAAGTACTTACACCTAAACGTGACTTCTGGGCATTTATAATCGAAGCGGTCGAAAAGTTTGGCGTGGACTGTACCTACTATCAGGTAATTTGTAGTAATTCTGCCAAGCTAGTACAAATTAGTCCGGTGTAGCTGTTAAGACCTTGCTAGGCAAATAGCGTAGTCAGTTCGAGAAAAAAAGCTAGTACAAATACAACAACCTTTATACAAAATGTAATTTTGTGCATTATCATTTATCAATAATTCGGTGACAATTACTAGCAAATAAATGAAACGACGCGTGTGCCATCTTTTGTCAAACGTGCGTAGAACTCATGAAATTTTCAATGTTATTAATTAGTAGAATGGTAAAATATCGTATAGAGGTCAAAAAAGGGAAACATTAATTTTAATACATTAATAGGCGAAAATAAACCAGTTCAGTTACTTTTTCTCTTCCGTTTGTAAACTGAATTTCTTTTATTTAGTAGTTTTTGAAGAGCTTCGGTTTCATTAGTTAAATTTGCAGTCAGTTTTTATGTTATCATCGACGAATCGAGCCGTTATTATATCTTTATTCTTCATAGCTCACGATCCTTACCCCTATAAATCTTCAATATTCAATACAGTTTCTATCATTTTTAATAGTAAATAAAAAATAAATACAGGATAATACAGAGACACGTGAACAAAAACCCTTATACCCCTTATTATGGTTGAATTTCAACCACTACCATAAATAAATTGACAGTGAATATTGTGTCAATTAAGGATACTATTCATCATAGCAATTTTACGAAAAAGTGACAAATAGTATGTAACAGTTTCAAATATGTAGAATTAATAATAAATTATCAACTGTTTATGACATTAGTATATTTACAATGTTTCGTACCTGAGATATTCAATTAATTTAGAAATATTAGTAGCTCACTTTCCATATTATTTATTGTCGACTACATACCAAACGGGTTCTATATTAACAACGTAGTAATTTAGATCAAACGGACTATGTTCGTAATTGTTCCATTTAGCACTTAGCCAATTGGTTTCTTATTCCTTCCACAAACAATAGAGTATGTTTTTATTGAAATTATGCATTTTATTCAAGGGCATAAAAGAATTTAGCGTGCTCAGTTCGAATCAAATTCGTGAAATTGGCAAGGAATGTGCACGACAACGGCCTACGTCGAGTTTGGGCCACTTTGGAACCCTCTAGCTAGTTGTCATTTTAACCTTGCCTCCAAGCCTGGTAATGAATGACACGCCGTTGAGCCAACAGTGTCAGTCAGGTCGAAAAAATTAATACTATGGTTACATTGTATAGTTGTACATGTAATTTTAGTCTAGCTTTTGAAACAATGACATTCACTTCTTTACGTTATAAAATAAAAACAACAAGTAACCAATGTATTTAAATCCAACATCAAAAAAGATTCCAATTTGTGTGTTTTAATCACATTGTTTAGAACAGCACTACGAACATAACTATTAGGGGACAGAAACTTTTGTAGTTCTAAAGGGTTTGCTTTTGATATTTGAACCTTGCATAGGTTCTACTACTCTTAAATATGTACGCATCTAATAAAAAAAATTCTGGTAATATCAAACTCCAAATAGATCTACCTTCTTATTAGAAACATGTAGGATTTGCGCGTTAGTTTGATGCAATATTCGTCCCGTATAGGACTTATAGGATAGCCGAAATAGCTAAATATTGAGTTCAAAATTGCGAATTCAAATTAAGTATTAGGCATAAATTAAATGAGCACTGTTCTCTATAAACTTAGTCGTAGATAGTATTATGTATAAGGAGATAGCACTGTTTTTGCTTTGCTACAACTGGCTATGATTGGTACAAAATTTGAACTTGTCATTTTAAATCTGATATTCTATATTTCATCTACCGTTTTAGTGTCACGAAATAAATAATTAAGGTGCATAATTCACTGCCGATCTTCCTTACTAACAATACTAGAAATAATTCTAACCATTGAAAGAACCGGTGCTTTATGCGAAGGAAAATATTGTGAGGAAATTATAACATGATGGTATGGTTTTTTGTAAACCTACCTAGTTTTTTTATTGTAGTACCTCAAAATGACAGTACTATGCCTAATGATAAGCACAGTACAATCCCAAGCAATGGCGACCCCCGAGTGACACACTATCCATTGCCGGTCGCCACTGTCATGCCGGTCTGCGAAAATCTGGATATGCACAGGCTGATCCCGAAACGCGACCCGCAGAAGTGAATCACTATGACGGGCTTTCTCACCATATACATAGTGGTTGCGACCCAGTCAGGCCGTAGAACCCTAACACCCCGCTTTCGCCATTGCCTCGTTCGTTATTTAGCACTGTGCA
Organism: Antheraea pernyi; assembly: GCA_015888305.1. Classification (NCBI taxonomy): domain Eukaryota; kingdom Metazoa; phylum Arthropoda; class Insecta; order Lepidoptera; family Saturniidae; genus Antheraea; species Antheraea pernyi. The sequence continues at coordinate 7,420 of MU159072.1, read as the reverse complement.
CCACGTGCAGGTGAGATTGGCTTGAGTGTCTCAAGTCTTAGAAGTTATTCGACACCCCTTACACCCCAGCTACCCTAAGGTGGTTTTTCCGGCAGCTTTGTAAACCAGTCCTCCCTCCTAGACTTAGCATGTTAACCATCCTATTCCACATTGTCGTTAACATCAAAAGTAGCTTGCGGTTTCAAACTACAATATAAAATTAAATATTCATGACCTAGTTACAAAATAGTTACTGGAAGAATCAATGTTGAAAATTTTCCACACACTTATAATAAACCACTTATCATATAAAGATTCGCATATACTGACCCAATAATGCGCAACAATAAGTGGACGGAATAGACGTAACCAGGCACCTATCCTGGCGGTCGCAGGATCTCTAAACATAGCAGCACAATGGCTCGTCATCATTCAATTGTGCGAATGGAAATCATCCGTTTATCAACAACGGACGATCATTTTATCATTTCATTGCATTTCTTTAAGTTCATGCATTATGTATAGATAAAGGTTTTGTACTGTTACGTGCCTTTTTTACTTTGTAATGCTTTAAAATGTGGATTGTATATTAATATATCTAAAACTCACGATGTTGCTCGAACGCGGTTATCTCTTGAACTACCATTCAGATCTGGATACCTCTTTTTGCATTTCATAGTATAAAACAAAGTCACTTACCGCGTCTGTCTGTCTGTCTGTTCGTGATAAACTCAAAAACGACTAAACGGATGTTTATGCGGTTTTCACCAGTGGATAAAGTGATTCACGAGGAACGTTTTGGTATATAAGTTGTCCAGGATTTTTATATAATCAAGGCGGGACAACGTCTGCCGGGCTCGCTAGTTATAGTTAATTTAATGTCGAATACGATTATTACGATCCTTATAAATAAAGCGATGACCCATACTAAATGTTAGTAATAAATTATAGTAAGAGAGAACTAAGTGATAGTGCGGAAGTGTTTGAATTAACGCAAAGGTATCAGGGATCGATGGGAAGTTGTCTGATACGAAGACATAATAAACTTTGTTCAATATAAGCCAGTAATTTGGAGTAATTAAGGTTAATGATGTATCTTATATTAAAATACACTATTGCGCTTCCTAATGAAAATAATGTGACATATATGTTGTTTTATATGTACTAGTGGGCGTCCAGTGGTCGACATTCGACCATAGTTCATTAATTTTTTAAAGTTTGAACTTTATTAGGGTTCTTTTGTCAACTTACTTCTATAATCAAAAGTTATAAGTAATAATAGTTGTATGTTATAATATCACTGTTGAATGTAGAATGAAAATGGGTAATTGGAACGTAAGAGTAAAATAATACATACAGTCGAGCATAGCAACCTCCTTCACAACCTTTTTTGAAGTCCTTTATTGACAGATGTCAAAATGTCTTTTTTATTTACATGTATGTATATGTTGTGTAAAATCGGAGCAGTAGTGTGAGTAATGTATATTTTAATTAATTTAATATACTTGTAATGCATTTTATATTAAAAAAATAGCTTTCTGCACTTCTCTTTCATATAAACTTTAACTATGCCAAATTTCATGTTCATCCGTTCGCGCATTTGTCTCAAAAAGGGATACAAAATTTAGGCTTCACGTATTAATATATAGATAGTGTTTGCCCAGAGTAAGTTAATGATAACTTTACACGACTCTAGTTTGTAATGAACATATGAACTAATGAAACACTGATGTCCTATGATTGTAGATTTTTTAAATTCCAAATTCCCTATCAATTACCACCAAATCCTTCTTATTGAGGACTAGTTTCTGCTCGAGATTTCGTTCGTGTGGAATAGTTACTTTGGGCTTACGCTAACACGCAGCGAAATTTCTCAAAAAGAATTTAGAAAAACGATTTTGAAACATTCTTCATTGGGGTTCCGCTTCTATTGATCGGTAAATGAGCTATCTAACACTGAAAGAATTTTTCGAATCGGACCGGTAGTTCCTGAGATTAGCGTTTTCAACAAAACAAACAAACAAGCCTTCTAGCTTTATAATATTAGTATAGATTTTTTATTAGATTTCAGCGACTTCGGGTAACTTTATTGCTCTAGCAATATGATGGTTCCCCTGCTAGAGTTTTCCAGAGACTTTTGTGATTTCTCAGAATTCATATTCCATGTTCATAATTCTAACCCAATTCACAGTGCACACTAACCAAATTATATTACGCAAAACGTTACCAACATTGCATTACCTTAAAAACAGACTAAAACCGCGTCAAAAATTCCCTGTTATTCGAAACAATTATTTTTATAATTTCAATAACCAACAATTATTATCGTCTTCTCCTGCAGTTCCAACCTTATTAGACGGATATATGTAACCAATCGATAATAAAATCGAAAAATAGATATCCATCAATTCCAGATTCCAGATGGAAATAACGATCTGTATTTCATGAAATAAATTCTATTTTCTTATATTTTATTTTATGTATTGGAAAGTATGTAAATTGTATTGACAGTGGCAAATGTTTCTCAAACGTTTTTTGTAGGAAAATTAAAAAAAACGTAATTCAGTATCCAGACAACAAACTGGGAAGAGACCGGACATTTTACACTCGGAATCAGACCATGTGCATCTCGTTAGCAATAACCAGAAGGTCAATAGGGTAGCGCAGAGACTTGTGCCAGTCACGTGTGATTTGTTATTTAGCTTAGGTCATGAAGGATACATGTGCTATTATTTATTCACGTACAGCGTTGCGTTGCGTTGACGGTCGATGGATATAAGAAAGAAAGAAAGAAATACTTTATTGTTGGAACAACCATACAATTAAATTAAACTAAACAATTAAACTAATTAAACAGATAAAAGAAAAAACTACATTTTAAAAATGGTAAAAAATAGATGTCCAACAATTGGCGAACCCATTCAGCAAAAATCTGCAATACTGTAAGTACTACTGCAGCGCTGATTTTCGATGGGGATATAAGAGTGGGGGAAGACCGATAGTGGTATGGATGGATTGTGTGAAAAATGATATGTGTGTAAAGGTGTCTACTGAGATGACATCTGATTGGCGAGCGTGGAAAGGAAAATATGTTGGTGCCGACCCTACTTAGGTGGGATAAGGCTAAGAATATGATGATATACAGCGTTGCGTATATATTTTTTTTATTTCCTTATAATCAATTCTAAGTTTTCTTTGTTAATACATAATTCAAAAATAATAATTCTTAATCACCATATTAAACGTAATATTTTGGCTTCAGTTGCCTTTGTTCTATCAAGATATAGCTACGTACTACATGCAAATAATGCTGACTTAAGTCTACCAATAGGCAAGCATATATTTTATTTTTCAATACGTTTATCACTATAATAATTTAAATGCAAATAATTTGAACAGGTATCTGACGTGAACGATTACATCTGCTTCCGTCGAAAAATTTCGTTTTGTTTCTTCATTTAGCGTCACAGTTGAATTTGCCAATGTCATTATTGTATTTACAGGATAATATTATATAATTAAAGTTCAATTTAATATAGCCTTTATTTATTTCGTAAATTTTATGTTCTCCAATATGTAAGCCGTTGTGTAAGCACGTTTATGTTGATAAAATAATAGGTGAAGTGGTTGTTACCTTTTGTGGTAACTAGAAACTATGTTCCTTGCTGATAATTTCGACTTCAATTTATTTATGCGCGGTTACAAAACTATATCGTGTATAATGCTACCAAAGTTTTACATTATAGCGGTAACACAGATGTATGAATGATAAATATGTAACAATATTATGACCAATCAAGCTCGCTTCAAAGACTCCACCAAAAATGCTTCAGTCTAAATATAATCAAACCAAATTTAAAAAAAGGGTCTGTGTACTTATGTACACATGTTAGAAGTTATACTTCTTTGACGTAACATGATAAAAATCTTTTCAATTTTTTTTATCTTTCGCCTTATTCTACGTTTGTAGAAAAAACTACACTAACAATAGAAAAAAGGTATTTAATACATTGAAAGTTTAAATACAAAGAAACAAAATGTTGACTATAGCTAACTTCAGGGTGTCGGTTTTTCCTGACGGTGTGCGCGCGCATCGTAAAAATGTACTCTCATCATTTTTCCCTAAAGCGCCAAAAGAAGTAGAACTTCAAAAATAAAAAAAAAATGTTTTAGCAGACAAAAGTCCATTTGGTTAGTATACACACAACTTAGAAACTAGTGTTAGTACTTACATGTACTAGAAATATCAACTGATTATTTTTATAACGCCACAGTGTGTAGGTGTGTGTAGGCATACAGCATTCTGCGACTACTGCATACAGCTACAACATAATACGTGTATAGGAAATTAATTTAGGAGGATATGTAACCACCACTCACCCGCATTAGGAGATCCTCTTCTTCGGGGTACCCCGGCTTAGTTCGAAGCTTAAGTCGCTGGTTTTGAAATAACTGCCCACTAGTCTACACCGGCACTAGGTATATTTTTGAACAGTTTGAACCTGATTTTATAATTGTTGGTTAACGCAGTTCGCTTAGAGTTGTTAGCAAGTTGCGCGATTCAAAAGTATTTTGATAGAGGGCACCACATGCGGATGCTTAAAGACCGTTTAGGTAAATTAGTAAACATTACTTTGATAAGGGAAAAAAATAAAACCCTTCCACTTGCATGTGTAAGCGTGTATGCGTGCACGTGTGTGGAGGTGATATGTGTAATGTTGTCGCAGTGATGTAAGATTTTGTGTCACTGTATCGCGCAGACAGCGTACTCAAGGGCTCCACGCCGAGGGAACGGACCTAGGATTGAGCCGTTGCCGAGGGGGGCCTAGTCTGGTGTGCGGGAGCGAAATTTACCCCCAGACCACGGCGGCGTGATCTGTGGTTACGCGGGCGTGGGCACGAGCACGCTCTGTTTGGAGAGCCCGGCTGGTACTGATCGTTCCCTGCCGTTATTTCATCGGGAGGGTCGGTACCGCGGCCTCTCGAAAACCTCTCACAGTATAAACAACCCATTGGAAATTCAAATCGGACATTTTTGTACCGAAGTAGTATAGTCTATTTTACAGAATAACAAGGCGGTCTATCTTTGTGTACAGAGTTTATAGCGGGATCTTGTATCGAAATGTCATGTAGTGGTTTTTATATTTTCTTCATAATCTTGTATTATTTAGCTCTATATTTGGTAATATTGGTGGTGTTTTACGTAATATAGTTTGGTTATTGTACACATGTGAAGTGGATGGGATGTAATACCATGGAGCATGAAGTCTTACTTGCCATAAAAACTCCCTAAAAAGTTCTTAGAAGACGGCCACGATGTTGTTAGGTCATTGAAATGATCGCAAGAATCTTGTGATCTAATTACCTACTCGACAATGGCAGTAATAATTTACAAGAAGATTAGTTCGCAAATATAAAATCTGTGTATAATAAGAGTGACTATGACATTAAGATGGCGCTACTGTAACTAGAGAAGAGAGAACAGAGATATGTGAAGGAACGTATAGTAACTAGCAATATTTTACTGTAGTTATTTACATATTGATGACCGAAAAAAGCACTGAATTCGTTGTTCCTTTACAGTTTTCTGTTACGTCAATTTGGGTATGTTGTAACTAGGAACACTTTCACCATGTTAGTTCTTCCAATTCATAATATTAAATGTATCATAACTGTTGGAAAAATATACTTCTAAGTCGAAAGAAGTAATAAACAATAATTTTTAGCTCTTTCACATTTTTTAGGTTGTAAAATTTATCTTATAGATTGGTCAATTATTTACGGTGTTCTCACTAAAACCCTATAATTATACTAGCACTATTATGATGATTTATTGATCCCTGATTTCATATATTCCAGTACACGCTTCTTAAATTGACGCCCCATATGAGAAATTTATTCTTAATTTTACATTCCGTAATCTACATACATTATTAATGGATGTGAAAACTAAAATACTCGGACATCGCCTGACACGAAAGTTGGTACATGAAGTGTTTTTCTAGGAGAAAGCTTTTACATTATCCATTACTACTATACTTCGTCACTAGATGGCGCGATATCGTATTTTATTTGTATCAAATCTTATACTGTAATAAAACGCTAACGATGTCGCGAGCACAGAGTACAGTCCTTTCTACGTATAACAATTATTATGGATAAAATTTGTTTGTAAATAAATTCATACAATTTTTACACATGGTCATTAGATTTTAAAGTAACCACAACTCGTATTTTGCTAACTAAATAGCTTACATACATATACAGATATTTAACTATCTACTTTGTCCGGTGAAGTTGTGAAAGCCGCCACGCGTCATGTCAATAACGTAGTTAATTCGAAAAAAAATCCGTTTTCTCCATTAAAAAAGTGCGAAGAGTTATAAAAAATGTATAGCTTTGATAACACTAGTCAACAGATAGTCAGCAATCATATTATAAGTAAAAACTTTCTACATATAATCATATATCATAGGCTATCAGTATAACACCTAAACACAGTATTGATAATAAGACTCACCAGACAAGTTCAATTTTTTTTTATATTTTAGGAGGCAAACGAACAGGCGGATCACCTGATGATAAGTGATCACCGCCGTCCATAGACAGTAACATCACCAAGTCGCAAGTGTGTTGCCAACCTGTGTTTGGGAGTAGGGAGGAGTGGAGAAAGGGGAGAAATAGGAGATGTGCCTCCGGCGCTCTCACTGACCGTACGAAACGCAACAATGCAAGCACTATCACTTCACGTCGGTTTTCTGTGAGTGGGGTGGTAGTACCCCGGACGAGCCGACCCATTCATGATGAAACCAGTAATAGCTTCAGCGTGGCTTTAGCACCTACACATTTGTATGAGAATAAAACTTATGACGTCTCGGAGATACCTACTACTAGAAAGCAACGAAGCTATAGAAATAACACTTACTCAGGTCTCATTAGCTTTATAATGGTTACACACGTCATAATTTTTCATAATCGAGCGTTCCATATCGCAGCCCTATCATTTCGCAGCGTAACCAAATAATCTCATTTATAACGCGCGGGGGCCGAACAAAAACAAAAATTTGAATAAGGAGGGCATTATTTATCACCGCCCCAATGAACGCTGTTAATGTGATTTTTTAATAAAAAAAAAAATGTTTATATCTACGTATTATACACGATGCCAAACGAGGATCGTGTATCATCGCTTTTTCGGACAGTCATTGTCCACGGGAAAAGTATTTTTTTAGGGAAAAATATATTTTATTTATTAATTACTCCGTGAATTATGTTGGAGGATTATTGTGGCCGAATTACATGTACTTTGGGAGAATGTAGTATCACACTTTATGATTATCTTTCGTTCGACTTTTTTCTAAGTTTACCTAATCATATGGCTAAATAGAGTATCCATTATCGTTGATTGATTACTCCATTATCGCTGCAAGGTTCAAGTTAT
>MU159071.1:382714-399660 GCA_015888305.1 Antheraea pernyi | reverse complement strand
TAGGTACATTTTGAGCTTATATTTACATATACAGTAAAGTCCAATGAAATTAATTAAATTCATAATGAACAAGTTTTTAAGGGAATAGTTACAGGAATAAAAATATTCAGTTTCTTTCCGTAGAAAGTTTAGATGCTAAAGGAAAGTGAGGTATTTTTTTATAAACATAGTGATACTTTGGATCATTAAACAGAACAGTGTCACCAGCTATTACAGCTACGTAACAATAAAATGTATCTACGTATTAGCATTAAGTTTCTCTTTCGACGAAATCAATCTATATTAATTACTGAAACACAGTGATCTAGGCTGCTCCTGTATTTATATATCTACTAGCTATATAGTGCATTTACGATAGGAATCGATACATAGCAAATATTTGTATAGTTTAATGTAGAGGTATAGTAATAATGTATATTATTACTAGCTTTTGCTGTCGACTTGGCTTGCATTAATGTAGGTAGGTTATTCCTCAGTTATATTACTTTTTCCTTAATAAAAGGTATCCTGTGTCCTTCTTTGTACTCCGCACACATGTAGACAAACGGCGTGGTTACGGCGTGAAAGCGTAACAAGCAAACAAAATCATAATCATATTTATGATGTTAGTTACGATTTTTAAAATAAATTATTATAGTACCACCTATTCTAACTACTACAGTATTCCTTGTGAGGTCAACACAATATGGATTCGTATCCGTCATGAGTACCTGGAAATTTATTTTATCGTTTCGAACATCGGCGAAGTTTCAGCGGCGACGATCAAACAATATAGGCAATGCTGTGATAGCATTGTGATGTGATAAATAGTCGCACAGTGTATCATTAATGCGGCATCTTTGTTCGTGAATAACCAAATAAACAATTATAATCCTCATTGCATTAGTTGAATAAACTATACTCTCTGAGATAGCAATAGGTTTATATGTTTAAATTTGTTGCTTAAAATTGTTTATCTGTTAGAAAGAATTGTGATCTTGATACCGATACTAGAATACGTGTATCAATATCTCTTACCGATCCCCCCGATGATATAACGGCAGCGAACGATCAGTACCAGTCTGTCTCTCCAAACAGAGCGTGTTCACGCCCACGCCCGCGTAACCACAGATCACGCCGCTGTGGTCTGGGGGTCAATTTCGCTCCCGCACACCAGATTAGGCCCCCATCGGTAGCGGCTCAAGCCCAGGTCTATTCCCTCGACTTGGAGCCCTTGAGTACGCTGCCCGCGCGATACACTGACACAAAATCTTACATCACTGCAGCAACGTTAACACTATCACCTACACACACGTGCACGCACACATGCTTACACATGAAAGTGGAAGGGTTTTATTTTTTCCCTTATCGAACTGAAATAGTTTAGAAAATATTATCTGACACAGAATACATATAAAAGTTGTTGAGGTATGTATGCTTGGTACACATATATGTTTCAATAAGTATGAATATGTAGCTAAGCTTAGGTTAGCTAAGATAGGTCGCGAATTGCATGAGTCAGGCAACAGCCCAAGCCGAGGTCGGCCATGCACCCTTGAGCTAGTTGTCAAATAAAATCAGCTGAGTACCTTAAGCGCTCGCCTTAGTAGTCCGTTGAAGCTGTTAAGACTTTTCTAGGTCAATAGCCTAATCAATTCGAGAAAAAAAATGTGTATCAATATTGTCAATAAGGTATTCTACTTAATTGTAAGACTGCAAGACTCTTACAGACCCACAGACCCAGTCTCATCTTGCAAGGGTCAGTCTTAGTATTGGTCTTGAAAAACGCAAGAGCAAGACCAAGACTGATTTTGGGCAACACTAATAAGAACTGAGGTAATAAATAGACACCCACAAAAACGTGATTTTGTCTTATAACATTTAGATGAGTATTCCGAGTTGAAAAGTTAATTTTAATTATTTGTATATTATTATATAATCTTCTTATTGTAAATATTCTCTTTTTTACAAATGGAACTCATCAACTTGGAACGTAACAGAAGGAACCCGAGCATTAAAAAAAACGATACGATTTGGGAACGGTTGACGAAAGAAATACAATTTCATATTCCACTGCTGAAGACATGAATATTAAACTGATGTCAGTACAAAGAAAATATCATCATAACTTTTAAATTTTTTAGTAACATTTATATTTTTTATTAAGAAAATTCTCTCGAAATGTACCCAACATTACAGCGCTGTCCGGGCTTACTGCGAGCAATATTTGTCATTCTCCAGCGGATTAAAAGCCTCAAGCACATGTGGCCAGGCTAAGGAAATTACCCAGTACAAATTACAAATTTCCAGTCTCAGTAGATGGATACCCGTAGTTTTATCCAGACGTGACTCATTTTATTGAATCAGCTACCTGTAACAAACGTTTATCATTTACTTTTTATTAATATTTTCTTTATTACATTCATACATTATGAATTAGTTTTGGCTTCTATATCGATAACAAAGCCTACCCCGATCAAAATTTTCAAAAAATATTTAATGTACAGATTTGACCTTGCTACAGTTTTATTATAATATAGATCATAAGAGAGACACTGAGATTTCGTAACCTTTTTATACAGTAACTTTGTGAAAATTTACCACGTGTCGTATTATTGTTGAGTAAATATAAAATCTTTTATATTTATAAATATAACTTACTATAATTTATCATATTTATACCTTCTCTTGTGCTCCTGTTGCACAATAGTGACAACGTTTACACCTTAGTAAACGAAAATGAGTGTTTAACAGTGTGAAAACTCCAGGAATATAAATAGCTTGAGTGGTGAGATAGGTAAGTGCCGTGAAGTCTCAGAAAGACTAAAGTTTCATTGAAATCCATTCACTAGCTTCTGCGTGAAAGAGTAAAGACGCCATTCATAATGTCTTTTGGCATAGTATGTTGTTTAAATGATTTGATAGATTTTAATACAGTTTTTTTTATGTCATAACTGGCAAACGAACTTGTGGGTTACCTGATATTAAGTGATCACCACCGTCCATGGACACTAACAACACCGGAGGAGTCGAAAGTGCGTTGCCAGCCTGTGTTTGGGGGAAAGGGAGTGAGAGGGGGGGTGAGGAGAGGGGAAGGGAGTTGGCCCTCTGGCGCTCTCACTGACCGAACGAAACGCAACAATGGCAAGCACTGTTACTTCGCGTCGGTTTTCTATGAGAGGGTGGTACTACCCCGGACGAGCCGACCCATTCATGCTGAAACCAATAATAGCTTCAGCGTGGCTCTACCACTCTTAAGTTATGTCATGTCCTGTCTTTAAATATAAACTTGGTGGGGATGACATAGGTAGATATATAATACTTGATTATAACGTTTAAAAAGAGAAGGGATAAAAGTAAATTCTTAACTTATCAATAATCAAATGAACAACTCTCTCATTTATTTCTACTTGTTACCTTTTTCTTTCCTACATATACCTTTAGTTTGAGTTTAGTATGTTTTTATCCAGAACTGAAATAATAAAAGAATATATAACAAAAATTAATGTGTATAAAAATTGTTTTATGTATCAATACTTTATAATACTCGTACTGCGTAGCGGCGTGGGCGGGAGCGGCACTGTGAATGTTTTTTGTTCCTGAGAGCACGAACCTCCGCGCCCCGGGTGAACTGTTGTAAAATAAAATTGCGAAAACGTGTCTCACCAGGGAAAGTGTAACGTACGGAACTATTGTACTGTTATTGAAAACTTTATACCACGGTTTCATATTTGTTTTATAACCTTATGATAAATGTTTCATATTTACGAAGTTTGCTATAGTGAAACATGACTAAATATACATTATAGAAAGGCATACACGACCAAAATAACTTACTGTAATAGCCACTTACTAAATAAATATTTATTTAGTAAAATCTACCAAATGTAATTCTTATAAGAAATTATTTATCTAAACATATTATTTAGACAAATAATTTAGTGTATGAATTATGTATGTTAAGTAAATATTAACCCAGTTCATATTTGTATAGTTACGATGTATTTGTTTCTGAAAGTATTTAATCTATACAAATATAAATGAAAAAAATATTTTTTATGGTGGTAGTGCCACGCTGAAACTATTACTGGTTTTAGCATGAATGGGTCAGCTCGCCCGGGGTAGTACCACCCTCTCATAGAAAACCGACGTGAAGTAACAGTGTCTCCTCTCTCCTCTCTCCTCTCTCCTCTCTCCTCTCTTAAATTTTTTTTCATTAAATCTGTTTAAAAAAAGTATTTTATAGTCATCAAAGAAACTTGTAATCTTTTTGGTGATATATATGATTGAATACGCAATATGTTATCGACACATTAAATATATTTTTTAGCTTCGAGGTTGATTTATAAAGCCACTGTTAAATTATCATTTCAAAAATTTGTGCATGTTTGATATCTATGTTTTTATGTCACTTGTTGCTGTAAATAAGAATTTAAAACAATTAAAACATTTTTTTATTAGGGAGTTTTATCTGCAATAATTACTATCTCAATTGTAATTGCCGTCACTAATTAACCCTTGCGGAAAATCGTATTGATATGTTTCCTAGATCACTTTGAGTAGTCCCTTATCTATCTATAAAAGCCTCATCAAGATCGGTTTAGTTATCTCAGCCTTGGCAAACAACATATACTTCACATTTGCTTATAATATATAGAATACGAAATAGTTTAGATATAATGTATTATAGATATAAAGCTGCGCCAGTTTGTTTTTCATTTGAGTACAGTATTTTGTCTCGTTTATTCTAGGCTTAATCTTATATACATATAATAAAAATGAAGTGTCTGTATGTAATATCAAAATAACATTTTTATACTGATTGGTGTGAAAGTATACACGCAAATGGTAACAAAAATACAATTTTTAAATTTTTTGTCGGTCTGTCTGTCTGTTTGTTTCGGGTTATCTCCGAAACGGCTGTACCGATTTTGACGGGAACTTCACTGGCAGATAGCAAAAGTTATGGTGAGTTACTTTACATTAGACTATCTATTAACCGTGGCTTCACCCGCAATGCTATCTCCAAAACGGTTCGACGGATGTTTACAAGACTTTCATCGGCATATAGCGGGCATTATAAAAAGTAATTTAGTCTCTTTTAAATTAGACTAGCTGTTAACCCTGGCTTTGCCCGCAATGTTATGTCCAAGACAATTGGATCGATTTTCACGGGACTTTCACTGATGCAGATAGCTTACCGTATAAAGAGTAATTTAGATTATTCTATTTTAGATTAGCAGTTCCCCGCCACTTCGTCCACATGAAATTTAGCAAAAATATGTTGTTCACTGTAACCATGTGCGTAAGACGTGCGTTGTACTCGACTCCAAGAATAAATATAATTGAAATACATATATCTGTATGTATGTGTTTTGAATAATATCGTCTTTTTGGTCATTTTGGTGGCCATTTTATTTTATTTAAATTGTCAAATATTAAAAACTGCTTAGATAGATATAAAGTTTTATATCTTGATTTATATTTATGCAATATTTCAAGACGTCAGCTTATTCAATGTTTCAATTCAATATTATAATTATTAATAGTAATTTTAAAGATAGATGTGGTCTTTCTAATAAGATATTAAACCATAAACGTATTACTTATTGATAATAAGGGCACATTATATTCTTAATTTGTTTTTAAGTAATTTTTTCATTAGTTCCTTATACAGTGTATACAGTTCCAAATATGTTGCTGATATTTATATATCTAATGTGTACGTTACATTTTACTGTAAGGGACGTGTGTATCGTACTTACAATTGTTTTAAAGAACATTTCTATAACTGTAGATGGCCTCACAATTTTATATTTATTTAATACAATTTAAAAAAAACACATGCGGAGCTGCGGGTACAGCTAGTATATAATAAATTTAATTTATAAAAATAACCTAAACTAACAACCCAACTAAATTGCCAAATTTAGTTAAACACATCACTTCAGCTCGGTTATTTAATTAGCCTTAATATAAATTAAACGTTTGGTCTTATTTTCTTCGTATATCCGCGTAAAGCCGGGGCTAGCGGCTAGTAAGTAATGTGGTCATTGATTAATACTTAAGGAAGATGTAGTATAAATTTGAACTTAGATATTACGTTAAGTAGAAAAATAGAAGAAGAAATTCTTTATTTATTGAACCTGTTTACTTTAATTTGTTATAGTTTACAGTCAAAGAGTAGAAATTAATTAAATTTATAATTTTACTTCTGAGCCTTGTTAAGAACTACTCTTCTTGTTCATTTCATTCGATAGTTAATCCAAGGCATAAAAATACATTGCTCTAAGCAGACCGACTAATCAGAGAACAAGAAACTTTGTCCAGTTCGGTTTGGTCTGGAATATTCGATGAGATCTTACATTATTTTAACTTAAATGCGATGTAGTTACAATTCAAAATGCGACTTTTTTAAACAGTTGCAAAATAATTAATTGTGTTTTACAGTAATCTTAACTAATTAGTTACAATTGTATAAATGCGAATGTGATTTTGTCTGCCTGTTACGTTATCATACCCTAATTTGTCAACCGGTTATTTTGAATATTTGCGCACACGTTGTCAAGCATACAGAAAAGGATATTAATTCCCTTTCATACAGTAACAGCAACACAAAAAGTACTGTCTACCTGACTTACACTAACGTAAAAACGAAAAAAATAGAAAAATTAAATTTTGCAGGTTTGTTATTAATAATTAACACGGAAAATTAGTTAGGGACTTTTCTTTCGAGAGCGTCAAAATAACTACAAAGCTCCCATTTAAGTTTTTACTCTATTTTTGATAGTTTAGCCGCAAATAAAAAAAAATTTCAAATTTCAAAGATCTTTAGATACTGAAATATTACAATAGACATTTGACTTAATGAATTTTTTTGTCGAAAATTTATCACTTAATGAGACCAATCAGTTTATTTTAACAAAATAGAATTTCTTCACAGTCTGCAGCTTTATATACATATGTATTATATTTTTAATTTCCTTAAATTAATTAACTATAATTCAATTTCCTGTTAAACTTTTAATACATTTTATAAAACTGTAAACAACAATACGCTTAAATCTGCCAATTTCCTTGTGAGCCGAATTACATATTAAAAAACTTTCTCATGGATTTGATGTTTTTCTTACTTCAAGCTGTTATTAAATGTTATTAAACTTATTGTACAAGAAACAATTAAACAGAAAATAACGTTCTATACAATCCTAATGAAATAATCTTGTAAATGTTTACAACGAATTATTATTGGAGTGAAACTTCTTTAGAATCGTTGTGATTTCAAACCGGATGCAACGGAAAAACGAAAGGTAAGAGACACAAATACAAAAATTAGTGAGCCAGAGCTAGAGAGCAAATGTTGATGTGTCAAACCAATTTTAACGAAATATTATAAAGAATATCCTAAATTATTCTTACATAATAAAGGGTTCCAAGCAAATATAATGCATGTCTTATCACAAACGCAGGCACTGGTTAGTTTAAAATAAATGTTTCATCATTGTTATAAACAATAATTTTGATACATAATTTATTAATAATATCTAGTACTGCAAACGGTTTCAAGCAAATACCTTTATTTCTAGAACTAGCCGGCTCGGCGGACGTCGTCCCGCCCTGATAATAAAAAATACTTTGAAGTTAGACATATGCTGTCACTAATTTTTTATAGGTATCATCAAACTCTGCAACTTTTCTCTAGAACTTAATCATATATATCTCATCGTTAAGGCAGCGTTCGTTCATTGGACTTTTTAGGTAATGCTGCGAACAGGTTCTAAGGCTTATTTTAAAAGATTTCTCACATACCAACTGGGTATATGTTTTAGCGAGTCCCTGTATAGTTTGGATTCACAATTGGTGCTATATGTCGCTGCGATCGGGATTTAGGTTTTAAAAGATTATTTGCGTTTAAAAATACAATTGAAACCGGTAATAACCGATTTAGTGCAGACGAAGTTGCACGGGTCAGCTAGTATTAGTATAAATGAACACCATTTTGCTACTTCAAATTGCACGAGAAAAATTTTATTTTTCGAGTTTTATACCCATGAAATAAGAATCTCGAAAATCTTTAATATTTTATGTAAAATATAACTCTAGATCATATTTCAAAGATAATAAAAGATCCTTTAGTTTCATTCAGTATAACTTTTAAAAGGATACGCATGAACGAGAAGAGATCTCATTAATCAGACAGACACCGTAAAGCGTCCATTCTGCTGACGTTTGTAACCAGACCGTAACTTTGAAGGAGAAAAGTCAGTTACCGTATTAAAGAAGTCCAAGATCACAGAAAATAAATAAAAGGAAATTTGAAACCGTTGAAGACGTCGTTTCATTCTTCAAAGACGAACCTTAGTCGACTACATTTATAGATAATCTCGAAAATAATATTATTTTATCCAAGAGAGGAGTACAGAGTGATAGAGATTTTCTACAGGTTGTCAGGTGTATAGAAAAGGACATGTGATAGCTTAGATCTACAAACAATGTATTTTTCACTAGCCTCTGCCCGCGACTTCGTCCGCGTGGAATGGTTACTTAAGGCTAACGCTAACACGCAGCGGAAGATTTAAAGAGGAAAAAAAACCCCGATTTTGAAACAATCTTCAATCATCATCTCTCGTCCTATATTGGTCTTATCGTGATTATATGCCTCGATAAATATGCTATATAACAATGAAATAATTTTTCAAATCGGACCAGTTGTTCCTGAGATTAACCCTACAACGTCACAAACTCACAAACTTTACCTCTTTATAATATTAGTATAGATGAGGGATAGATAGTTCACTAGGGAAACCGCGAGTAAATTGCCACTGATTATGAATATAATGTAAAAAAAATGTCTGTGTGTCCCGATTGAACTCCAAAACGGCTGATTTTTGTGAAAATTTCTCAAAAATTGTATGTAAACGCTACGGAAGAGAATGAACTAAAATAATACAATCACGAGAGGCTTATTTATATCACTTCACTGTTCGTAGAATATAGAGATTAAAATATATAAAAATATCGATAGCTTTAGAAACTATAAAACAATTACCTTTTCATTTAATAAACTAAAATTCCGAAAATTCGGTATAAAATTGACCTGGAATTGCGAATTGTTATTAGCACTTAATAGTTTACTATATTGTATTGAAATTATATTGCTATTATTTAACCTTTAAAAGTTATTATTTTCTTGGATAAGTTATTGAAATTGCAAGGAAAATAAAATGTTTCATTTCTTGAAAACGATATAAATAAGATTTAAAATTGTAACAAATTGAATCTGCGTTATTTTTTAAACGAATAAATAAAAATACCTGCTAAGAGCATTAACATTCTATTGTACTTCCTTTCCTCCATCGTTTCGTGAAAACGGGTCTCACAAATAATTTACGTAAATAGAATTTGTTTTGTCTTCAGTTCTCTGTGTAGATCTCTTTTTATTTAAGTAGGTAATAATGTTGCAGTCTCTTCGGATCATTCTGGTGATGAACGTATAGGGGTTGTTTATTGTACAGAGCTTATTCAGTGTTATTACAACAAAGTTAAATAAGTATTAAATACTTGCTTTAAAAAGGTTTCGAATTAAATGCACCGCGATAGCTGAATGTTCGCCATCTTGCTCTTTTGTCTCGCTATGGTTTTTTTTTATATATCATAGGAGGCAAACGAACAGATGGGTCACCTAATGTTAAGTGATCACCACCGTCCATAGACACTTGCAACATGAGGGGAGTCGCAAGTGCGTTGCCAGCCTGTGTTGGGGGGAAGGGAAGAAGGAAGGGGAAGGGGAGGGTGGGTGGATCACCGGCGCTCTCACTGACCGAACGAAACGCAACAATGCAAGCACTGTTACTTCACGTCGGTTACGTTAGGATAGACTTACGAAAAAGGATAACGCGAACTTGACTCGGTCGAGCGTAGTGCATTTATTACGAATCGATTTTAAAGCAATTATTTAATACGTATTTAACATTTTTGTAATAACACGGAATAAACTAAGTTCATGCATATACTATAAGTGTGAAAGTAAGTTTGCTTGTTACGCTTTCACGCCTCAATTGAACATCATGAGATTTTCTACAGGTTGTCAGGTGTATAGAAAAGGACATGTGGTAGCTTAGATCTCCAAACAATGTATTTTTCACTAGCCTCTGCCCGCGACTTCGTCCGCGTGGAATGGTTACTTAAGGCTAGCGCTAACATGCAACGGAAGCTTTAAAGTGGAAAAAAACCGATTTTGAAACAATCATCATTGGTGCTCTTGGAAAAATTATTTCATTGTTATATAGCTCATTTATCGAGGCATATCATCACGATAAGACCAATAGGACAAGAGCACCAATGATGATTGTTTCAAAATCGGTTTTTTTCCACTTTAAAGCTTCCGTTGCATGTTAGCGCTAGCCTTAAGTAACCATTCCACGCGGACGAAGTCGCGGGCAGAGGCTAGTGAAAAATACATTGTTTGGAGATCTAAGCTACCACATGTCCTTTTCTATACACCTGACAACCTGTAGAAAATCTCATGATGTTCAATTGAGGCGTGAAAGCGTAACAAGCAAACTTACTTTCACACTTATAGTATTAAAAAGGACTATATTCGAATGTAGTCAGTTTTCTGTTGTATTTTTTTCAGAGTGATAAAGCCGATGCAGGAAGAATAATTGATCTGTACTAGGGCATAATATATTCACATTTTCTCTATAACTTTGTATTTGTTGAGTAAATATCCTTTACTGGAAGAAAACAATATTAATGAGCAAACAGCTAACAATAATATTTATTGTTTTGTATTAACAATTAGGCATGAATCCCGGTGGGAGCGTAATGACGCAAATAGGTTACATTATCGTAGCTGATCAAAACGATATAAATAAGATTTAAAATTGTAACAAATTGAATCTGCGTTATTTTTTAAACGAATAAATAAAAATACCTGCTAAGAGCATTAACATTCTATTGTACTTCCTTTCCTCCATCGTTTCGTGAAAACGGGTCTCACAAATAATTTACGTAAATAGAATTTGTTTTGTCTTCAGTTCTCTGTGTAGATCTCTTTTTATTTAAGTAGGTAATAATGTTGCAGTCTCTTCGGATCATTCTGGTGATGAACGTATAGGGGTTGTTTATTGTACAGAGCTTATTCAGTGTTATTACAACAAAGTTAAATAAGTATTAAATACTTGCTTTAAAAAGGTTTCGAATTAAATGCACCGCGATAGCTGAATGTTCGCCATCTTGCTCTTTTGTCTCGCTATGGTTTTTTTTTATATATCATAGGAGGCAAACGAACAGATGGGTCACCTAATGTTAAGTGATCACCACCGTCCATAGACACTTGCAACATGAGGGGAGTCGCAAGTGCGTTGCCAGCCTGTGTTGGGGGGAAGGGAAGAAGGAAGGGGAAGGGGAGGGTGGGTGGATCACCGGCGCTCTCACTGACCGAACGAAACGCAACAATGCAAGCACTGTTACTTCACGTCGGTTACGTTAGGATAGACTTACGAAAAAGGATAACGCGAACTTGACTCGGTCGAGCGTAGTGCATTTATTACGAATCGATTTTAAAGCAATTATTTAATACGTATTTAACATTTTTGTAATAACACGGAATAAACTAAGTTCATGCATTATGTGTATAATACTTCTTGCATATTAATTTGCGATTCCTTATCTATTTACAACACATCATTTATTATGTTATTGTATTGTTGTATATTCAATTTATTTTATTATTATTGTTTTAATTTTATTAGTTACTACCGGGTCTGGCGAACGTTGTCCCGTTCTGATAATAAAAAGCCTTGACAAATGATAAACCTTTCTCATGATCACATCTACTAGTGAAAATAGCATGAGAATCCGTTCTGTAGTTTTTGAGGTTATCGCGAACAGACAGACAGACGTAGCAGAAGACTTTCTTTTATACTATGTAATGATAATGTATTATTTTTGTTAAGCCACCGACCCTATGCCCGTTCATTGCTATGGTCCCCTACTGAAAATCAACGCTATAGTATCACTCGGTAGTACTGTAGCGTGTAACAGAATCGTGGTCTTGTTCAACATTTTGAATTAACCATATGTATGTCTCCTTTATTCATCTTGTAACATTTGTTGCAACAATAAAAAAACTATTGTTCCTCTTCTTTCTTCATATTTGTTTTTTTTTTTATTGTAGCACGGCATAATGACTGCACTATGCCTGATGGTAAGCACAGTACAATCCAAAAACAATGGCGACTATCGAGTGACACACTATCCATCCCCGGTCGCCGCTGTCATGCCGGCCTGGAAAAAACTGGATATGCACAGGCTGATCCCGAAACCCGCAGAAGCGAATCACTATGACGGGCTTTTTCACCATATGCATGGTGATCGCGACTCAGTCGGGCTTCAAAACCCTACCACCCCGCTTTCGCCAATGCCTCGTTCGTTACTCAGCAGAGTGCACCACGTGCAGGTGAGATTGGCTTGGGTGTCTCAAGTCTTAAGATGTTATGCGACACCCCTTACACCCCCTTGTTAGTTAAATAGAACAGTAAAGAGTTACTTATCTTGGGAAATTTATAAAATCGTGTTTTGTACAGGGATTTAATGTAAAATTTTGGACCTTTCGAACATTATGTTAAGCAAAAATGAGAAATGAGAAAAATAATTTTTCCAATGCACGATGGGCTAACTACTATATTTAGTCTTAAAATTTTTCGTCAAACACCTTTCGGTATGTTCCGGCAACTATATCGGATAGCCAATCCTCTTACCTTGTTATTATCTTACCTTACCTAGACATCGTCATAGATCTTAGACATCGTTAATTAATGAGTCAACCCATAAAATGTTTAAAAAAAATTACAAATATGTATTAAAGTGTACAGTAAAATGACTGGAGAATGTACTGATCCGATAGTGTCTATATTAGATAGACGGCAATGTAAAAAATATTTATAAATTATCTACATAACTAAAATGATAGGTATTTCGAAAATTTCGAACAATTTTGATCGATAAGGTTATTAAAGTTTTGAGAAACTAAGATTTTTATCAGCACTACCGTTCAGCGATATTTGTTTCTTACCAATTGGGGTAATCGGTGTGGTGCGCATACGCAGGAGAGAAGTAGTAAACGGATAAAATTATTTACAAATATTTTTTTAGGCAATGGATATATTTTCTTCCATTTTTTGGTCCATCTATAGGCGAGGGTAAACCTGATTCTCGGCGTGTGTGTGAGTCATGGCGACGCGATACCTTGCGCAAGCGATTGTGCGCATATCGATAAAATTATTTACAAAGATTTTTTTAGGCAACGGATATATTTTCTTCCATTGTTTGGTGTGAAGCATCTATAGGCGTGGTTAAACCTGATTGTTGGCGTGGCGCGACCTGGCGACGCGATGCCATACGCAAGCGACTGTGCGCATCTCTCTTGCCGCACTGAGCTCGCACACCTATAGTGTATACAGTGTTGTTTACTACATTACACATGTGTTTCACATCTGCCAGGCGTCCCGTGACGGCTGAATTTTTTTCTGTTTGTT
Source organism: Antheraea pernyi (assembly GCA_015888305.1). NCBI lineage: Eukaryota > Metazoa > Arthropoda > Insecta > Lepidoptera > Saturniidae > Antheraea > Antheraea pernyi. The sequence continues at coordinate 386,140 of MU159071.1, read as the reverse complement.
CCTCTAAACATATTATATATTATTAGAATAATACGCAACACAGACGAAATCACAAGTAATAGCTAATTTATAAATGATAATTTAATGGTTTACTTTCACTTCATTCACTCTGCACAAACCATACAAAATAAGATGAGGTGCAAAGAATGCGAATAGAAATTGCTGTTTTTTTTTAAATCTTTCAAATTAAGATAAATATGTTTGCTTTGTAAATTTTACTTATTCGTATGCCTAAATAATAAGTCCATCTTATATTATTGTCGATTGATTGACTATTTGCAGGCTATCCATTTTGTTATATATTTCTCCAGTAGATGGCGTTAAAACAACTATAAAAAATAGTAATAGTAACACATAATAACAAAAGCGTACGGAGCTTAGACTAAAACTAGTATATTCTTTGTTCTAACCATATTCCAACATTTGAATATAAATTCGCAATACGGATATAAATATGTATGCCTAAATAAAAAGTCCATCTTATATTATTGTCGATTGATTGACTATTTGCAGGCTATCCATTTTGTTATATAGTTCTCCAGTAGATGGCGTTAAAATAACTATAAAAAATAGTAATAGTAACGCGTAATAACAAAAGCGTACGGAGCTTTGATTAAACTAGTATATTCTTTGTTCTAACCATATTCCAACATTTGAATATAAATTCGCAATACGGATATAAATATAACAAAAAGTCAAAATTTACATCATAACGTAAATTGTGGTACACTAGCTGATTCCGCGACTTCTCCTGCGTCGTTTTTCGCAATAGATTTATTATACCTGCAAGGGAATTAGTCAGCGTTTTCGACGAAAGCTCCCAGGTGGCTTGATTTTTTCCGACGCCTCCAACACTTATCGTTTTATTAAACATTAATTAAAAATTCAACTCGACAAATTTAATATCTAAACCTTTCTGGTGAATCACTCTATCTATTAATAAAAACCCAATGAAAATCCGCTGCGTAGTTTTTGAATTTATCTCGAATAGACATACCACATGAAGACACTATTATACATGAACGATAATTATCGCATGGTACTGAACACTGGGTTATGATTTTTTTTTTTTTTTCGAACTGACTATGCTATTGACCTGGCAAGGTCTTTACAGCTTCACCGGACTACACTGGGTTATGATATACGTACGTCACGAATAAAAACCCCATGAAAATCCGATCCGTAGTTTTTGAGTTTATCTCGAATAGACAGACTACATGAAGGCACTACTATACATGAACGATAATTAACGCATGGTTCTGAACACTGGGTTATGATATACGTACGTCACGTATTTAAGTAAAACCTCTTTAGGCGCGACTAAGAGGTAACTGGACGACAATGCACCGGAAGTCCGTTAGGGCAATATGGAGTCACGTTAATGTACCATCCCGTTTTTAAATACTTTTAATTTTGTCAATCAAAATTTAATAAACATACCAATCATCATTTTTTGAAAATAAAAATTAATAATAACTATTAAATTGAATAATAATAAAAATCATACAACATGCTGCCAACTGGTTTCAATGTAAGTAAGTAACAAATTAAATTGAAGCTTTATTATCTGTAGTGCCACCTATCAGCTAATTCGGAACTTAAATAACACAGGAAATTTTATTTGCTACTCTTTGTTATAAAGCAAATAAAACACAGAAAGTATGAACAGATTACTATGATAAGTAACGAATTAAATTAAAATAGACATTTTGGTTATGTTTACGCCAAAGAGGTTTTACTTTAATAGCGTGTGACAGTTACACACGCTCATTTATTTTATTACATTAATTTCTTGAAAAGAAAAAAATATCACAGATTTTTTGCTATAATACGTATACAAATTTGACATGATTATTTGAAATGCTTTGAATTAAAGGCCTTACGGATCAAAGGGTGGCGAATTTCTAGGAAGGAATAACGAGAACGACGAACAAAATGTTTATTTACGTCGTCTCTTCAGCTATATTTTACTCCGTACGGTTTTCTCAATTTATTTTGTTGCCAGGAGACCTTTTTGAATAGGCAATGTGGCGTATAAATTTCTCGTACCCCCTAAGGACCGACGGCTCCGGTGACTCCACGTTAAAAGGTGCTACGAATTAATTTTATCTGACATTGAGGGCGTCAACGCGGAATTATGTTACCTTATTATAAATAGGGTCAATAAATACGTTTACAGCTGTTCAAGAGTACCCATCTTTTTATCTGAGTGTACCTACATGTTTTCTATATTATTAAGCTGGAGGATTAGTTTGTTTGGTTGAACGTGCTAATATCAGGAACTCCTGGTCCGAATTGAAAAATTCCTAATTAATAATATAACTACGAATGTGAGTTTGTTTATTACGTTTTTACGTCTTTGCTACACAACCAAAACCATTTTCGAAGTTTATTTTGTTTTCCTATGCAAAAAGTTTATACTACTTTTATTTCTAATTTTTTATTTGTTCTCTATTACGTATTATAAAAATAAAGTTTGTGTATGTACAATTAAAATAACACCTTTTTGATGGATGGATATGGCTACAAATGAGCAAAAAAAAATTTCTTTATACTTTGTCTATATTTTTATATTAGTATATTTTCTCTGTTTGTTTGTTTGTTGTAATCTCCAAAACGGCTGGACCTATTTTAACGGGAATATTACTTTTTACTGCCAGATAACACCCGCCCCATGTGCCCCTCCTCGTCCAGCAGAGGGGACGGGTGTTACCGCTGCGGCACGGCGGGCCACAAAACGGCCGAGTGTAAAGCGGAGGTGGCCCGCTGCGCCGTATGTGCCGACGCCGGGAGGCCCTCAGGGCACGTGATGGGGGGCCGAAATTGCAGGCCCCCCACCACCAAGGGTAGGGATCTCCCGTTAGTGGGAGTAATTCCCAAGGTGGTGGCCGCCAGGCGGGAGGAAATTGATATGGACCAATAATGGATAGGTCCATATGCAATTTCCTCCAGGCGAACCTCAACCACTGCGCCGCTGCACAGGACTTACTCGTGCAGTCAGTGGCGGAGTGGTGTATCGGGCTCGCGGTCGCCACGGAGCCTTACTACGTTCCCTCCCAGCCGCAATGGGCTGGGGATCGGAACGGTTCCGTGGCGATCGTGGCGGGTCGGGGTTCGTCCCTGGCGGCGAGGGAAAGCGGGGCCGGGTTCGTGACGGCCGTCTGGGGAGAGTACGCCATTGTGGGGGCGTACTTCTCCCCTAACAAGCCCCTGAGGGAGTTCGAGGCGTATCTCGGCTCCCTGCAGGGAGCTGTCAGACGGCTGTCGCCGCTCCCCGTGGTCTTCATGGGGGATTTGAATGCTAAGTCGAGGACCTGGGGAGCGGCAGTCACGGACCCGAGGGGCATGGCCGTTGAGGAGTGGGCAGCCGAGTTAGGGCTGTCCCTCCTCAACCAGGGGAGCGTCCCCACGTGCGTGCGATGGAAC
>MU159071.1:351003-375226 GCA_015888305.1 Antheraea pernyi | reverse complement strand
TGTAGGTGGTAGAGCCACGCTGAAGCTATTACTGGTTTCAGCATGAATGGGTCGGCTCGCCCGGGGTAGTACCACCCGACCCACAGAAACACCGACGTGAAGTAACAGTGCTTGCATTGTTGCGTTTCGTTCGGTCAATGAGAGCGCCGGAGACCCACCTACCATCCCCTTTCCAGCCTCCCCCAAACCCAGGCTGGCAACGCACTTGCAACTCCCCTGGTATTGCTGGTGCCTATGGACGGTGGTGATCACTTAATATCAGGTGAGCCACAGGTTCGTTTTCCTCCTACGATTAAAAAACAAAGAGTAACATCCCGCCAAAAAGCCCTCGTCACAAGTTACTAATTAAACAAATGAAAATTATCCATTTCCGCTTACGAATTGTGATCCCCCATTTTTTTGTCACGTCAACGTAGACTCCCGTCACATCTTCCGTGGACCTCTGGACTACATTGGGAAATAATGATATAAATCAAAATTACAATGTATAGAATATATTAGTTATTTGTTAAATAACTTAAAAAAACTGGGTAGTCTAATGTTCTGCTTTGGGGTGTAAGGTGTGACAAATAACATCGTAAGGCTTGAGATACCCAAGCCAACATTACCTGCACGTGGTGCACCCTGCTGAATAACGAACGAGGCAATGGCGAAAGCGGGGTGGTAGGGTTTAACAGCCTGACTGGGCCGCAACCACCATGTATATGGCGAAACAGCCCGTCATAGCGATTTGCTTCTGCGGGTCGCGTTTCGGGATCAGCCTGTGAATATCGCAGCTAGCTTTTCGCATACCGGCATGACAGTGGCGACCGACGATGGATAGTGTGTCACTCGGTGATCGCCATTGTTTTTGGATTGTACTGTGCTTACCATCAGGTACAGTGCAGTCATTTTCCCATGCTACAATAAAAAAAATCTATACATATAATCAAAATGTAAATCTAACGTGTCTGAATTTTTTCGATTTTCGTGAAAAAAATTGTTGCAGGTGTCTAAGAATAATTAATACAATACATTTTAATCGTTTTTAGAAGTGTCAATCGGTCTGACTGTCTTTTTGTATGAACACGCATCACTGCTAAAGTAATGGGTAAACCTAATAAGACATATCCTCGAATACCTTTTAGTCTTTGTTTCATTAAAATCGCTCCACTCTATCAATAGTTATTGTAATTTGAATGACGGCTCGAGGTAAGTGCGAGAGAAGAGTAGGAATCTATACTAATATTATAAAGCCGGAGGGTTTGTTTGTTTGGTTGAGTCTAATCTCAGGAACAACTGGTCCGATTTGATAAATTCTTTCAGTGTTAGATAGCTCATTTATCGAGGAAAGCTATAGGCTATATCATCACGGTAAGACCAATAGGAGCTGAGCGCTAATAAAGAATGTATCAAAATCGTTTTTTTTGAAGTTGTACTTCTTTTGGCGCGTTAGGAAAAAATGATGAGAGTTTTACGATGCGCGCGCACACCATCACGAAAACCCGATACTTTGACGTTAGCTATACTTAACATTTTGTTTCTTTGTATTTGTTGTTTGTATTTCTTTGTATTAAAACTTTCAGTGTATTAAATACCTTTTTCTATTGTTAGTGTCGTTTTTTCTACAAACGTAGAATAAGGCGATAGATAAAATTTTTGAAAATATTTTTATCTTGTTACGCCAAAGAAGTATAACTTCTAACGCGTGTACATAAGTACACACACACTTTTCGTTTGATAGCTCCCGCTGCGTGTTATCGTCAGCCCAAAGTAACTATTCCACGCGAACGAAGTCGCGGGCAGAAACTAGTACTAATTAAGAATATACAGGACAATAAAACAGTTATTCTGTTTGTTACGCAGCTGAATTAAATAAATTATTATCTAGAATATAGAGACGTTTGTGAGGGATAAGCCAGTGACCCAATAAATCTTATGGTGGTAGTGCCACGCTGTAGCTATTACTGGTTTCAGCATCAATGGGTCGGCTCGCCCGGGGTAGTACCCCTTTTTTTTATACAGGAGAAAATCCTACATTGTATACACCTCGCGCTGCCGGGGGACAGCACTAAAAAAACATGTGACGCCATTGCGCGTATGTGATCCAGGGCCGAGGGTTAGTGGTGAGCACATGCTCCTCCAGACCCTGGTCACGCGCTTGGGTCCCCGTAGATGGGGGACCTACGCCTCGAGAGAAGAATTCCTCCCTCCTGCTTCCATTGAAGCGGCGGCCGAGACCGTGCATCGCGGGTGTTACTCAGGGAGGCAATGTGTGAGGTGCATTAACGCTTCTCCTCCGCCCGCGGCCGACTCTTCGTCGTCGGATTATCAGGGCATCTGGCTGCCTTTCCCTCAGTCTTTCGGCTTCCTCCTTTTGCTGCAGGACTAGTAACCCTCTCACAGAAAACCGTACGTGAAGTAACAGTGCTTGCATTGTTGCGTTTCTTTCGGTCAGTGAAAGCGCCAGAAGCCTACCTCCCTTCTCTCCTCACCCTTCCCCTCCCTCCTCCCTCACACAGATTGACAACGTACTTGCGACTCCCCTGAAGTTGCTATTGTCTATGGATGGTGGTGATCACTTAACACCAGGTAACCCACATGTTCCTTTGTTCCCTTTGATATAAAAAAAAATTGTAAGGAACATTAGTTTCTCGCTTAAATAAAGGTATACCAACGATCCATTGTTAAAATTAAAAATAAAGTAAACAGATGGTCGATATTATTACCTCATTAGTCATAATTCCCTGTAATATTAATGCGGTTAACCTATCCGTTATAATTTAACATTGGAAATGCAAATACGTACAAATTACAAACATTAAAATTAAATATTTTATTAGGCCCAAAAAAACATTTTTTTTCGAGTCACGAAAATATGTTACTGTAGCATGTTTTATGAGGCTCCACCAAAGCGCAGCTAATAAAATATTAAGAAGTAAAAAATTAAAAAAAAAACCCATAACCGAAAAAAATTATAAAGCTTGTCGATTACATTTTAATACTGAAAATTGGCTCTTACCGGCTGATGATAATGAATACTATTTACCCGGTGATGGTGCTATTACCCTGACGTTCTTACTATCGATTAACCACTCTTTACCCTTACTACATTACTATCAGACCGTAGTCAACTTGCAATGTTTATAAAATATTACACGCTTTGTATTACAAACATTTTCAAAAAGCCCCACAACGCCCACATATAGAAGCCGCCTTTGCTCACAGTAAACTTGTAAGAAAAAGGCGACACCTTGGTTTTTGGCGGGATCTTGGTCTGTCATGTAGTGGATTTTATATTTTATTAATGATCTTGTGTTACTTGACTCTATATTGTGTAAAATTGGTGGTGTTTTATGTAATATAGTTTGTTTATTGTGCATAAGTGAAGTGAATGGAAAATAATACCACGGACCATAAATTCTGAGATGCCACAAAAATTCCATGGAAAGTTCTAACAAGTTGGCCACCATCTTGTTAGTTCATTGAAATTATATCAAGAAACTTGTAATATCGATACTCACTTGACAATGGCAGCAATAGTCTACTAGAATACTGATTGCCGAAAATGGAATAGAAGAAGAACTTGTAATACTATTAACTACTTGACAATGGCAGTAATAATCTAAAAGATTTGTTGCCAAAATTAAAGTAAAACAAAAATCTGCAATATCTTCTAAAATGATATGCTGGTTAAGGCAATTTTGATTTACATTAAATATCCAACGTAAATAACCAATCCTTTTTTAATGATATTTAAAAGGTACATATGATTATCATGGATTATCTTTAGGAGTCAGACATACACCATCAAGGATTTTTCCGTAAAATCCATTTGTAAAGGTAAAGTAAATTTGTAAAGGTGTACAATACTGTATGCATTATTTTAATATATCTCAATAAATCTTAACCAGTATTAATAATGCAAGCGCACTAAAACCTTTTCTTACGACTTCATTAAAATACATTGACTATTCGGTAGTGTCCATTTTCTATGCATTACACAATTAAGCCTTCTGGAAGAAAATGAAAAACCGTATCAAAATCCCTTATGTAGTTTAGAAAACTTAAGGCACAAACAGACTGACACGATAAACGACTTTGTTTATTAATATTTATAGATATAGAAGAATTACGTTAGAAACAAATTCAAAAAGGTTAAAGCCTCGATATCTTGCAATCAGCTTTGGAGTCGATAGGGTAGCACGGAGCGAAGCTACGACCTGCGCCACTGATCTTGGCTTTGCGCCAAGCTCTACAACTCTACCAAATTGTAACGTTTTACACAAACTTTCAAGTAATTACTAAGTAAGCATCTAACCGCCCACTGTGTTTTACATGTAGTTACGGACTTTCAATCATAAATTTATGTATCCGAAAGTGTATATCGATAGAAATTTAAAAACTGCTTTCTAATTTCGTCAAATGTTGTTAAACTATTATAAAAAATGGCTATGTGGTTAATTTATACGCGGTAGAAGTAGGAGCGAGAGATATACCAGTAAAATCTCTCTATAACCTTCTGAAGGATCTTGGCCTGTCGAGAACTGCAGTAAGTTATATTTTAGAACGAATATCAAAGGCTGCACTAACAGGTTTCTACCAAATTTGGCTAGGCAGGGCGGGAAACTCGAGCAGTGAAAAAGTAAACCTACACCTGGGTCGCAAGTCCTGGGAATAATTCGGTTTGTCACAGAATCGTTATTTAACCATGTAAAGAAAAGCTAAAACTCACACATTTAATAAGAAAATAAATATTTATAATTATTAAATAATTCGTCATTCGATAGCTGTTCACTATATCGGTTAATTCATTTAAGTAATTCAGTGTTACATCGTTCTTATTTTGAATTTTATTTATACTAGCGATCATTCCGTGGTAGAAATTCGACAGTAATAACAGTTATAAAGTTTTTTTTACGTATTCCTATATAGATATTATTAAATGGTAAAATTTGAATCGAGAATTGTAAAAATATTGTGAAAGGAGCGTGAAATACTTTTAAATAAAGGCTTATCTAATTTTTTATCGATAATAATGAAGCTCGTCAACAAATACGAAACAAAAAAAAGCAAACCTACTGTCAAACAGACGAAAGTATATAAAGTATATAAGTATATAAAGCACTGTTTTATCGATGTTTTTGTTGATTTATTTAAGTGAAACTTCTTATGGCACTGTAGGGAATTTTTTTCGTTATGCGTTAAATTTAAGGTAGTATGATTTGTGTGTATGGTAAGTATTGATGTATCTTGTTCTGTTTTTTATCCTTTATAATATGTTATAGCTTAACTTATTGATTACAGCTTGACATATTTTAAACATTGTTCTATTAAGGTTTGTAGTGGTAATCGTATTTAGTTTATAATTACATTACGGTTATAATGATAATTTAAATTAATAACACCTTAATATACGTATAGGATCTTTTGTATTCAAAGCGATTTTTGCTTTAATCCTTTAAGTAGATTATTTCCACCCGCTTTGAAAATTATATTTTACTTTTATTTCTATATATAGCATTTTAAGATAATTATGAGTTCATTAAAATATTTTCTTAATAACATATTTCTAATAAATAATTGCTTATTACGATCTTTTGCTTCTAAAGAAATTTTTGCTTTAATCCTTTAAGTAGATTATTTCCATCCGGGTTGAAAATTATATTTTACTTTTGAATTTCTATATATATAATTTTAAGATAATTATGAGTTCATTAAAATATTTTCTTAATAACATATTTATAATAAGTAATTGCTTATTAAAATTACTATCTTCTTCTTAAAGGACAAATAAAATGTTAACCAGATTTTCAAGCAATACTCTATTCTAATGATATACGTGAATAATATTCAAACTGAGACTTTAAATTTGTGTACCGAATAATTAACTAAATGTAACTTATTTAATAAAATGTTATTTAGGATTGTTAACCTCTGTACAGTGTACAGAATTTATATCGATGTAGTGGAACGCTTAATTACACTGTGTGACAAAACATTTTTTCAATAACATTCATTAAAATATCTGATTTATTATAATTCGGGTCTGCTACATTGGAAATTATACATTAACTTCGTGTAATACGTACCATTTTGGAGTTATGATAAATTTTAATTTCATACATAAATAAAAATGTAACAGTATTAAATCTATATTAATATTATAAAGGTGAAGAGTTTGTTTGCTTGAGCGCGCTAATGTCATGAACTACTAGTCCGATTTGAAATAATATTTCAGGGTTAGATATCTCATTTATCGAGGAAGGCTATAAATTATATAACATCATTAAGACCAATAAATACTGAATTACAGTAATAGAGATTTAAGTGTTTTGTACAAAAATAAATTATAAATAAAAAAATACTTTCTACAAACATATTTATCTGGGTGGTTTGTACATTTACGACGCTCACATTTCTTCAAAGGTATTTAAAAATCCAAAGATTTTTTTTAAACGTAATTATATTATAAACAACATACCACTTAAAATATTATCAGAAATACCGAAACTTAAGATTTACAGTTAAATATATTGGGGTATTAACCTCTTTCTATAGAATTATTAATAAGGGTACATAAAAATATTTAAGATGGCGTAACTAAGAAATATGACGTGTTACATACTCATGTCATAAGTCAATTTTGTTTATAATTGAATAAATAATTCAATAGACGCAATATTATTGGTGTTAGAAAAACTGTGTTAAACAGTGTTATTTCAGATTTATAAATGTATTTTTAAAGTCTCAAATATTCACTTGTCTAATTTCCATATCTATTAATACCGAAGTTCGCACTCGATGAAATCAAATCAGGAAACAAATTTTATACGATTGGGGAGATTACGTCGAAGAGCGAAACCCTACATCACGGCTTCTCGATCAATTACGATTGGAAACTTCCGAGGAAATGCCAAACAACTTGTTTTCTTTGGACTTAACTGCCCGTCACTTGGAATCCTTCTTTGTGATTTTTAATAAGAATTTTGCGGCGTTGTTGACATTCTCATAAATACAATATCGGTAAACTTATGTATACTTTTATCAAGGTTGTTTTCGGCAAATATAATTTACGAACTGTTTCAACCAACACTGAAGAAGTAATAATGTTTATAATTTTTTGGATTATAAGTCTTCATCGTTTAGTACATTCATTATTTCCAGGATAATTAACAAAAAATCATATTTGGTCTTATAATATTTTATATCTCTTGAGTTCATTTATTTTCTTTGTTTAGATATTACTAGCCGGCCCGGCAGACGTTGTCTCGCCCTGATTATAAAAAAAATCCTTGACAAATACCAAAAAATACCAAAACCTTCCTCATGAATCCCTCTATCCACTCGTGAAACCCGTATGAAAATCCGTTCAATAGTTTTTGAGTTTATCGCGAACAAACAGACAGACAGACGCAGTAGGGGACTTTGTTTTATTTTATGTAATGATTCTTAGTATTCTTTAATTGTTTGCCTTTCTCGTGTTTTTATTGGGACTGTTTTGTTTTAATACAAGTTTTCTTATGTGAGTTAATAATATGATTTATTATATTATATTATAAATTAATTCTACCATAGAATTTAAAATAAAAAATTAAGAATTTATCATTTCTTGGGATATGTAAAGCGTTAATGCATGTAAATTATCTAGAAAAAGAAGGTGAAAGCGATTCTCATGATTACTCTATTTGAGTAATAATAGATATATGGTTTCCAAGTTTCCAAAAACAAATAGCACAATGTATATAAAAGATCAATTAAACTTGGATATTTTGCAAATACTACATACTTTTTTTCTTTAAATTTTTTGAAGTTATACTTCTTTTAGCGCGTTAGAGAACAATGATGAGAGCAAATATTTAAGATGCGCGCGCACACCGTCACGAAAAACCGAAACCCTGAAGTTATTACGATGCGCGCGTACACCGTCACGAAAAACCGAAACCCTGAAGTTATTACGATGCGCGCGTACACCGTCACGAAAAACCAAAACCCTGAAGTTATTACGATGCGCGCGTACACCGTCACGAAAAACCGAAACCCTGAAGTTATTACGATGCGCGCGTACACCGTGACGAAAAACCGAAACCCTGAAGTTATTACGATGCGCGCGTACACCGTCACGAAAAACCAAAACCCTGAAGTTATTACGATGCGCGCGTACACCGTGATGAAAAACCAAAACCCTGAAGTTATTACGATGCGCGCGTACACCGTCACGAAAAACCGAAACCCTGAAGTTATTACGATGCGCACGCACACCGTCACTAAAAACCGACATCCTGAAGCTTAGCTTAGCTATAGTCGACATTTTGTTTCTTAGTATTTGTTATTTGTATTTCTTTGTATTAAAACTTTTAATGTATTAAATACCTTTTTTCTATTGTTAGTGTCGTCTTTCAGCCTGTCTGATTCGATTTTATACAGGAATAAGTTCTATTATTAATAAAAATAGATGTTATTTTGTTATACCATATGATTTCCTATTAACACCCCTGTCAACCCAAATCATTATTTGTTTGACTGGCGCATAATGTTCTTGTGGTTTAGTGTTTGAAATGTACTAGAAAAACGTATTTTTTTTATCAGATATTTGTATTTCTTTTGTGATAATGGAGCTATTTATACGAGTTAATGATCATGTAATGGTCTAAATTCGACCATAATTCATTATTTTTTCAAGTCCCACCAAGTTCGTTAATATTAAGGAATACACAAACTTTTCCTCGAAAAGAATTTATTGATAAAACCAAAGCTAACTAAAATAAAAAATAAAATATCGGTTGAGTAACAGTAGGAAGATGTACTCAAGCGTTTTGTTTTTGCCTACTTATACATAGGTATAAATAGAATATATATATACAGGGGTTGTAACCTGTCATTAACAACTTCAGAATGACGGTTCTTTTGAGTTTGGCTTCTATATTATGATAGGTTGTAACAACCTCTTATCACTAGATGGATTGCATTGTTATTTTTTAATAAAAAATAAGTTTCTCGCAAGTTCTTGCTATAACGTTGCAAAAGTGCTTATGTATTTTGTTGTGTTCTCAAGGGTGTAGCTAGCAATACGCATCAGTACACGAGCCATTCCTACTTAGTATTAAGGGTACCATTTCCACTGATAGTCAGTCACTACTGATCTTAATTTTATATTTATGTAGTCTGTTTGTTAATTGTTTTTCATCCATATATTGTTATTGACTTATATATATATATATGTAGGAGGAAGCTATAAGTCGAATTGATTATTGTTTGCACACATAATATTATTTGTCTTCATCTAAATTCTTAATTTATTTTATTTCATTTATAACACTTTTCTATAACTTAAAAGCCTTTATAATCTGATAAAAGTTAAGAATATTGTAATTCACATAACGACCAATCAGAACAGACCATGTGCCTCGAGCAGAGTCGAGACAACATTTACTTTAAGAGGCGTACAGTTTTATTACTTTCAAAATACTTAATCTTTATTCTATTTCATTTGTTACATTTTTCTATAGCTTAAAACCTTAATAATGTAATAGAAGCTACATACAATGTAATTTACGTAATGACCAATCAGAGCAGAGCTAATGCCTCGAGCGGGGTCGAGGCGCCATCTATAGTTTTAGAAGGTGGCCAGTTTATATGGGACATTGGTTTGATAGCAACGGATCGAGTTGGATCCTTGATGAGAGTATATTCGGTGATTAAAGTAAGATCGGTGACCCGAACTCGCTGCTCGGTCTTAATTGTTAATTTTTACAACGATATCATTGTATAGTGTAAAACTATTGTTGAATCTAAATTAAAGTAATGTGAATATTGTGTTTTGTGCTCGCATTTTACCCGAATGACGCCCACTAAACCCGTAACCACTAATAACGATGCCAACGGGAATAACGTTTTCCCCGACACATATATTTATGTCATAGGAGACAAACAAACAGGTGAGTCACCTGATGTTAAGTGATCACCACCGTCCATAGACACTAGCAACACCAGGGGAGACGCAAGTGCCTTGCCAGCCTGTGTTTGGGGTGATGGGGAGGGGTGAGGCAGGGAGAGAAGGGGAGGTGGGTCTCCGGCGCTCCAATGACCGAACGAAACGCAACAATGCAAGCACTATTACTTCACGTCGGTGTTTCTGTGGGTCCGGTAGTACTATCCCGGACGAGCCGACCCATTCATGCTGAAACCAGTAATAGCTTCAGCGTGGCTCTACCACCTACAAATATATATATGCATCGGGATCTTTGTTTCGTTCGGGATCTTTGTTCTTAAGTTTCGAAATTTGTAAATCATTTTGTAATAGTGATGATATATGTGGGTCATTGTCAAATTTTGCGCAGGTAACCGCGACTAAAAATAATAAAATTATAAAAAAATAAAATTACTCTAACGTGACTTTTAGTTCGATTATTTATTAAATTCCAAACAACTCTGTTACTTCTTGAATTTTAATAGCATTAAATTCTATGTAATCGCTCTAAATATGTATATATTAACTGCTAACAATGACATATGACTGTATAAATAGGTAAAAAACTAACATTTTGTTAAATTATCATATTATATTGATTAGCTTTTCATAAAAATCTGAAGAATGTCCTTATATCCTTGGGACAGAAAACTAACAGTGTTGTAACACAGTAACGTATTTGTTCTTTTTTAATATCTTACTTGACTAAATTGCACTGAGTTGAGCTTGTGAACTTAATAACGTAAATGTAAGCTTCAATATTAATAACAATAAGCTTTGTGATTGGTATTTATACCAATCTATAATTTAACTTTATAAAAAAAATATCAAATATCATATATTTTTCAAATATATCTAAAGCCTTAAGGTAGCATATTCTTTTACCTTTACAGACTTTTTAGGTTCTGGGACAATAGCAAGTAATTTATCAAAAGACACATAAGGTAAAACAGACTCAACTAATTTGAATTTTGTTGCAGAATAATTGATTGACTTAAAAAACATGATTTTAACTTCACCATCTTCTTCTACTTCAGATAAGGCTATACCCAGACATACATAATCCTGTTTTAAGGTGGAAATTTTAACCAAGACACAAATTCCTAGTTTCATTTTATTGACATGAATATTTTCCTTTTAGATCAAAGCATCTTCATTTTGTTTTGATGTGCCGGGTTGTTCTGACAAATAAGTGCTAGAAGGTTTTTCTTTCAATGATATTAGAGCAGCATCATCATCGGAATCTGAGCTGTAGATAATGTTGTAAAATCATTTTGGTCGCTTTTGACAAAGATTGCTAATATCAGACAGATAATTGTTGTCGCATGTGGAAGGAGCTTATTGTGCCACTGCAGTTTTTAATTTTTTTAATGAAACGTAGTGCTTAGGATGCATCCAAGAGCAAAAGCCGCGCTGACAAAAACAACGTAAATTTCTATATTTTAGAACTCCAGCCGCTTCAGTGAACTACAGTTACTACGCATTGGTAACAGAGTTGCACAGTAACAGAGTAGTGAATTTAACATGCCATAACACATAAATGATAAAGTAAAGCGCAAATTACACTTTTTCTTTCATATTTAGATTATTAACCTCTTTGACAACATATTGACTCTAAAATAATGAAAAATACGTTATTTACTTACGTAAATAGGTAGGTAACAAAGTAGATGCATAATAAAAATACGCAGCAGGTTGAAAACTTCGCGGCCGACTGACACCTCTTATATCCCTCCCCAGCTATCCCGGACAACAAGTAATAATACAGACATCCCGCCCAAGCTAGTACAAAGCCTAAACAACGCTATATATATTTGAAGTTGCGATTTACTCAGTAACAGAGTATTCCTGATAGATTCACACAGCACGCGGGACAAAGTTAAATAAAAATAGTTATTAAGTAAATTTCGATAGCTACGGCTTTTACGACATATTTTATGAATATAAACAATACTCTTTTTATGCTAATACTTTATTTAATGTAGGTTGGTATAGTATAAAATGAAATTATTTGATGTTTATTATAACGGAGTGGTACCAGGGACATACAGAATTTGTAAGGAAAACCTTTCTGTTACCAAAAATTACCACAATGTTACTATACCAAAAAACTAAAAAAATCAAAACTATCTCTTTATTTTTGTTTTGAATGTTTATTAGTGCGATGTATATTGTATTTAATATAAATTTTGAAATATGTTATATAATTATGACTAAGAAAAAAAAATCACAGTTGAGGGACAAGTTTACCTGCGCGAAATTTGACAATGACCCATATAAATTTCACATAATATGCATAAAAATATTGTAGTACGCCCTGACCGAAATACATTACGGTACTGATAATTACAAACGGTAAGTTCAATCAAAGTTTAACCGTATCTAGGTTAAACAAGCCAATTCCTAGCTCGGACACTATTCGAATTTTCAACTTCTTCCACCTTTGACTGAGGAAAGTAATTAAAACTTTAATAATTGGTATCGTGTAGTTTACGTCATCTATGCGGTATTTTCTTTTTATTTGTGAATTAATTAAGGCAAAGGGTCATTGATATCCAAAAAGTATCCTAGATTATTACTAATTATTAGCTATTATTACTGATTTCAGCATGAATGGGTCGGCACGCCCGGGGTAGTACCACCTCTCACAGAAAACCGACGTGAACTAACAGTGCTTGCCGTTTCGTTCGGTCAGTGAGAGCGCGGGATAACCCACCTCCCTTCCCCCTCCCCTTCCATCACCCCTTCCCCTTCCCCCCAAACACAGGCTGGCAACGTACTTGCGACTATCCTGGTGTTAGTGTCTATGGATGGTGGTGATCACTTAACATCAGGTAACCCACCAGTTCGTTTGCGTACTATTATAATAAAAAAATAATAATAATCTAACTCGTTATGTACATAAAGGTAAATAGCCGTAGGAACTCCCAATCAAATACATTATTCGTAATGTTAAACATTGCGCATTGACTATTATTATGTAAACATTTCCGGCTACGTCCTCACCTATGTACTGTATTTCAATCACTATATTACCGCCACAGGGGAACTGGATACAAACATGCAAACACGAGGAATATCTGCGTAGATACATTGACTAATACCTCGAGGCACGTGTAGAATTAAACCACACTACACTGCATTCAATTTTAATATCGCTACGAATTAACAGAAATGCATTGAGGTTACATTATTTAAACTAAAAGATTAAATTACTTTTTAATGTAATTATATACCGCGCTTTAGTACGGTTAGAGTGTTTGGACAATGCGTTGACCAACGTAAATAAATTAAAAAATTGATTGTCTGTAAAGTCGGTTTACGGACGATAATTTTATGTAATAACGTCATTAATTTCAGAAAACTTGCATTTATGAATTCAATTATTCTATATTAGCTGACTGAACTTCGTCGGCATCGAATCAGTTATGTAATTATTTACGACATCACAATAGAAACCTCAAAAATAACAGTATTTCTCCACTATTTAATGAATGTTATACATATAAACCTTCCTCTTCAATCACTCTATCTATAAAATAAACCGCATCAAAATCCGTTGCGTAGTTTTAAAGATTTAAGCATACATAGCGATATAGGGACAGAGAAAGCGACTTTGTTTTATACTATGTAGTGACTAAATAGATGCGTCACAAGACGAACGCTTAAGTCGATTGCGCCTCTCTATCGCTTGTTCCGCGCTCTCGCCTGCACGCTCGGCTCAGGCGGAATGTGACAAATGTGTCATGCTTTTTTGAGCGTGCAGCCGGCGTTCATCGATTTATAAGACGTTATCACATCAAAAAATTGCAGTCTTATGTATTCTCAAAGATAAAAACGATGATGGCTTCGTTATCAGCGTGTCCGAATACCGCGTCGATTGACGTAGCTTCAAATCCTTGCCAATGAGTCGTAGCTTTCTTAGCCAAACTGACTAATAAACATGGCTTAAAGTATAATATTAAAAAAGAAATATATGGTGTTCACTGCTGCTAAAACTTTTCAGAAGACGTACCCCCTATAAATCTTTATGGTATGCCCTTGAATATAGTATATGAATTTAAATATCTGGGCCACATTATCACGGCGGAAATGAAAGACAATAATTATATTGAAAGAGAACGAACTATTCAAAGCATTTTGTCAATGTTTTTATACTAGCTTCAGTAAGAGGACTATGTACGTATTGCGTGTCCAATATAATAATATTTTCAGAATGTTATTGGGATTACCACGATTTTGTAGCGCTTCTGGGATGTTTGCAAATGCTAGGGTTGATGATTTCTATGCTATAATCCGTAAGAGAATAGCGTCCATCCTGGGTAGACTTCGCGATAGTCCTAATAATATAATGAGAACAATGGTAGACATGTACGAAAGTCCTTCCATGAAGCACTGGATATCTGTTGTAATATAATAGCGGGATGTTCATCTTTTCATCCTATTCATATATCCATATTCATTTGTATAAAAACACATATTAATATAGTTGCTTAATTTTTATTTTATTTTTAAACTAGCTGACCCGTGCGACTTCGTCTGCACCAAATCGGTTATTACCGGTTTCGATTGTACTTTTAAACGGGAAAAATCTAAATACATCTCAAAACCCGATTGCAGCGATACCTACTGTTTCAAATTGTGAATCCCAAATATCCAGGGACTCACTCAAACATATACCCAGTTGGTATGTGAGAAATATTTTAAAATATGCTTTGAACCCGTTCGCAGCATCACCTACCAGGTCCAATTAAGATAACAAATAACCTATATACATACACATACATACATATATATACATACTACATATACTATATACATACATATATTGCCGATAAATGTCTTCCCAGTACGTTGCCCCAGTAACTTCTGTCCCAATAAGCCTACAACCCGTTCGTAACATCATCTACCGGGTTTAATTAAAATAAAAACTAACCTACGTATATTGGCAGTAATGTAAAAAAAGCTTGAGAGGTCCATGGACCTCCAGTTGGAACGTAGTTCCTTTCCCTTTTTTGTAGGCGTTTACCATACGCTCAGTATAGTTTACATTAAAAAATATCAAGTTGATAAAGTTAAATTGTAATTTAAACGTTAAAATATATTCATAAAATAAATAAGGATAAATTAAACACTGAATGACATAATAACTATTTTCAACTTGTATTAAAACTTTTTCACACTACATTGTATTAAAGAAAAACATAAATATTAAAAAGATATGAGCAACATGTGTCATCTGTCACTTGCCTGTGACTATTTGTCTAAGAGCTAGGCAACGGTTTCGACAGCGAATTGGCTGCCGGTAAACCTTTACAGGCAAAAATATTGAACTTTATATAATTTTAGAATGTTTTGTTTTTCACTAACTTTTAAACGCTACTAAAACGTGAATTTATTATTGCCAGACATTTTTGATATTAACAATAATGTGCCCGATGCAATTTTTTGTAAATAAAGAAGTATGTTCAAACCATGTTAAGATATCTGTAATTTTATTGAAGTTATATTTCTTTTGGCGCGTTAGGGAAAAATGATGAGAGTAAATTTTTACGATGAACGCGCACACCGTAACAAAAAAATGATGAGAGTAAATTTTTACGATGAACGCGCACACCGTAACAAAAAAATGATGAGAGTAAATTTTTACGATGAACGCGCACACCGTAACAAAAAAATGATGAGAGTAAATTTTTACGATGAACGCGCACACCGTAACAAAAAAATGATGAGAGTAAATTTTTACGTTGCGCGCACACACCGTCACGAAAAACCGACACCCTGAAGTTAGCTATAGTCAACATTTTGTTTCTTTGTATTTGTTGTTTGTATTTCTTTATATTAAAACTTTCATTGTATTAAATACCTTTTTTTTATTGTTAGTGTCGTTTTTTCTACAAACGTAGAATAAGGCGCAAGATAAAATTTTTGAAAAGATTTTTACTTGTTACGCCAAAGAAGTATAACTTCTAATGCGTGTACATAAGTACACACACACACTTTTTTTTAATATTATTTTATTTCAACATAAAAAAGGGTAAATTAAAAATATAATGTATTTTTTTATGTCATAGGAGGCAAACGGACAGGTGGGTCACCTGGTGTTAAGTAATAACTACCGTCCATAGACACTTGCAACACCAGGAGAGTCGTAAGTGCCTTGCCAACCTGTGTTGGAGGGGGAGGAAGCGGAAGGGGAGAGGAGGAAGGGGAAGAGAGGTGGGCCTCTCCGGTGCTCTCACTAATCGAACGAAACGCACTAATGCAAGCATTGTTACTTCCCGTCGGCTTTTTGTTAGAGGGTGGTACTACCCCGGGCGAGCCGACCCATTCATCCTGAAACCAGTAATAGCTTCAGCGTGGCTCTACCCCCTACCAAAACCTATGTATAGAATAACTTAGTTATAACTCTAGCTTAGCGCAACACTGGCTGTATAATAAAGATAGCCATAATTATGGAAGAGCCTGGTTAACAAAATGAAATATGTTCTTTGCAAGGGAAAAAATAAAATGGTTTGAAATGAATTATTTTGTTTATAAAGAATATCACCAGGCACATTATTGTCAATAACAAAATTGTCTGGCAGTGAAAAATTCATGTTTTTAATAACGTATAAACGTTAAACTTATAAAAGTTACTGACAAAAAATGTTCCTTAAATTATTTATAAATCAAAATGTTGATCTGTAAAGGTGTAATTCGCATTAAAAAATACAACGTTAACCGGCTACCAGGTATCCTGAATCGTGTTTGGAAGGGCATAATATATCTTCATATTAAAGAACCAACTTTTCTCAAATTCTCGTTCTTCCAACGTTGCTGGCTCTTATACTAAAGTGTCGCAAAAAAGTCTAGTTACATTAACTAATTTCTTTTCTTTAGTTATCATGGAGAACCCCTTGCGTTTTATGGGTCAAAAAGTATCCTAAATGTAACCTTGTAATGTACAGATTTGGCTTTGTTACAGTTTTATTATAGTATAGATAAATAAATAAATCTTGTCACCTTTGTTTAGCAAACATTTTTTTATACAATGAAATAAATGTAACAACATAAGTGACAGTTTCGTCTACATAAATGTTTCATAAGTGGTCGATAATTACGTACAGAAATGTCATGTAGGCGTAGCTCAGTTGTAACGTACGGGGCTTTAAATGTTTCGACGGGGCCGACGGTTCGAATCACGGTGGTCGTTTTTTTTGGTATATTTTTTTTTGAAGTAGCATATGGAAATATAGCTTAATTTTTTAGCTAATCTGTCTGCTATATATAGCACAAAGAAAATTTACCAAAATTCGTCAAGAATATCATGAACTACATTTTTTTTACTTTCGTCCGTTATCCTGGAGAATCCCTTGCGTTTTATAAGATAAAAAGTATCCTAGATGTAACCTTGTAATATTGGTTATTACTGTGCCAAATTTCGTCTAAATTGGTTCAGTACTTTCAGAGTAATACGTGTTTAAAGGGACAGACAAACAGGCAGATCCTGGAGAATCCATTGCGTTTTATGGGACAAAAAGTATCCTAAATGTAATCTCGTAACATTAGTTATCACTGTGCCAAGTTTCGTCAAAATCGGTTCAGTACTTTCCGAGTGATGCGCGTTCACAGGGACAGACAGACAGACAGACAGACAGACAGACAGACAAAAATTTTAAAAGGGTTATTTTTGGCTTCTATATCGACAACAAAGCCTACCCCCATCAAAATTTTCAAAAAATATTTAATGTACAGATTTGACCCTGCTACAGTTTTATTATAATATAGATAGATAGATATACTACCAAGTTATGGATAAGTATAAAATTTGTTTTTATTTTTGTGGACCCGTGTTGTCTTATAAATAAATAAATAATAATAAAAACAAAGATACTCGTAATGGCATGAAGAAAATGCAAACGTAAGTAAGAATATTTATTTGAAAAAAATAAAGCCTTACCGTACATTATAATAGAATTAAATTCAAGGTTAAGTAAGAAACAAATTACGTATTAAAATTACATTTCACGTGTATGATGTCGGTGGTTCAGAATATCCACGTAAGTTAACAACGCGACGGGGGAATTAAACGTGCGATGAAATTAACCGTGTAATTTGTAGCGAACTTCACTTAAAACTTTCTGTTATTATTCTTTGGCCAAACTCATTTACGTTCTAGGGGACTCACTCCATTTCGTTGAATTTTCGTTATTAATTAACAATACATATTTAATTTACTGTTTAGGTAATATATTAATGTTGATGTTTTTATTCTACATTTGAAGTATCACAAAATAATATGTTTATTGGTGGTAGAGCCACGCTGAAAAGCTTACTGGTTTCAGCATGAATGGGTCGGCTCGTCCAGGGTAGTACCACCCTCTCATAGAAAACCGACGTGAAGTAACAGTGCTTGCATTGTTGCGTTTCGTCCGGTCAGTGAGAGCGCCGGAGGCCCACCTCCCCTCCCCTAACCCTTCCCCCAAAGGGTGGCAACGCACTTGCAACTCTTCTGGTGTTGTTAGTGTCCGTGGACGGTGGTGATCACTTAACATCAGGTGACCCACCTGTTCGTTTGCCATAACATAAAAAATAATGTTGACCGAAAAATTTTTAATGTAAAAAAGTTTTGTATTTTGTTACAATATATGTAGTATAGTCGGTCGGTCGGTGAAACCAATCAACACTCTATATGGTTATAGTCTGTAATTATTTATCCAGGCAGAGCTTCGCCTTATCATAACTTCCACATAGAAGTACGTGTAGATCGATGACATCTTGCCTTTTATATGCCAAATTGTGGAAGTCAAATAAATGACTATATACTCGAATTTTCCCAAAATAATTTAGTATCACAAAAATAATAACAATCAACTTATTGTTATTTAAGTAATACATCACTTCTATATAATCGTTCTTATGTATAGAATTGATTATCTCTAATATGGGGCGCTGGCCTTAATGTCCTGATCACGCTGTAGTCTCGCTTCTCGGGTGTGTCGTAGCGGTACCGGCCGTAGTCAATAACAATTTATGCATTGCAACCTTAATGTAACGAACCTCAATTTAACGACTTTTTCGATTTAACTAATTTTTCGTAATCCCTTTTGAATTGCCTATAAGAGTCGGTGTAAATAATACCTTTACATTACGATTTTATTTTACAAACAAACTCTTTATAAGGAATTTTCAACTATAAAAGAAAGTGTAAAATACCTCTAATTAGCGAATTTACCCTTTTGAATTGCCTATAAGAGTCGGTGTAAATAATACCTTTACATTACGATTTTATTTTACGAACAACCTCTTTATAAGGAATTTTCAACTATAAAAAGTGTAAATACGTCTAATTAGCGAATTTTGTCAACTTAAAACGTTTATATAACATTTTATTTTGATTTTCATTATTAATCTAAGGGAAAAAATCCGTTACCTACCTAATTGTTTTTAAATAGAAAATACATAGAGTAATTTGATAAAAATGTGTTATCATTTATAAGTAGAAGTTGTTCGCTATAACAATATGAGTACGTAATGTTGAGGTGAATAAAACTATCTATTTATTTACCTCTCTATAACAAATTTCAGACCAACCTTATTTCAATATAACAAATCTCAGTTTAACGAATTACTTGATATAACGAATATTTACGAGTTAACGTCGGATTTGTTATATCAAGGTTGCACTGTATTTTACTAGCTTTTACTCGCGGCTTCGCTGAATGTAGGCACTATGACTTGCGGATAGTACTTTTTATCTGGATTATAAATGTACCCTGTCTTTTACCATACCTCTAACTTTTTTTTTGAACTGACTATGCTATTGTCCTAGTAACAGCTTCACAGGACTACAAATTCGTGTATACAATATTAATTAATGGTTGATTTAGTAGTTAAAGTGTGAAGGCGTAACAAATAAATGAACAAAATAAAATTCGGATCTATAATTTAATTATAACTAATAATACTGACTATTTACTACTATTATTATTTTTTGTAATAAATAGTTATGTTTCAATAAATGAACATTGTTTAAATATTCTTGGTGTTAAAATATTTACATATGCCAATTTTATGGTGATTACTTGAATAGTATGGACGTTGATGTACCACAGCGTCACCTAATAGAAAGGTATACTAAAATGAATAGTGTGAGAACTTTCTCTGTGCGTTAAATAATCTTTTCGGTACTTACGTATGCGCTCGCTCTGTCTTCGTTTCGCAAGTCTAACCTTTTTTTTCATAGGGTAATCTTTTATGGATACACCACCCTCCCGGGGGCGAAAGTAGGTTATGTCCGACTCCCACGGACTAAAAACCCCATGGTCGCCCACTACCGCCTTAACAGGGGACAAGGGACGACAAGGCACTCCGCATGTCGCCCCGGCGGCCGGCCCAGTGATGATGCTGAGCCCCCTGCGCTAAAAGAGAGATAACCTGGCAAATATAGACTAACTCCCAGACGGCCGAAACAGTACAATGAGAAGGGGCCCCGACCCGTCTCCCCTTGGTTCGGCTTAAGGACGAACGTAGGAGGTGAACGAATCAACTCCCCACGTCCACCCAACGTCTACGCTGATCTCTACTGAGTTACTGGTGACTTCCCTTTCACAGGAGGTGGCTTGCAGCCGCCCCCCATAAGTGCTCGGCACTTCTACTGATGGCGGCACACAGGGCGACTAACCTAACCAAAGTGAGACGGGAAAATTGAGAAATATAAATAGTCCACCTATTAATACACAGCAAGATATCAATCACATGGCCCAGGTGTAGACCAACTTCAGTTGCGGGGGCTTTAATACGTAATTCGTTCGGAGCAATGTGATTGACATCGTCCTTCTCGGGTCGGTAAGGTTAGGTTAGACTTGTGGAACAAAGACAGCGCCAGAGGGCGCGGCAGCGGTCGGCTAGACCACGCCGGTTGCGTTAATACTTAAGTACCAACTCTCCATTAAAAAAGATGGCAAAGTCTATACGGAATCCAAAAAATAAGAAGCCTAAAAGTACATTCGAAAAATTCCGCATTGAATGTGGGTAGTCATATGCCGATACAATTAGTAGTTTTGACGTGATTGATTGTGCACTGTATTTTAATTATGTAGATATATAGAAAATAATGCGGAAGATTCTAGTTTGCGACGTCGGCTATGGGATGACATAGACTTAAAAAAAAAACATTTTCCCGTAAAAAAACATTTACGTTTGAGTTAACATTATACATTACCTTTGTTCATTATATTCATTTTAGTTTGCGTTCATTTCACCAGAAGTCAAGTTGTCACCAATAATCGAAAATAATTTACAAAATTACTCACAAGTGGTCTAATATAGGAGCCTAAATAACTGTTGATTGCAGGATCGAAAACATAAATTCTCGAATATCATCAGCATAACTTCATTAGGACGTTTATCCATTATTATCTTTATATATAAATTTATTCTGTACGTGTGTATGTCACTGAACTCCTCTTAAACGACTGGATCGATTGTGATGAAATTTTTTGTGCGTGTGCCAGTTGGCCCCGTAGGTGGCGCTGCGGTTGACTTTTAGGCTATTCCTTTTATTATCAAGACAGGAAATGTCCGCCGGGCCCGCTAGTTTAATATAACTATTACTTTGACTACAAACTTATGCAGAACTAATAACGTCGAATTTACAATTAAATAATATACAATAACACATTAATTTATATTGTTTCGTATAAATCAGTCATAATTAATAATCTTTATATATTTTATTTTATTACCCTGTGCAAAGTGCCTCATAAATTCTCATTAAAAACGCTATAAGGAAACAATCAGCTTTTGTCAGTGGAAAATCTCTAAGAATAATTTTCTCATAAGTAGAATGAGTACAAATTCATTTTTTACAAATAAATAAAAAACTTTTTTGCTACTTTCATTCGAATAACGATTCTTATTAAACTATACGACTTTGAATAATGAGCATTTATTAAATTTTAATAAGTAAGGTAAGTTATTACTCTTACTACGCCATACATCAAAGAATGTTATCTCGTCTCTTAGTAATATACCTACTTATAATTTCTCGTACCAAAACATTTTTTTTATTGTAGCTCGGCAAATTGACTGCACTGTTCCTGATGGTAAGCACAGTACAATCCAAAAACAACGGCGACCACCGAGTGGCACACTATCCATCGCCGGTCGCCACTGTCATGCCGGCCTGCGAAAACCTGGATATGCACAGGCTGATCGCGAAACGCGACCCGCTGAAGCGAATCACTATAACGGGCTTTTTCGCTTATGTATGGTGGTTGCGACCCGGTCAGGCTGTAAAACCCTACCATCCCGCTTTCGCCATAGCCTCGTTCGTTATTCAGCAGGGTGCACCACGTGCAGGTGAGGTTGGCTTGGGTGTCTCAAGTCTTATGATGTTATTCGACACCCCTTACACCCCAAACATTCAAAATTGTAATTTATAAAAGTCTCAGATAAATGCGTGTAAATTTTTTTTTAATCCCGTGAATTTTAAAACTTTCTCTTAAAATTATTCAATATTCTATCAGAATTTATAAGAGGTTTTAAACTAAAGCAACGATGTTAATGTTGTTATGCAGATGTTAACGAATTCAGATACGGCGTCGATTAACTTAGGTTCGAATCCTTTCGAATAAGCTGAAGCTGTCAGTGAAGGGAAATCTCTCAATGAAATCAGTGTTTTGGCAGGGCATTTTTAAGACCGCTAACTGCCACCAAGTTCTAACAGTGCGTTCTGCCAGTTGCACTTGAGACCCTGTATCCTTTTAGGTTTAACGTCTGTACGATCCTGGACCACATCGTCTATTAACATCAGGTTATATTGTGATCAAACGCTAACAACGTGACGAACTTTCTTTTGTACGTCATCCTGAATTAATGATGCAATTTTGTGATCTGATATAAAACCATGAAACTACGTAGATACGTTACCTATTCATTACATCGTGCCTAACAAAGCCAGATATTAACAATAAAAAAGCAATCAGCCATAAGTATAGCTATTTATCTAGGACTTTTTTTATATTTCGTTGGAAATGCCTCTTTCTTGAAGTAAAATATTAAATGTCTTCATACACAAAAGACATGTTATAAATTTATAGCTATGCCCGCGACTTCGTTCGCGTGGAATCTAATATAAAAAACAATGATTAATAAAATCATTTAAATATATTAAATCCATTTACTTATCCACTTATCTCTCGTACTTAAGTCGTTCATCGTTATGAAAATCACTGAATTATTCATAAGTTGAACGTGCTTCTAGAGTGCATATTTTAAAATGGCAGCTTTTAAACTAGACTTTAACCAGTTAAAGTAAGCGTGATATGTGTTGGGATATTTATGGAGCGGCGTGGAAAGAATACATTTAGTAAATATTGCTATTCAGTTTCCGCAACAAAAAGTTTTGATAAACACTCAAATGTGACGACTGACCTGCTGAATAGTTTTATCTCAAATTTTACGAAAACATTTTAAAACATCTAGTTTGTAATATTGTTGAATAGCTAAATTGATCGTATCTAAACAAGACGAATTCCGAGATTGTTGTGAAAGATCAAACATATTTATAGAACAATCTCATTATGAGGTTACATATTCCGCCGTCGGCGTTCTTGATGTCAGGTAAAATTAATTCGCAGCACCTTTTAACATCGAGTCACCGGAGTCGACGATCCTCGGGGGCGCCTCAAATTTATACGCCACATTGCTTATTCAAAAAGATGTCGTGGCACCAAAATGAAATGAGAATATCGAAGGTAATATAAAGTTGTCCAAAAGATATATTAAATATAGTAAATCATTATGTAACATAAAAAATAGTAACACTAAAAATTGTAAACTCAAACTATCAAAAGCAAAATATGTTACTAAAAATACACGTACAATAGGTACCAATAGAGAGTTTTAGTATTCGATGCTTCTAGAAATACGAGTACATAGTAATACTACTACATTCGAACTGACTACACTATTGGCTTCACTGAACTAAACCGAAAGCTTAAGGCACTTCACCGCTTGGCAACAAACTCAAGGGTATCAGAGAGGCCGAACCTCGGCTTGGGCTGTTGGCTTGGATGCATCTTCACGAATCTGTCTAAGCTAAACAAAGCTAGCTATTCATACATATACATTTTGTAGGTGGTAAAGCCACGCTGAAGCTATTATTGTTTTCGGCATGAATGGCTCGCCTGGGGTAGTATGACCCTCTCACTTAAATTTGACGTGAAGTAACAGTGCTTGCATTTCGTTCGATCAGTGAGAACGCCGGATAAACAACTTAGATTCCCC
>MU159071.1:333125-345297 GCA_015888305.1 Antheraea pernyi | reverse complement strand
AAATCCATGAAACAATAAACAACAATGATAATTTCTATCAACAGTTACGTACATAAATAAGACCATATTCTATACTACCTTCGCTCGCATTTGTAGATTTAATCTATGCCTCGGGATCAATATTTTTCTTTCGAGAGGAAAAATAGTCCACACAACGTGGATGCATTCCACGATGTTTGGTTGAGTAGGTAAAGTGTGGAAGCGTAACAAACAAACTCGTATTTTTAATATTAGCAAGAATTGTTTAAACTTTTTTTCAATAGAAATAATTACCATTTCAATAGAAATTCCATTAGGAACGTTCACACATTGATATATAAAAACCCAGGATACACAGTCAACGTCTTAAAATCGTCCGCATAAAATGAGCGCACGATTGAGAATTGAGAATTGTGCGCTCCTTTCGAATAGTCTCTCGTCATTCGCGGGCCTTGGACTTTCTGTACACTGCGTTGTAAAAAGAACTTGAAATAATTCGCATAAGGTTGAATTTGCAAAAACATAAGTAACACAAGTGTAACTATAACTACTTGGGTATATCGGTCTGTTTTTGCGGACGGTTTTGAACGTTACTTTTATTCGAGACTGTGCATCTTGAGTTTTAATCTTAAAATGTAATTGTGAAATGTGATTTTATTGCTATGTTTATTTCCGATTTAGTAAAATAATGTAGTAACAGTATTATAAATTGAATGCGCTTTCTAAAACGGAAAATTAGTACAACGTCGGTTTTCTATAAAACTTTTAAATAGCATTTTGGGTATAAACAAATAAAAAGAAAACTATGTAACATTGTTACGAATAAAGGCCTAAAAACCCTCATCGAGTGCTATTAAATAAACATATCTTATGATTATTTTTACCCTTCAGAAAGTTACATTATGTTTTCACTAAGTTAGGGCTAAATATTTCTAAAAAGATAAGGAAAATATTATGGTTTCTAATACGCAGCTATATAAATATTAAAATTGTTTGAAATTTAGTTATTCTCTTTATAAAATATATTCAAGTATTTTAAATAATATTATATTTGAGATCGTGCGGCGACACTCTGCACATGACTTATTCAGTAATCCCTACAAACTTAGAGAGTTGGCACCACCCTTCGTTGTTTGTATTCAATAACGGCTCTAACCAATCGTGCCACATCTGTGTTTACTTCAGTTATTCTCCACAGATTGGGTCTTTATATCAACAGCTATTTTATTGTTATCACACCATATATTTAAACGAACACATTTAGAAAATGAAATGTTAAGCAAAACAAAAATGCTTTATTCAGTTTTGGCCCTAATAAGGCACTTTTGAACGTCAAAATTACCATCGGTTCGGAAAACAACCCAGTCATCGAGAAGAAAAGAAACTCGATCGGGTACATCTTTTTAACATATATATTTCCGATACATCATACAATCGTTTTTAGTTGATGCACAGAGAGGAGTCAATTCCAGACATCACCATCGTTCACATATTGATCCACTCTATAATAGCCTTTTGACATCATAACCCGCTTGACGTGGAGCTTAAACTTACAGTTTGGGACTTTATTTTAAAACCTAACACTATTACTTAAAAAACTATTAGGTAGGTTTTACCTTTGTTGGGGTGTAAGGGATGTCGAACAACATAACACTTGAGACACCCAAACCAACCTCACCTGCACGTGGTGCACCCTGCTGAATAACGAACGAGGCAATGGCGAAAGCGGGGTGGTAGGATTTTACAGCCTGACTGGGTCGCAACCACCATGTATATGGCGAAAAGCCCGTCATAGTGATTTGCTGCTGCGGATCGCGTTTCGGGATCAGCCTGTGCATATCCAGCTTTTCGCAGGCCGGCAGGACAGCGGCGACCGGCGATGGATAATGTGTCCCGCGGTGGTCGCCATTGTTTTTGGATTGTACTGTGCTTACCATAAGGCATAGTGGAGTTATTTTACTGTGCTACAATTAAAAAAAATGTTACTGGTTTTGCTAAGTCTGGAACCTGGGACGACCAGTTTGTTACAGTTTCTAGTATTTAGATTATGTCTTTTACTGAATGCAGTTTTTCAAAGTTTTTACGAACACACGAACTAATAACTAATACATAAAATAACATTTGGATCAATTTATGTTAGATTCTGTTTCTTCGTCTTTCCTTTAAAACTATGCAATAATGTAAACGTAAAATATAGTAAGAATATTAATGTGTGCACTTATGTAGATAGATAGAAGTAAAATTATCTGTGAAAGAATAACAATATTGCCAATGCAGGCAATCACAGTGAAATCTCTAGGGAAAACAGACGGGGGATAGAATCCAGTACACATATCGGCAACGTATATGTATGAGTTTATATTCTGCGAAGTGGAACGTAATGCCCGAATTCAGTAAAGCGGATTGTTGAGAGTCCTCTTGACTGCGACTCGTCGAGATAGGAAACGGGGTCCTATCACAAAAAAGGGTTAATGTATGATCATCGGAAATGTTTACACGTTATCAACAAAATGTAACTATCAGATTTTTGAAGTGAAAACTTCTTGAAGCGCGTATTGCGGTATTTTTGGTAGGAAATAAATATGTAATTTCGCGCCATGACATGCACGTCAGCATGACCCGCCGTATTGCGCTCGCGTGGCTTGCGTCAGGCACCGACGACGACGACGGACGTAACGACGCGTAGTATAGGGACGTGTGTACCTACATGTTATATTGATATTTTGCAGATCATCATACATTTCATTGATTAATGGACTTTATACAAATGTATTAATATTAATGTTGCTCCGAGTGTCAAACGATATGAAAACCACACTAATATTAATAATTTTAATTAAAAAAAAATTATATCATAGGAGGCAAACGGACAGGTGAGTCACCTGACGTTAAGTGATCACCACCGTCCATAGACACTTGCAACACCAAGGGAGTCGCAAGTGCGTTGCCAACCTGTCTTGGGGAGAGGGGGAGTAAGGAAAGGGTAAGGGGACGGGAGGTGGGCTTCCGACGCTCTCACTGACCGAACGAAACGCAACAATGCAAGCAATGTTACTTCACGTGGGTTTTCTGTGAGAGGGTGGTTCTACCTCGGTCGAGCCGGCATATTCATGCTGAAATCTTTAATAGCTTCAACGTAGCTCTACCACCGTTATAAATATTGTCATATTGGCATTTACACTATAATTAATATGAAATTTCTAATGAGAAAACATTTATTTCATTGTTTTCAATTTTCACTTCAATCGACAGTCTTTATGACAGCATCGACTTTTTTCTTTTCAACATACCATAAGTTCTGTTATACATGGAATATTTGTTTATAGATTATTTTATTTTTATTGATACGGTATATAAAAGGTGTGAATACTGGGATGACATCTGATAGAGGAGAGTGGAAAAGGAAAACATGTTGTGCAGACCCTACTTATGTGTGATAAGGGTAAGGGAGTTTAAATATAAAATTGTATGTATTTTTTTCATTGCAATGACCGCTCAGTGGTAAGCGTGTTTGAACATCGCTACGACCGACGTACATTCAAATACTTGCATGGTGGTAGGTTTTTCATGTCTATCTAACTAGCTATCACCTTTTTTTTAACATGGGGAAATCCCCACGGATTCCCACCCTAGCTGGGCAGCTGAGGGTGGGGTATGTCCGACTTGCACGGACTAAAACCCCATGGTGCCTTCAATCACCTATAGGCCGGGGAGCAGGAGCTGCCGAACTGCCATTACGTCTACTCCCCAACAGGTGTCGGCCCCTCATCAGGAGCCTCGTCGCGGTCGAGGGGTCAGAATCGTAGAACCCTCAGGGGAGGGCAAGAGTTGCCCTCCCTGACGATCGTGGGAGGCGCATCGGCACAATGCGCCTCAACCACACGGGCCTGTGCAGAAGTTCTGCCAGAGCGACGGACGTGCCCGCGTCCGCCGCCCGCAGGCCATTTTTACGGCGGCCTCAGGTCATCGTTGACTCTGCGCCGCCATGATCGTGGACCGCGGGAGGAGAGCTGACTGGTCTGCTCCCTCTCCCTCTCCACCGCCTCCTTTGGAAGCATAACCGCCTCGCAATATGAGGTGACGGAGCTCCAGATTAGCTATCACTTACAAGTTGAAAATCTGTCGCCAAACATAGGTGGGTCTCGGCAGCGGCACTTTAGAGCCAGTACTACTCAAGGTTTGACGTGTTTCTTGTACCATAAAGTTATTTAACAACAATTGTTGTGAAATTGTGATCAAACGCCTAAATCTACAAACAATAAAAAAATCAATTAATGATGGCGTATTATTTATAATGCAACGTTTTAAATTAGGTTAGTTTAACCAAGAAGACAATAAAAATGTGCTTCCATCGTCTTACGATTTCATCCTGATATCGTTCTTTTGCGAAAACACAAGACTTTTAGTAAGATTTTACGCGTCGTAAAATTGCACGACGTCTTTCGGTGTGGCTCGTATGTGCTACTACCGAGACATTGCACCAAGCGCAAATCTATTATTTATTATTTGAGTGTGAACTCAAATAAATCATTCCAACAGTTATACTTAAGTATCATTTCCTATTTAAAATAAGACTATCTTTCAACAGTTTAACCAAAATATAGAGGACTTTTCGCAGCATTATTTTAACTATACCGGATGAAAGTTTGAACCCTCGTAGTATTCAAGGACATGATACTTCACAGTCACATTTAATATATAATATCAAAACAAATACTAATAAACAACAAAGATAACCTTAGTTAAAGTTTGTTTAGAACTTTAGACTTTGAAAAGTATGGATACAAACCCACTAAATCTAGATGCAATGACCGGTACCGAAACCTGCAAGGGGCTACCCAGAGTTAGAATAACATTTGTTAATAATACGGACAACAAACACTTCTTTTGTTCAAACTTCGAAAAATTATCCTTTGTTAAGTAAGTTTGTTAAATAAGTAATCATAATAAAATTTCAATTAAAAAATAACAGACAGATGAAAGTTAATCCTGATATAAAGTGTATTTTCTATGAACCAATTTCACTAAGACATAACCGCGGATACAAACTGGTTGATGGAGCTTATTTTATCTACAATTTTAAGCGAGTAATATTCCTATAACTCTTCTTCCGCTTTAAACGCAGATTTCATGTTTTTTTAACGTAAAAAAGAACGGATTATAAGCCTATCAATCTCGCTCAAGAGTCGTGGATAGAATTTAATAAGTGAAAACCTAAACGAAAAGTGATCACATCAATCAAGCTAAAACCCAAGCCGCCTTCTGGCATCATACTACCGACGTTCTACAACGATATATTAAAATAAGCCACGTATGTTCCAAGAAAAAAATTCAAATTGTTTTAACGTTATTCATTAAAACAAACGCCTGTCATAACCTCATGAAGCTTACATGAGATCTTAATAATTAATTTTTAGTTAATTATATTGACAAGTAACGTAGTTTATTTAATTATAACCATCTAAGTGTCTAATACTTTTAGATTCAGTATTAAATGCATTCTATTGTACAGTACAGATCTATTTTTTAAAGTATTTTTTGTATATAACATTTTAAAGCTATATATTTCTAAATAAATAGTTAATATAGAAGTGTCCATGGCTCTTCGGTTAGCGTGTTTGGACACTGCGTCTATCGTCGTAAATTGAAATCCTTAGAGCCTGTCCAGATGAGGCCATTTACGCGCGAGTTTACTCGCGCGCTTCAAAATATGTTGCGTCCAGATACCGCGTTTTACGTGCGTTTCTACCCTAGTAAATATTGCATACGCTGGGATACGTCGCGTCCTACGGATAGTCGACTGACAACTATGTCGACTCGCCACTGACTCGCGCGTAGTATTGGACGCAGCAATGAGGCCTGAGTATCTCGACTCGCGCGACGATCGCGCGTACTACGCGCGCGTCCAGAGTCTCGCTCATTGCACGCGTTAGGAAACGCGCGAGTTAGGAAACGCGCCGCACCATCTGGACGGGATATATGTAGCTCTAGTATCTCGGGTACGCCTCATCTGGACAGGCTCTAAGTTGGAGCTTTCGGTGAAGGAAAACACCGTGATCAGACCATAGGATAGCATTAGAGCTATAAATAAACCTGTCTGATTAGTTACTATCCTCAAATTGAATATCTGTCATCAAGTGCTTATATGTCTATCCCGTAGACTGAATTCGGAAGCTAGTCCTACTCTAGGTTTGGCGTGTTTACCAGCTTAGACTATGTCATAATTTAACATCAAGTGAGGTTATAGTTGAACCTACAAAAAATAATTTAAAAAAAACTTCAAATTTAGGGTAACAAAAACGGGATTACAAATAACTTATAATGAACAGGGCCCGAGGGACGTTGTCCCGCCTTGATATCAAAAAAAAAAACCTTGACAAATCATATACCTAAACCTTCCTCAAGAATCACTTTATCTACTGATGAAAATCCGTTTAGTTGTTTCTGAGTTTATTGCGAACAGACAGACAGACGCGGCGGAGGACGTTGTTTCATAATATGTAACGATGCGTTAAGATTAAGTAGCTATCTGTTATTAAATTCCAAAATTATAAGATAAACAACATTATTAAATTATTTCCATTACAAACGCAATCAATTTGTTATACAACCGTTTTTGTGTTTGTGCTTTTATTCGAATTGTTCTCATTTCAATAATAGTTGCACATAGACCTGCACAGACGTCTCACAAAGCAATATTTAAAAAAAAATTGACATAAGCTATATATAAATTACCCGAACACAAGCAAATACTCCCATCTTTGTTCGTGTTAATCACAGTGTATAATCTATACCTATAATAAAAATGAAGTGTCTGTATGTAATATCAAATCAAATGAATGAAAGTATACATGCTACTGATATTGATAAATAGCAATTTTTTTTTAATTTTTGTCGGTCTGTCTATCTTTTTGTTCCGGGTTGTATTTTATATTAGAGTGGCTGTTAACCACGGCTTCGTCCGCGGTGCTATCTCTAAAACGGTTCAACCGATTTTACGGGATTTTCACCGGCAGACAGCGGACTTTATTAAAATTAATTTAGTGTATTTTAATTTAGACTAGCTGTTAATCGTGGCTTCGCCCACATTGCTATCTCCAAAGTGGTTCGACCGATTTTTACGAGACTTTCACCGGCAGATAGCAAATATTAAGCAAAAATATCTTGTTCACTGTAAACATGTACCTAAGACGTGCGTTCTACTGGACTCCAAGAATAAATATAATTGAAATTCATATATCTGTATCCAAGTATGTATTTTGAATTTTTTTTTTTACTTTATTTTTGGCAACCAATCTTCTAGATTATTACTGCCATCGTCGAGTAGTTAATAGTATTACAAATTAGTTTCATGCGATCATTTCAATGTCAATGTTCCAACAAGATGGTAGTTCCCTTGTTAGAACTTTCCAGGAAATTTTTGTGACATCTCAGAATTCATGGTCCGTGGTATAATTTTCCATTCACTTCACTTATGCACAATAAACAAACTATATTACATAAAACACCACCAATTTTACACAACATAGAGTCAAGTAACACAAGATTATGAATAAAGTATAAAATCCACTACATGACAGAATTAAATCCCGCCAAAAACTCCATATTTCGAATTATATTGTCTTTTTGGTAATTTTGGCGGTCATTTTGTTTTATTTATCGCGTTTCGTTTACATAACTCAGTAAACATAGTAACATATAGGAATATTGTATCGAGTTCAATAGGCACTATTTAAATTGTCAAATATTAAAAACTGCTTAGACAGATATAAAGACGATTTCAAGACGTCAACTTATTCCATACATTACAATTCAACATTATTATTATTAATGGTAATTTTGAAGATAGAAGGGGTCTTTCTAATATGATATTAGACCATAAACGTATTACTTATTGACAATATGGGTATATTATATTATTATAACAACACCTTTAAGTCATTATTTCATTAGTTCCTTATACAGTGTAAGTGGACACTGAGGTTGTTATATTATGGGTTTAGGTTGCAAATATGTTGTTGATGATAAACCTCATTTAATACACTGTTAGTATTTATATATCTAATGTATACGTTACATGCTACTGTAAGTGGCGTGCGTGTCGTGCTTAGAATTATTTTAAAAAGCATTTCTATAATTGTACATGAGCTCACAATCTTATATTTCTTTAATTATATATAATTCTATAAATCTTATATTTATTTACAGTACAGCTAGTTGATTAATACTTGAGAGGAGTTCCTAAAAATAATCTATAAACATATAAGGAGGTTTGACAGCTTTATAACTGAAACACGTACCATTCACAACAATACAAACTGAGACACATTTTGTATAGATAAATTTATATTTGAATATCCATATGGATTCTGAAATACAAGTAAAGAAAAACCTACTGAGTAATAGTTTCTTCGGGAGTGGATAAGAAATATATTTATGGGAGTGTGTGTGTTTGTAACTAATGGTTGTCCGATCATCAAACATTTCCGATACAAAATACACATAAGAGTTGTTGAGATATGTATGCCTGGTACACATATATGTTTCAACAACTCATATATGTATAAATAGTTTAGCTTAACTTAGGTTTGCTCAGACAGGTCGCGAATTGCATGAATCAGGCTACAGCCAAGCCGAGTTGTGCCGTGCACCCTTGAACTATTAGCCCAAACAAAAATCGGCTGAATGCCTTAAGCGCTCGCCTTAGTAGTCCGGTGAAGCTGTTAAGACCTTGCTAGGTCATTAGCCTATTCAGTTCGAGAAAAAAAAATCATCAGACACACAAGTATTATGATATATTCACGTATGATACCAAGTGAAAGATTAAACACTCCCAGTATTCTAGTATATGACACTTCGTGGTCACATTTAACATATAAAATAATAATATGAAAACAAATACTA
Organism: Antheraea pernyi; assembly: GCA_015888305.1. Taxonomy (NCBI): domain Eukaryota; kingdom Metazoa; phylum Arthropoda; class Insecta; order Lepidoptera; family Saturniidae; genus Antheraea; species Antheraea pernyi. The sequence goes on along the minus strand of MU159071.1, from coordinate 336,414 downwards.
ATAAACAACAAAGAGTTTAAGTTAGGTTAAGTTAAAGTTTGTTCTAAGACTTTCAAAAGTATAGACACAAACATAATATACCTAGGTGCAATGTCCGGTGCCGAAAGCTGTAAGCGGCGACCCGGAATTAATTACCTTCGATATTAAAATGGACAATAAACCCTTTTGTTTTGTTCATGCCGTTTCCATATTCACTTTCAAGAGAAAGTGTAGTTACCCGACGGTCATTGACACTGTGCTTTAAAGACGCGTAGAGGATTGCGAATAATTTTTGTATTTTTCTAGAAAATTATCAAAATTTATCACCTACTTTTTTTAATTGATTTAGGGCAAGAATTGAGTGCGGAGTATCCTCCATAAATATTGCTACTAGCTAAACTTTCATCTGCTAGATAAATTTTATATTCAAAAATTCATACAGATTCTGAAATGCAAGTAAAGACAAACCTACTAAGTATTACTTTATCTGGGAGTGGGCAAGAAATATATATGTAAGTGTATAACTAATGGTTGTCCGAGTATCAAGGACACAATTATCATAATATAGTCAAGTATTATGTACGTACGTCGTTATTACTGTTAGAATAAACAGATATACCTACAAAAAAATGACTATGCTTAAAAGCACACAAAAAGAACTGTAACATTAAGCTATAAGAGCTAACAGTGAAAAAACATATTCGGTAATGAATACATATCCTGCTACGTGAAGAATATAAGGCACCATTTTTTTCCTCATATATCTGCTATATTATTTCACTGAATATATAAAACTTTGTTAGCTTGGTTTCTTTTCCTTCCTTCATTTTTTAGATTTTATTTTATAAAGCAACCAACCCTTTTTTAGGAGAATAAAGTCGCGGTTATTCACTAGTAAAAAATATAATTCCATTATTAAGTTGCGTTTTCAAGGAATACTCAGTTGCTTGCCAGAGATTGCGCTTAATGTTGAAATGCGCTGAGCTTTTTCATTAAATTCGACAGTCTCGTAGTGCCCGTATAATGTATTACTTTGTTAGAGCGCTAAAAACTTATTTATTTTGTGGTAAAGAAATAAAATGACAAATATTTTAATTAAAAGACATTAGACTAACTAATATTGTAAATGAAAGTGTGAGTTTGTTTATTTGTTACGTTCGCACGTGTTAACTAATTAAAAGTGCCCGATTTTGAAACATTCTTCATTGGCGCTCTGCTTCTATTAGTCTTAGCGTGATGATATATAGCCTATAGCCTTCCTCGATAAATGAGCTATTTAAAACCCAAGGATTTTCTCAAATCGGACTGGTAGTTCCTGAGATCCTTGCGTTCAACCAAACAAACAAACAAACTCTTCAGCTTTATATATTAGTATAGATAGATTAATATAGATATAGATTATATCAGTATCATATACTCATTATATCAGTAATAAAACTAGGTACAATGAACGGTGCCGAAAGTTACAATGGGTGATTTGCAGTTTATAACTTTCGATAATAAAATGGACAATAAACCCTTTTGTTTTGTTCATGCCGTTTCCACATTCACTTTCAAGTGAAAGTGAAGTTACCCGACGGTCATTGACACTGTGCTTTAACATATGTTGGCACATCGGAGAAAAGATTGCCCAGTACCCAAAGGGGAACCGGCGGGCGCCCTGACCCTCCATTGTACGGGTTCGGCAGGCTGGGAGGTAGTCTCGCAACCGGGCTGCCTTGCGCAACCCCGCGACACTCCTATAGTACGGCGTATGGTTGGCCGTGAAGTTTTTTAGTCGATTTAAGTTCGACTCAGCTCAGGCCTTCCCCGGGGGCCTAAAAGTCCATGAGAGTTTTCTTCACGATGAAAAAAAGGTCCTGTAATACTAGAAGTATATAGACTATATGAGAAAACTCATGTTAATAAAAGGGCAACGCAAAGCCTATGCTCACAGTTTCTCTCCGTGATACAATAGGAAATAAGGAGATACTCAGAAAATTTAAAGCAATCAACATAGACCATGAGAATACAGATACAGGTTAGACAAATCCGCCATAAGATGAACCGTCAAATAGATAACGATTTCAGACACTCGTTGAATGCGAACTTTGGAACGCACTCGGTGTTCCCAAGCGTTCACCGACGCAAGTGCTGACCGCGCTCTACATTGCTTAACTTCGGTGATTGGGCGAGAACCTGTGTTTAACACTCTACTCGATACAGTGTTTACGCCCACCACTTTTTGTCACACAAAAAGTTTGCCGATTATAACTTCAAAGCCCTGCACACCGAAACGGGCGGATATCAGCTAGTCTATACTATCCATACTGATATTATAAAAAAGTAAAGTTTGTGAGGTTATAGGGGGTAATCTCAGGAACTACTAAATCGATTTCGAAAATTATTTTACCAATAGAAAGTCACGTTATTTGTGAGTCTCAGAGGCTTATATTACATACTAGTACTGTACCCGCAGCTCCACACGCGTTTTTTAAAATCGTATTAAAGAATTGTGAGACTATGTACAATTACTCGTTATACCTATTTCAAAACTAGCTATTGCCCGCTACTTCGTCCGCGTAGAACTTGATGTACAAAACAGTGACCACTAAAGTCACCTGAATGTATTACGTCTAATTACTACCTACTTTTCTCTCGTACTTAAGTGGCGTCGTCATTAAAATTACAATAACTTTTAATAGACCGAACCGATTTTAATGAAACAAAGACTACACGTTACTTAAATATAGGTATGATTTTCTTGAAAATGTGTTATCATGAACGCAGAACTTTAACAGTGATGCTTGTTCAAACAGACAGACAGACAAGCCGACAGACTGACAGACAGACTACTAGCGTTAGACCAAAATAACTATTCCACGCGACCTCTATATCATTAATGTTATTAATAATTATAATGTCGAATTGTAAACAATAAGCCGATAATTATTTCTCTCATTAAAAATAAAGAATGAGTTGAAATCTTGCTGAATTTCATGCAGAAAAAGTCGCGGGTAACAGCTAGTCTAAAATAGAAAAACCACAATTACTTTTTGTTAGGCTCGCTATCTACCAGTGAAAGTCTCGTGAAAATCGATGTAATCGTTTTGGTGATAGCACAGCGGGCGAAGCCACGGTTAACAGCTAGTATAAACTAAAATTGCTTAAATTACTTTTTATAATGTCCGCTATATGCCGGTGAAAGTCCCACAAAAACGGTCGAACTATTTCGTAGATAGCACTGCAGGCGAATCCACGGTTAACATCTAGTCTAAATTAAAATTACTTAAATTACTTTTTATAAGGTCAGCTATCTGTCAGTGAAAGT
>MU159071.1:317753-332864 GCA_015888305.1 Antheraea pernyi | reverse complement strand
AAAAACGGTCGAACCGTTTCGTAGATAGCACTGCAAGTAAAGCCACGGTTAACATCTAGTCTAAATTAAAATTACTTAAATTACTTTTTATAAAGTCAGCTATCTGTCAGTGAAAGTGCCGTGGAAATCGGTCCAACTCTTTTGAAGATAGCATGGCAGACGAAGCCGCGGTTAACAGATAGTCTAATTTAATGTAACGCGCCTAAGTAACGCGCTGTAATTTTTTCTATCAGCCAGTGAAATTTCCGTCAAAATCGGTTCAGCCGTTTCGAAGATTACCCGAATCAAACAGACAGAACAATTTTAAAAATTGCATTTTTGTTATCAGAAGCGCGTATACTTTCATACACAATCAGTGAAAAGTTTTTATTTTGATATTACATACAGACACTTCATTTTTATTATATGTTCTTTTTACGTTATTAACTCGAAAAATGAAAAGACTTTTTTGTGGTAGTCGGATTTGCAAAATAAGTCGAAGAAAAAACGTCGAACGAAAACATTTCTTACGAACGCTGCTATAACGATGAGAGATATATGATTGAGTTAGAGAAGAAATCTTGTAAAATTGTCAGCATATTTCTAACTTTTATATTTAAGTGAGAAAGAGTAATTTTTATTTAAAAAAAAAAATTTTAATCGTTAAGCGATGTTTATTGGTCATATTATCAACAACAATTATGGGCTCTTCTATCATTATGTGATATAATAACTGAGCCACAGCAACGCGTGGCCGGGTTAGCTAGTCAAATTATAAAGATATTTCAGAATCATTTATCAGTAACTAGCGGGCCCGGCAGACGCTGTCCCGCCCTAACTATAAAAAAATCCTAGACAAATTATATACCAAAACCTTCCTCGTGAATCACTTTATCTACTGGTGTAAACTGCTTGAAAATCCGTTCAGTAAGTTTTAAGTTTATCGCGAACAGACAGACAGACGCGGTAAGCGACTTTGTTTTATACTATGTAATGAAGTATTTCTGTCATGGGATAGGAAACGACTTGAAATGTTTTAGTCATGTCCTTCAAAATAAAATATATAGTTAACGATCCCTGCTTTAACCTCAATATAACCACAGAACAGGTAACCATGATGTTTTAACGAAATTGAAACCGCATATAACATTAGCCACAGCCATAACGTTCACAAAATATTCAATTTTAATTCCACGACCACAGAGGCGTACGACCCAGATGTTAGGTTTACTGCATTGCGGTAATAGAAATATTAATCTACCAGTTACATAAGCCACATGTCCAAACTGACCCCCGAGTTATGTTGACCCCGCAGAATAAGTAAAACTCTCTCCACAGAGTACATTACATGTAAGTAATATTATCTATATTTTACAAATTTTATCAAATTATGACTTATTCTTATAACTAAATAGAGTATCCACCGCTTAAAATCGTTGATCGATTACTCTATTTATCGCTGCGAAGTATTAAATTTATGTGGAACGGTGCAGGGGTAAAAAAAGGCATAAATAAATTATACACAATATTTAAATTTCAAAATTTGTTTATTGAAATTATTAGCATTAGTGTGGTATGCATATCTATTGGCACTAGGAGCAATAATTATATACATTTTTATAAACTCTATTAATCAATCAAACGTATGATGAGTTGCAAAATATCAATATTACATATACACGCATGCAACGGCCTATCATGCTGACGTAGAATGTCATGACGCTAAATTACAAATTTATCTCTAAATACCGCTCAACGCGCCTTAAGAATAAGATTTCACTTCAAAAATTTGTAACTCTTTAACACCACCCAGGGGCACGTGCAGGGGACTGAGAGGTACACTTCCTACGGACGTGAGTAACATCAGCCCCCCTCTAATTATTACTGACCTCCATATATACATCTTTATAAACCCATTTAAATAGTGTAAGGTCAGCCGTTGTTCGTGCATCACTCAAAAACTACCGGATAGATTTTGATTGTTTTTGCTTCTTAGACACTCGGTCTCTATCTAAAACTACAACTTTTATTATATACTAGCTGACACGGCCACGCGTTGCTGTGGCTCAGTCATGACATATTATTATTACTCTACTTTTGTAAATAGAAGTAAGTAGAAGTATATAATTGTAAATAATACACAACACATGACTATTGTGAAATAAAAATAACAGAAAAAGCGAGGTAAATAAATTAACAAAACATGTGCACAATCAAATTGGAGTTGTTACCACTAATATATTATTAATATTACATAATGAACTACGAATAGAAGTCGCGGGTATTACGTATATAATATTTTAGCCTTTGATCATATTCTCATCTGATATCAAATGAGAATGTGATTAAACATAATAATACACTGAGCTTGAATGGACTGTTTTAAATTCAGCTGCTGGAATATGTGCTTGGTAACAGATTTTCAATTTTAAGATTATATACGCAGGTGTTATTATAGATCCGTCCGCCCGGTCCTGCCGGGGTAGGTGAATAGGGGCTGGAGCTCCCTGACGTACCGTCTGGTGCAGGTGCTGACCGGGCACGGATATGCGTCATGATGTGAGGAAGTCATCTCGCAGAAGGACGCGGCGGAGAGGGCTCGCGAGGAAGATTCGCGAAGTGGCCCTCTCCGCCAAAGGAGAGCAGGAAAATAGGTATAAAATAAATATAACACAGGAAAAAATGTTACTCAATTTCGGAAATGTAATTGAAAAGACATACTTAAAAAGTATAAGGAAAACAATCGGTTTAAAAATAATAAACACATTAAGGAGAATTAAACAAATTAACGTAAATAGATTAGACAAACCCCCCCCCCCCCCCTGGCCGCCCCTACCATGCGGAGGCCGGTACACCTTAGGGTTTTAGTCCGTGCGAGTAGGACATATCCTACAACAAAAAAAAAGTGTTATTATAGATAGTCAGACAGGTGTTAGGAAATGCCCTACCACCACGGTATAATTTAACTATAACATTGTTCTACATCGCAAGCATCGCAGTTTTATTCTAGGAATTCGAACCTACGTATATCGATGCGATGCATGTATAGTCAATTACTGAGACATTGTCACTATCAACCGGCGTTATCAAGCCAATCGCAGTATCAAAGTATCAATCGTATATTTGGTTTTAATTTACAGTGCTTTTTTGAATGCAATGTTGCAAGTCCTAATGGTTTGTAAATAGTAATAGAAGAAAAAGTATCGACGGACTGAAAAGCATATAACCGCTGAAAACGTAAATTGTTTTTAATATACAATAATATAAACACTCTCGCGCATATGATATACCTAATTGATGCATGAATATTTATACTTAAGTTATTTTTTTTTATTATACTTCTTTAGTCATGTTGAACGATATTTTTTTAGCAGGAGATACATTTATGATTTCGCGTCATGACATGCTAGTAAGCATGACCGAAAGTATTGCGCTTGCACGGCTTGCGTTAGGCTAGCGACGCCTAGTACAGAGACCTGTGTACACCTAATGTTGATATTTTGTATTGAGATCGTGCAGCCCATCATATATCTTATTTATTAACTAGCCTCTGCCCGCGACTTCGTCCCGATTTTGAAACATTCTTCATTGGTGATCCGCTCCTATGGGTCTTAGTGTGATTCTATAGAGCCTATAACCTTCCCCGATAAATGAGCTATATAACACTGAAAGAACTTTTCAAATCGGACCAGTAGTTCCTGAGACTACCCCCTACAACGTCACAAACTCACAAACTTTACCTATTTATAATATAAGTATAGATGAACTGTATAAAATGTATATAATTATTGCTCGGAGCGCCAATAGATATGAAACCAGAATAAAGTTAATAATTTCAATTTACAGATTATGGAATTTAATTAATTCCGACTATAACTGATTTATAAATTCAAAAAAGAATACAGTTTATTTATACAATAAATAGCGAATCGCCCCAGCTCAGCATAGATGCAATGAAGTGATATGAGACGTCATAAGTGTATAAATGATTTAAATTAATTTTTTGGCACTTTGATATCTACAGTTCTTCAAAGTCACAGAAGCTACGTAAGAATATCCAGCGAACATCTTTTTTTGTTGCGCGAACATGAATTCTGTAATATCTTGTTAACGTCTGCGTCCGGTACCGTGACACACCCACAGCCCAAACAAACTGCCTAAGGTGATGAAACAGCGGATGAAAATCCATAATTTTTCTTTCACCCTGTTATACTTTTATATACATAGATATCAAATAAAGAGTCAACAATAATTACTGCAAAGAAAATGCGTGCAAAGCAGCGGAAAATTGCTAGCTTATCATAAAATACGACAAGGAAAAATATTTTAGAAGTATAAGCTAACAACGTTACGAAATGGACGTTTGAAACGGCAACTAGTAAATAATTGTAGAGGTCACATAGCATCCGTGTCGGATGCAGTAACTGCAGGAGTCGAGAACTCATTGCTTGTAGGCCAGGACATCCGAGACTGTTGCGGACTCCCGACCTTGTCATACTGTAAGAAGAGGATGTTATTATGCTATTGGTATAAGTTTTCTGCACGTGCATATTGCAATACACCTGGCCTTGTTATTTGACATCCCAAGAAACGTACATTCCTCGTTGTTTGATATTATAGACTCAATATTATCAACTTGAATCATGTGCATTGGAATTGTTTTATAACACATTTAAAGTACCTATTTATGAAAGCGCTACATACATTTTTAACTCTTATTAATAAACATAAGAGTGTTATGATCTAAACTCATAATTATAATCAGAAATGAGAATATAGAATATATAGAGAGAATAATAGATAATTTTCTAAACTATTTCAGTTTAATAACAGGGAAAAAATATAATAAAAGCCTTCCACTTTCATGTGTAAGCGTGTATGCGTGCACGTGTATGGATGTGATATGTGTAATGTTGTCGCAACGCACTCAAGGGCTCCACGCCGAGAGAACAGACCTAGGCTTGAGCCGCTGCCGATGGGGGCCTAATCTGATGATCGGGTTGTCAGATTTGGTATTGACTCTGATATTAACATATATCATCCTATTTAAACCAATGATATTATAACTAAAAATCTGTACATGGAACACGTATTACATGATCTTTTGACAAAACAAATGGAACGACGACGCTCACATACGTACAGTAATATTGTAACGCCACACTGTTGTAGATAAAATGTGAAAATAAAATGGCATATTCTTAATTTCGATGGTGAAAATGAAATTGCTATATGTTGCTAAGATACGGCGGATTGACGGGGCAGCCGTCAAAACTAAGTTAGCTGGCCAAGTTTTAACAAGGCGCTGTCGAAGCACTTATGACATATCTACAGTTTTTTAGTTATAACTAGTGGGCGCTCAGTGGTCGACATTCGACCATAGTTCATTGATTTTTTAAAGGGATAAATATTATAATAATAGTTGTATGTTACAATATCATGTAGAATGAAAAAGGGTAATTGGAACGTAAGAGTAAAATAATACATACAGTCGAGCATAGCAACCTCCTTCACAACCTTTTTCGAAGTCCTTTATTGACAGATTTCAAAATGTCTTTTTATTTACATGTGTGTATATGTTGTGTAATATTGAAGCAGTAGTGTGAGTAATGCATATTTTAATTAATTTAATATACTTCTAATGCATTTTATATAAAACTAGCTGTTACCCGCGGCTTCGCACGCGCTTTTTATAAAATGTATTAAAGAAATGTAAAATTGTGAGTGGGTATGTACATTACAGAAAACCTTTTTCAAAAACATTTGTAACTACGACACGCACGCCAACTGTAACATGTAGCGTGTACATTAGATATATGAATACAAATAGTATATCGAATGGGATGGGATTTATCATCAGCAACATACCTGGAACTTCAACCTACTATATACCAAACTCAGTGCTCACTAACACTATATAAGAAAGTAATGCAAATTATAAGCTATACATTATCGAACAATATATCTTAAATCTTTTATTATATAGATATAATATGCCCGTATTGTCGATATACTTAAGTTATTCTTATACGTTGCTATAATCACTGAGTTATGTAGAAGCAAACGCGGTAAATAAAACAATATGGCCGCCAAATTGACCAAAAAGATGATATAATTCATATTACATACAAATATATGTCTTTCAATTATGTATATTTATTCTTGGAGTCAGTAAGGCACACGTCTCACGCAGTTGTAACATATTTTTGATCAATTTCACACGGACGAATACATAGGTAGCAGTTAATCACTACATAGTGTACCAATTCAAATAAAAAAAGAATCATTAAAATCGGTTCACAATTGACTAAAATATCGATTAACATACATAAAAAAATACATACAACCGAACATAGTAACCTCCTCCTTTTTCGAAGTCGGTTAAAAAAAAGTCCTCTGTCAGCTTATCTGTTCGCGATAAAGTCAAAAACTACCATTTTCATGCTGTTTTCACCAGTAGATAGAATGATAATTCATGGGGAAGGTTTAGGTATAATTTGTCAAAGTTTTCATTTTATTATCCGGGCGGGACAACGTCTTCCGAGCCCGCTAGTTATCTGCCCGTAAAAGCCCCGTGAAAGTCGGTCCAATCAATTAGGAGATAGTAGGATATTGCGGACAAAGTCTTGAGAAACAAAATAAAATAGTTACTTCTTATAAGGTGAGTTATCTTCCAGTGAAAGTCCCGTGAAAATCAGTTCAAGCATTACGGATATTCCACTGCGGCCGAAGGCGAATAAAAAACCTAAATTACTTTTTATAAGGTCTGTTATCTACCAGTAAATACCCCGTGAAAATCGGTCCAACCATTTTGGAAATAGCCATGCGGACGAAACCGCGGACAAATAAAATAGAATATGTCAACCGCTATAATTTCGGCTATCTGGCAGTAAAAAGTAAAATTCCCGTAAATATAGGTCCAGCCGTTTTGGAGATTACCCGCAACAAACAAACAAACAGAGAAATATACTAATATAAAAATATAGACAAAGTATAAAGAAATTTTTTTTTGTTCATTTGTAGCCTTAGCCATTCATCAAAAAGTTGTTATTTTAATTGTACATACATAAACTTTATTTTTATAATACGTAATAGAGAACAAATAAAAAATTAGAAATAAAAGTAGTATAAACTTTTTCCATAGGAAAACAAAATAAACTTCGAAAATGTTTGCGATAGAAACTTACCACGTTACCATGGCAACGTATATAATACTAACGCTAACGAAATCTTTATTTGAAAAATTTTGTTTTATGATTAAGAAGACTAAGAAGATAATAATGATGAATAAAATAATGTACGACATATTATACAAGAAGAATTTTATTGTAACTTGGACATTGATTAAAATGAAAATTGATTAAAGGATATATAAGAAATACCTATATTGACAACTTTTTCTTGTATAATATGTCGTACATTATTTTATTCATCATTATTATCTTCTTAGTCTTCATAATCATAAAACAAAATTTTTCAAATAAAGATTTCGTTAGCGTTAGTATTATATACGTTGCCGTTGTGACGTGGTATACTACTACTAACGAAATCTCTCAAAAGGAAAAAAGTGCCCGATTTTGAAACATTCTTCATTGGTTCTCTGCTTCTATTGGTCTTAGCGTGATGATATATAGCCTATAGCCTTCCTCAATAAATGAGCTATTTAAAACCGAAGGATTTTCTCAAATCGGACTGGTAGTTCCTAAGATCATAGCGTTCAACCAAACAAACAAACTCTTCAGCTTTATATATTAGTAAAGATAAATAGCTTTCTGCACTTCTCCTCCATATAAACTTTAACTATGCCAAGTTTCACGTTCATCCGTTCGCCCAATTCCGTTAAAAAGGGATACAAAGATTAGGCTTCACGTATTAATATATAGATATAATTGATTTAAACGTATAACGTTAACCGTCTCACATGAAATGCTCTATTTATTAATCAGATTTTGTAAATCAGTGAATTAAATGAAGAACGTAACGAAAAAAACTCACTGGTTGTAATGTTTTCGACGGAGATAGGATAACAATGCTCCAGCGGGCTATCAGAGTAATCCTTCTCTCGGCGAGCGACGTTCCTTCGATAACACTAGGTATCTTTTACCGGGATCATTTGGCTCTCAGCATTTCTTATCAATATAAATGTACCTATTGTTACGTACTGAGTGCATTTTAATTTATATAAAGTGATTCACGAGGAAGTTTTAAATACATATTATAATTTGTCAAGGTTTTTTTTATTATCAGGGTGGGATATCGTCCGCCGGTCTCGCTAGTTATGTACATAATTCTTTTGTCCGTGGGTATGTGACTGAACTGTTAAACGGCTGGACACGTTTTGATTATTTTTTTTTTGTGAGAATTCAGGTGGATACAGATAGACCCGGTAGATGGCGCTGCAGTCGAATTTTAGTTTTTTTTATTATCAAAACAGGGGAATGTCCGCCACGCCTGCTAGTATATTATATAAGTTTTATGTTATCCGTTTTCAATAACTTTGCATCTAATAATGGGAAACTTTTGTGAAACCGCGGGAACAACTACTATTACTATAAAAAAAATTGGTTGTCTGTAAAGTCGGTTTACAAACAATAATTTTACGTGATAACGACTCGGACTCATCGGCCGATGGAGAGGAAGAGAGGTAGATGCGTCACAAGGCGAACGCTTAGGCCGATTGCGCCTCTCTATCGCTTGTTCCGCGCCCTCGCTTGCACACTCGACTCAGGCGGAACGTGACACTGAGTCATACTTTTTCGTGTGTGCAGCCGGCGTTCATCGATTTATAAGACGTTATCACGTCAAAAACAGATTTTATTTATAAAATTATAATATATATGTTTCAACAATGGAAACAATAATATATAAAAGATATTGAAACTACATTACAAATACCGTAATAGAAATAAATAGCTTTATATTTCTATTCACGACATATTTTTTATTGTACGATTAGAAACAGAATAAATATAGCTATTTCCACACGAAGCACGCTTTACTGTCGACCTCATCATGGCTTTCCACTCATCGGCCGATGGAGAGGAAGAGAGATAGATGCGTCACAAGGCGAACGCTTAGGCCGATTGCGCCTCTCTATCGCTTGTTCCGCGCCCTCGCTTGCACACTCGACTCAGGCGGAACGTGACACTGAGTCATACTTTTTCGTTTGTACCTCCGGCGTTCATCGATTTATAAGACGTTATCATGTCAAAAGAGTTTTTATTTCTAAAATTATAATAAATATGTTTCAACAATGAAAACAATAATATACAAAAGAGATTGAAACTAAATTACAAATACCGTAATAGAAATAAATAGCTTTATATTTCTATTCACGACATATTTTTTATTGTACGATTAGAAACAGAATAAATATAGCTATTTCCACACGAAGCACGCTTTACTGTCGACCTCATCATGGCTTTCCATCAGCTAAAATTGAGGCCATGAGTGTAAAACTCATTTTCTCATTTTCTTTAAAAACAATCTACGATCAATGTAACGCTGTATTAATGTTTGGAATATGATATTTTAAACATTTCTACCGATATTAGCTATGACTAGTGTACGATAACTATGTATACAACGTATAAGTTGTTTAAATCATTATATTAGTTAACTAGCCTCTGCCCGCGAGTTCGTTTGCGTGGAGTAGTTACTTTGGGCTAACGCTAACACGCAACGGAGGCTCGCAAAAGGAAAAAATACCCCGATTTGTAAGCATTCTTTATTGGTGCTCCGCTCCTATTGGTCTTAGCATGATGATATATAGCCTATAAACTTCCTCGATTGTTCAAATCGGACCAGTAGTTCCTGAGATTACCCCTTACAACGTCACAAAGTTACAAACTTTACCTCATTATAATATCAGTATAGATTATATGACAATATTATAAAAATGTCATATTTAATTAACAAGATTTTATAAATTTATTATAATAAATACTATTTCAATTAATTCTAATAATATCATTTGCATTACAGCCTTTTAATAAGCAACTAGAGTATTATAACAGCTTGGCAAAAGCTAGTACCTAAATAAAAGCTCACTTAATAAGTTCAATAAAATAGTGAACGGATTGAACGATACACGATGGTAAAATATACCTAAGTATGTTGAAGAATATTGCTGCACTAAAATATTGTTATATATCTTTTCATATATCATTTTATTGTTAAATATACAATAAGAATTATATTCTTTACTAGCTCACCCGTAGAACTTCGTCTGCATCAAAGCGGTTATCACCGGTTTCAATTGTATTTTTAAACGCGAAAAATTTTAATAAACCTAAAACCCGATTGCAGCCATAACTACCATTTTCCATTATAAATCCAAACTATCAAGGGATACCCTCAAACATATACCCAGATTTTATGCGAGAAATCTTTTAAAATAAGCCTACAACCCGTTCGTAACATCATCTACCGGGTTCAATTAAAATAAAAACTAACCTACTATATATTGGCGGTAAGGTAAAAAAAAAGCTTGAGAGGTCTATGGACCCCAATTGGAACGAAGTTTCTTTCCCTTTTTTGTAGACGTTGACTATCCAACAGTATAGTTTAAACTATAAAATATCAAGTTGATAGACTTAAATTGTAAATTAAACGATAAAATATATTCATAAAATAAATAATGATAAATTAAAAACTGAATAATATCATAACTATTTTCAACTTGTATTAAAACTTTTTCACACTTCATTGTATTAAAGAAATATATATATATTAAAAAGATATGAGCACGACGCGTCAATTGTCACTTGCATATTCGTCTAAGAGCTACGCAACAATTTCGACAGCGAATTTCAAGAAGCCAGTTTTTTATATATCTTTATGTTCTTCCAAATAGCGTGCGGGCTACCTGGCCGCCGGTAAACGTTGCTTTTATTAGTGCATATCGCACCTTTACAGGCAAAATTATTGAATTTTATATAATTTTAGAATGTTTTGTTTTTCACTAACTTTGAAACGCTACTAAAACATGAAATTATTATTGCCAGACATTTTATTATTAACAATAATGTGCCCGATGCTATTTTTTGTAAATAAAAAAGTATGTTCGTACCATGTTAAGATAACTGTCATGTTAATATTATTTTATTTCGACATTAAAAGGTTAAATTAAAAATAATATGTATAGAATAACTTATCTATAGCTATAGCTTAGCGCAACAATGGCTATATGATAAAGATAGCCATAATAGTGGAAGCGCCTATTATAGACGTATGTATTCAAGATGGCGTCAGTCCCAAGTCATATGTCTACGTCTATCAGTGTTTTTATTATTTACGGTGAAATCTCAATATCATGATGGTTAATAAAATGAAATATGTTCGTTGCAATGGAAAAAATAAAATGGTTTGAAATGAATTATTTTTTTTGTGACAGGAGATAAATTTATAACTTCGCGTCATGACGTGCTAGTAAGCATGACCGACCGTATTGCGGTTATGCGGTTTGCGTCCGACTAGCGACGCTTAATATAAGTGTACGTCTAGAGTGGACGCTATAATCGAGCGTCGAGCGTGGCATCGCGTGCGGCGCGTTCAGCGTCCAAGAACGACGCTCGCGCGCCTCTCAGGACACTCGCGTATATTAATGCATACGTGTGAAACGAACGCCGGACGCGACGCCACGCTCGATGCTCGATTGTAGCGTCCACTCTGGTCGTACACTAAGAGTCTGTGTACATCTAATATTGATATTTTGTATTCAGATTGTGCTGCCCATCATATGTTTGATGAATTAATAAACTGTATAAAAAAGTATATAATTTCACTACAAGAACTTCAATTTACATATTATTAAATTTAAATAATTCACACTGTAATTCATTTAAAAATTCAAAGGAGAAGATTTCAAAAAATATTTAATGTACAGATTTGGCCTTGCTATTTTATTATAGTATAGATTATATCTTAATCCATTCTCCTTAACTAAATTACACTAACTAAATAAGTTGCAAGCATTATTTTTCCATAAAAGATTAAATATTTAGTGCTATTTTTTATGCTTTTAAATTCTTTTCAAAAGCTTCTCTCAATGTATGCGTTCTGATTTTAATATTTAAAAATCAGATAGTGCCGGGTGCACCTCTATATTGACTTTTCATCCTGCTGACATTCCATCATGGACACAGCTGGTTCGCCATGTTCTATTGTAGCGTTAAGGAATGTATACTTTCCTGCAGATATGCAACACCTGTTATAGAAATATCTATAATACAACATTTTAAAACAAGGGATTTTTTCAAGTTTATATTATAAACCCAGAGAAATCGATTATAAAGTTATAATTGATATGTTATTATAGTTTATGTTCGCGGCTTCGCTTGCGTTAATACAGATTTGAACTATCGCTGAGACACAGTACTTTTTTCTGATAGCTAAAAAAATCCCTATGCTCTTTTCTGTGCCCCTAAACCCCGTAAATAATCAAACAAACTTACATTCGCATTTATAACATTAGAAAGGATTTATAGTAATATTTTTCCATATCAAAAGTGACATGAAAAAATACCAAATAGTAATGTAATGTGATCAAAGGATATTTTGAGACACGGTCTGTTATTAGGCGAAGTTACTTCCAAGTAATAATGTTCCTTCTTGGACCTTATGATAACAATTTGCAAAATAATATTTTGGGTTTCTTTTATTTTTTTACTTAAACGGTCAATCAAGTATCTTGTCGTATTTAAAATATTCTAATAAGAATTTAATTGAACTCTTTCTTCTGTACGTGCTATAAAATAGTTCAATTCATAAACAGAAATGATATTAATATAATATAAGTTATTATAATATATTTTATGTTGTTATAAATAAATTTCAGGATTTATAAATCAAATTTTTCACCTGTAAAGGCGTGATGCGCATTAAAAAACACAACGTTAACCGGCTACCAGGTATCCTAAATCCTGGTTTGGAAGGGCATAATATATCATCATATTAAAGAACCAGCTTTTCTTAAATTCTTGTTCTTCCAAAGTTGCTGGCTCTTGTACTAAGGTGTCGCAAAAAAGTCTAGTTACATTAACTGATTTTTAATATTTCGTTATCCTGGAGAACCCCTTGCGTTTTATGGTACAAAAAGTATCCTAAACGTTGTAATATTAGTTACTACTGTGTCAAGTTTCGTTAAAATCGGTTCAGTACTTTCAGCGTGATGCGGGTTCACAGGGACAAACAGACAGACAGACAAAAATTGTAAAAAGATTATTTTTGGCTTCTATATCGAAAACAAAGTCTACCACGATTATAATTTTCAAAAAATATTTAATGTACAGATTTGGCCTTGCTATTTTATTATAGTATAGATTATATCTTAATCCATTCTCCTTAACTAAATTACACTAACTAAATAAGTTGCAAGCATTATTTTTCCATAAAAGATTAAATATTTAGTGCTATTTTTTATGCTTTTAAATTCTTTTCAAAAGCTTCTCTCAATGTATGCGTTCTGATTTTAATATTTAAAAATCAGATAGTGCCGGGTGCACCTCTATATTGACTTTTCATCCTGCTGACATTCCATCATGGACACAGCTGGTTCGCCATGTTCTATTGTAGCGTTAAGGAATGTATACTTTCCTGCAGATATGCAACACCTGTTATAGAAATATCTATAATACAACATTTTAAAACAAGGGATTTTTTCAAGTTTATATTATAAACCCAGAGAAATCGATTATAAAGTTATAATTGATATGTTATTATAGTTTATGTTCGCGGCTTCGCTTGCGTTAATACAGATTTGAACTATCGCTGAGACACAGTACTTTTTTCTGATAGCTAAAAAAATCCCTATGCTCTTTTCTGTGCCCCTAAACCCCGTAAATAATCAAACAAACTTACATTCGCATTTATAACATTAGAAAGGATTTATAGTAATATTTTTCCATATCAAAAGTGACATGAAAAAATACCAAATAGTAATGTAATGTGATCAAAGGATATTTTGAGACACGGTCTGTTATTAGGCGAAGTTACTTCCAAGTAATAATGTTCCTTCTTGGACCTTATGATAACAATTTGCAAAATAATATTTTGGGTTTCTTTTATTTTTTTACTTAAACGGTCAATCAAGTATCTTGTCGTATTTAAAATATTCTAATAAGAATTTAATTGAACTCTTTCTTCTGTACGTGCTATAAAATAGTTCAATTCATAAACAGAAATGATATTAATATAATATAAGTTATTATAATATATTTTATGTTGTTATAAATAAATTTCAGGACTGTGAAGTCGGTACCCATTTAGATCTCACTTCTTTTGTCGTAGAAGTCAATAACCAAGGTGTATATCATAATATTGAACTTGGCTCTCATTTCACATTTATGTTTTTGATGGGATTAAAATTACGCGTTCCACGATGTCTCTTTTTTACCGACGTAGAGAAGAAAAGCGAGCGGTGTGGTGGATATGTTTTGTTTCTTCCTCTGTACAGTAAAATATATTGATAAGACGACGCATAGACAAGTGTCAACTAGTCTTACATATATCAGAGCCGAGAGAGAGAATTAATGAACTTAGGGTGTAAGGGGTGTCGAATAACATCTAAGACTTGAGATATCCAAGCCAACCTCACCTGCATGTGGTGCACCCTGCTGAATAACGAACGAAGCTATGGCGAAAGCAGGGTGGTAGGGTTTTACAGCCTGACTGGGTCGCACCCACCATGTATATGGCGAAAAAGCCCGTCATAGTGACTCGCTTTTGCGGGTCGCGTTTCGGGATCAGCCTGTGCATGACAGCGGCGACCGACGATGGATACTGTGTTACTCGGTGGTCGCCATTGTTTTTGGATTGTACTGTGCTTACCATCAGGCACAGCAAAGGCATTTTGCCGTGCTACAATAAAAAAAAAACGAGACCCAGACGTAGGTTAAATAATTAAATTCGCTGCAATTACTCTGAATGGTATGAATCGTAACTCGGTTGTTATATTTATAGGTTGACAACTACAGGGTCAACAGAGGGGCGTTAAGTGGGCCAGTGCATTATTGCGATAATCCGCCGCACAGTGACCGACTGGAAGTTCATGGCCAATTCGACACACCCTCTATATATTTTATTGCTTCCATCATGTAGTCGTATGTTTATATTATAGTTTATCTAAAGTTG
>MU159071.1:277616-317585 GCA_015888305.1 Antheraea pernyi | reverse complement strand
GATAATACAAAAACGAGAAGATTGAAACAGAAAGAGAAATATAGGAAATACTGAAAAAAAAAATTATAACTGTGTCTTGTGAAGAGACTGATATGTCTCTATCGTTGTTTTGAACTGATTTCGTTTAGTTGAGAAAATGTCGCATGTTTTATGGAGTGAGTTATATGACCTTGATATAGGTCATAGTTACTTAAAGCTAAAGTTGGTAGAAGCGAAACTTAGTACTCTGATTAATTCTTAACAGAGTGAGATATATATTATGGAGGTGGTAAAATCTTAATATATATTACTAATGTTAATAATATACAACACAGAATAATTTTTAAAACTGCGCGATAGTCACTACGTTCCAACAGAAAATAATGTGCTATAGATTCCAACGTTTCTCTTTCTCTCTATCTCCCTCTCTTTGTATATATGTCGAGTACATTAAGAATATACTATCTCATTCTCTCACAGCCTAAAATAATTACTTCAACTTTTTTTTTTATTGTGGATCGGCAAAGTGACTGCACTTTGCCTGATGGTAAGCACAGTACAGTCCAAAAACAACGGCAACCACAATGTGACCGATCGCCGCTGTCATGCCGGCCTGCGTATAGTTGGATATGCACAGGCTGATCCCCAACCGCGAGTCGCAGAAGCGAATTACTATGACGAGAAAAATCAACGTTACAAAATAAAAAAAATGAAAGCAGTTTTTTCCATACGTGTAATCTGTTCATAATATTTCACGATCCCTACATCCACTAATCTAAAATAATACTGTTTCTGGTAAAAAAAAATCCATAATATTGAAATTTCAGAGAAATAATCAGTTTAGTAGAATTTCGATCCCTAATACTTCACAACTTCAATAATATAATTGAATACCTAATATTAAAAAGTATATGCGATTTATAAACACTTATTATAAACACGGCATTATGTTTGTGTTATGTCTTCATTGATTTAAAGAGTGTTTAATAATAATTTACAATTATAATGTTGTTAGGAAACCCACACACAGATTTCTCATTAAAAAAAAATGATATTCTTATAGATCTTCTGAGTATAAACACGTGTCAAGAATGGCGCACTGGGAGTGCGGACGCGTGAAGGCAATTTAATATCAATAACGTTGGAGATTGTCATATTATACATATTCTCTGTGCTGGGAAGACCTTAAGAGTCCATAATACACCATGAAAATTAATTAAAACAATAACTGAAACATATATATAAATTCACATTAAACACACAGAGTCTCTTAGACATGCGTGCATAATTTTAAACAAACTATAAATTTGCTTATATTATTTTGTGATGTGTTTTTAGTTGCGTTGAGTGATTTTGTAGGTAAATTTATTTAGTAACAGAAAAGCTTATGGGTTCGCGTCACCGATGACGGCAACATGCTCATGACGTCTTACGCTTGCGTCAGACTAGTGAGTCATAGCATAGTGGTTTGTATAAATCTAATATTGATATTTTACGAGTTTGTTTTTTGCAATCAATCTTCTAGTAGATTATTACCGCCATTGTCAAGTAGATAATGATATCACAATGAACTGACAATATGGTGGCCATCTTGTTAGAACTTTCCAGGGAGTTTTTGTGGCAAGTCAGAATCCATGCCCCGTGGTATTATTTCCGATCCACTTCACTTATGCACGATAACCAAACTTTATAACGTAAAACACCACCAATACTACATAATACCATAAGCCAAATAACACAAGGTTATAAATATAATACAAAGTCCACTACATGACGTCCTAAGATCCCGCCAAAAACTCGAAGTTACGAGTTCTTTTTTTTTATGTCATAACTGGCAAACGAACTTTTGGTTCACCTGATTTTAAGTGATCACCACCGTCAATAGACACTAACAACACCGGGGGAGTCGAAAGTGCGTTGCCAGCCTGTGTTTGAGGGAAAGGGAGTGAGGGGGGAGAGGAGAGGAGTGGGGAAGGGAGGTGGGCCACTGGCGCTCTCACTGACCGAACAAAACGCAACAATGCAAGTACTGTTACTTCACGTCGGATTTCTATGAGAGGTTGGTACTACCCCAGACGAGCCGACCCATTCATACTGAAACTAATAATAGCTTCAGCGTGGCTCTACCATTCTTTAAGTTAAGTTCTTAGTATGAAATTATTTAAAAATAAAAATCACGTGTTCCTTCGTAAGATTTATTAGGGAGGTCGGCAAGGTGGCACTCTGTCTTCAT
Organism: Antheraea pernyi; assembly: GCA_015888305.1. Taxonomy (NCBI): domain Eukaryota; kingdom Metazoa; phylum Arthropoda; class Insecta; order Lepidoptera; family Saturniidae; genus Antheraea; species Antheraea pernyi. The sequence goes on along the minus strand of MU159071.1, from coordinate 315,373 downwards.
TTGACGCCGCTCCCTCGAGGGTTACAGAGAAAAATCGCGATAAATGACTCTTTATTTGTATAGACCCCGGGAGCTTTAAAAACCTGCCATCGAATAATACTTGTATATCATACCTATTCAATTTATATTAAATTCTTGGTATTGTGAGATTCAAGCCACAATACCGAACGTTTATAGCATAATCCATCTTCGTAAGTTGTTATTTCTAATAGCTATATCATATATTCAAATTTTTTTTATGGCATAGGGGGCAAAAACAGATTGTTCACCTGATGTTAAGTCATCACCACCGTTCATGGATACTAACAACGCCAGAGCAGTCCCAAGTGCGTTGCCACCCTTTGGGGGGAAGGGCAAAGGAGGGAGAGGGCGAGGAGAGAGGAGAGGGGAGGGGAGGTGGGCATCCGGCGCTCTCACTGACCGATCGAAACGCAACAATGCAAGCACTGTTACTTCACGTCGGTTTTCTATGAGATGGTAGTACCCCGGACGAGCCGACCCATTCATGCTGAAACCAGTAATAGTTTCAGCTTGGCTCTACCACAATCAATCATCAATGCAAACTTATCACTCCTTTATGTTGTAAATTCTCATAATACAGTAATTCTTTCACAAAAACACACACTCAATTACTTTTACGGCTTTTGGTTTTTATGAACTATAGAAGCCTATTGCCTAGATATTTATAATAGAGTATTGCTTCTTAAACCTATTTTAGACTTAATACATTGTCATACGAGAATTGTACAATAATTACATAGACTCATTTAATATTATAGGTATCTATTAGAGGTTTTTGTTTTCTATGTTGTTACAAAATATAGCCTGTCTTTCTCCTAGTCCCCGACTATCCCTCCACCATATTTTATTGCAGCAGAGCTATAGTCGTAAATGGGGAATAAACAGATAGCCACAATTATCTTACACTTAAATTAATAAGGACAATAGAAGTCAAAGAATGCAAGAATCTAACCCGAACTAAAGTATATAAACCTGGAAATAATAGACCTTATGGACTAATTTAGAACAATTAGAACAATCAATTTATTTTGACCTTATTATAGGCAAAACCTGCTCATAATTAATCATATTTTTGCTGTCAAGCAAAATTTAACAAAAAATTAAAACCGAGTTCAAGAAGTCTACTCTATAAAAATGCACCAAAACGACTTTGGCCATTTCAATAATTTCAAAAGTTTAAGGTTTGTGTTTCTTCCTTTTAATTCCTCCAAGTATTTATTTAATGTTATTACTGCTCTAGCTTTTCCCGCGGCTTCGTTCACTTTAATCTTAATTTGACCCATACCTTGAGAACTGGATGAAAGTTACCCTTTTCTGTACTCCTGAAAACGTGTGAGTATTTAAGGTGTGAAAGCGTAACAAGCAAACAAAATCACTTCCGCATTTATAGTACTAGTTAGGATAATTACCGAACTTAGTATTATTTAAGCATTCCATAAACATTATTGTAGAAAGGAATACTTTGTAAAAAATATTCATTTACCTTTAACAACGACCGCTATAAAAATGTGAAAATTGAAACTGGAAAAATATTTTTACTGTGATACTCGGAACAGTAAAATATTCTACAATAAATTGGGGGTAACATCTCGATTGCTTGCGGGGAAAATGTATACCCATAAAAAATTCATCTCGGTTATCCTATGATGATAGCCCGCGGCCACGTCGCATTGCAGGCTGCACGACCGATGCGCCGATGACCTACATCTGCAAACAAAGCTCGAGTTTGAACCAAACTTGAAGTACTTACATAGACTTATTTAGTTTGCACTTTAACGGTCTTATATAATGAAAAATAAACTATCTATTCTATATAAATACACTTTGAATAAATACGTAAAAAATACTAATACACAAACAAACAAACAAACAAACAAACAAACAAACAAACAAACAAACACAATTACATATCATTGATAATTAAAAAAATATATATTATCATGCTTATAATCATAACTAGCGTTTGCTCGCGGTTTCGTTCCATTGGATATGGATAATATGGATTTGACCTATACCTGGGGAAGGTACCTTTCTTCTAAATAAAAAGTTCACTATGTCCTTTTACGTACCCATTACAAAATGTATGTAAGATCTCATAATGTCCGATTAAGTGGTTAAGACGTAAAAGCGTAACAAAAAAAAAAACAAACCAATTTTCGCATTTAGAATAATAGTTGGGATACGTTTACTTTATGTTTGTTAATCCAAAAAAATCTCTGTCTGCTAGCCACTAGTGTACCTATAACTCCAAAACGATAGAACCGGTTCACACGATTCTTTTGTTTAATCCATATGTGTATTTTCTGGTCAAGTTTTAGTATGTTTTTTATCCATTAGTCAATGTATACCAGTTATGAGATCGACAGGAAAATAAGTTGACACAAAATGACTACCAGTTTCTATTTTTACAGTATTTTGTCTAAACCATAAAATGTTTACATATTAACATTCACATATAAAAACCCAAGACACACATTCTCGAATAAAAGTAGCGCTCAAAACCGTCCCGCAAAACTCCCCAATATACTCATATACACGTGGTTATTTAAAGTAGTCTTAACTCATTCAAACTCATTTTTGTGTGCCGGCTGTGAGACGTTAAGTGTGCATCTTGGGTTTTTTTTATATAAATGCCTATTAAAATTAGAAGATAATTCTTTAGAGTCGAAATTACTGAAGAAATGGCAGTAACATAAATCTAGTTTTTATATTTAAATCACAGTTATTGCTATTCTGCACTTAATATAAGCGAAGCGACAGGCATAACCAGTTTACCTTTATAAAATCAGCAGAATGCGAGTTAGACGCTACAAATACATTATGTGATAGAATGCATTATGAAACCGTCGCGTCGGTACATATTGCAAGAAGAACAAATGTACTATTAAAAATCGCCTAAGTGTGAACAGACCTCACGTTTTGAATCCCTAAATGAATGAAAGAAAACACATTAATTTCAGCAAATACATCTATACTAATATTATAAAGATATAAAGTTTGTGATATTATGACGTTGTGAGTTTGTGACGTTGTAGGGGGTAATCTCAGGAACTACTCCAATTGGAAAGATTCTTTTCTTTCAGTGTTATATAGCTCATCTATCTATAAAGGTTATATTATATATATCATCACGCTAAGACCAATAAGAGCGAAGCACCAATGAAGAATGTTTCAAAATCGATTTTTTTTCTTCTCGAGATCTTCCGCTGCGTATTAGCGTTAGCCCAAAGTAACAATTCCACCTGCTTCCTTTGTGATCATTTTTTCGGTTTCTTTAAATTAAGTTCTTATGCATTGTTGGAGAGCTAAGAAAACAGTTGTTTTTATAATAATCTGGAAGTCATTTTTCATAAAGTTTTTTTTCGCTTTAAGGCACGTAGAAAAAATCTCAAAAATATACTGAAATAATATCGTTTTTCGTCTCGTATTTTAAAATGTGGAACGATAATTTTTGTTTTAACATTGATAGGTAACCACTGTTTATTCGTTTTTATAAATAAAAGAAAACATGAGATTTAAATAAATACTTTTTTTAAATACATTTTAATGTCAGCATTTTAGACATATTTTGAAATAACCTAAAAAACACGATAACTCCAAAATGGTTCACCTTTTCATAATGCATATGGGGGGTTAAAATGATCACAAATCGTCACTCCGGTCGTACCACTCGTAGTCCAGCGAAGCTGTTAAGACTTTGCTAGTTCAATAGCGTAGTCAGTTCGAAAAAGGATCACAAATCGTCACTCCTATATCATCCCAAAACGGGAATACGTTGAATTACCAATAACCCTGTATTTTAACTTTACTTTGTTTTAAGCTTTTGACGATATTACGCGCAAGCCCGAATTTACGAATACATTCGAAACGGCCAAAACATTCACGAGGACTGTATATTGCACCCATGCCATACTGGGGTGATACGCTATATAATAAAATATTGCAGAGTTTATATATTGAGGGATGAGTGTGTCCCGGTCAGCCCGACAGAACTGACCTTTCATAACGGAATGAATGCTCCGTGTCAAACTATCCACACAATAAACTGATGCATATAGTATGCACGGAAAATGTATGATGATCAATTGAATTATTAAAAGCGTTAAAATCAAAATCACATTCGTATTTATAATATTAATAAGGATAATGATTATTGCGCCCATAAGTAAAACAAATGACGTTTGCGTCGATAGAAATTTATTTTGTACTTGTAAAGACAAAATTAAATATAATTCACTATTACACAATCCATAGAGTAACAAACCTGCGCGTAGGGTAAGCGGTTTCATAATTCTATGGCACAATCACACTTACATATAATGCTGTAGGCGCAATCCCCTTGAAGAAACTTTTTTTTCTTTCTTTGTTTGTTTCTTTTCGTATTAACTCCTTTGTCCTCAATAGAACTCTACTACGTAGTAAAACTGTAAGGTAGACGTCATTTCTCGAACGATTCGACAAAATTAGAGACGGACTATTTTGAAAACGTCCAGTGTATTTCGTTCCCACGATCGACAATTCTTTATTTATTTGTATCCAGTTGGCATAAAGGATATAAGAATAATATATAGGAATTAAAAACTTATTAGCCGTGTATGTCTTGTATTTTAATAAATATAAACAATGTGAATTAAAACAAATAACAATTTCCAGATGATTACTTACTTTTGTAGGGTATATCGCTTTTACATCAATATAATACGGGCGATATTAAATTCTCACAATGGCGCACAGAACATAATACCTACTATAATGGATAATCTATTTCGTTGAGTGTTTATTCAAGCTTCAGTTTCTTGTCCCTACCCGATCGTATTTTCAAAAGAGCCACCTTATTTTCTTAGAAGCTACCTATTTTCTGTGAAGGAAAACAACCGAGAAAATGTCTGTCTTAGGATAACATACGAGCTTTACTTAGTAAAGATAAAATATTTGCTAAGTATTAAAAGGTAAAACCGTCATTAAGGTCTATTGTCTATAGCGACTTTTTTTTTCGAACTGACTACGCTATTGACCAAGCAAGGTCTTAACAGCTTCACCGGACTACTAAGGCGAGCGCTTAAGGCACTCAGCCGATTTTACTTTGACAACTAGCTCAAGGGTGCGCGGCACACCTCGGCTTTGGCTGTTGCCTGATACAAGCAATTCGCGACCTATCTGAGCTAACCTAAGCTAAACTAACTATTCATACATATATGAGTTGTTGAAACATATACAGTACAGATAGCCATTTATGTGTAATGTTGTCGCAGTGATGTAAGATTTTGTGTCACTGTATCGCGCGAGCAGCGTACTCAAGGGCTCCACGCCGAGGGAACGGACCTAGGCTTGAGCTGCTGCCGAGGGGGGCCTAGTCTGGTATTTATAATGACATATTAGTAGAGAAAATTATAGAAATGTAACTATAATTCATTATTTTTTAAATTTCAAAATTATTGTCTTTTTTCCAAAGAGTGTACTATTAATATTGACATATAAAAACCCACGACACAGAGTCTCGAATAAAAGTAGCGTTCAAAACCGGCTGCAACAAGTCCACAATATACATACGTGGTAATAGTTATGCGTTAAACTTATGATTTTGCAAATTCACCCTTACTTGAATGATTTAAAGTTGTTTTTACGAGGACGCACGCGACGCGAGACTATTTGAAATGATTGCATAATCCAAAGTTATGCACTCATATTTGTGTGGCGACTGCGAGACGTTAAGTGCGCATCTTGGGTTTTTATATAATATATCAGTGACTATAAGCATTACATTTTTATATTCGTCTTTATGTCGGCAGACTGCGTGTCATTATGCATTACATTTCAATTTTTCAATAGGAACTGCTTCCATTTTTTTATTGATTACAAAAAAGCTCGTCAATAGGTACTAAATAAAAAATAATAAACAAAATCGGTTGAGAAACAGAGGAAGAAGATGTAGTTAACTATTTTATCTCTGTATATTTTATTTATATTTAGAAGATTATCATGAATGCCTATTTCGGTGATATTGAATATAACGTATTTTAATTTGACAACACCACATACAAAATATACTGTCTTGTTCTTGTCTGCAACCTACCTAAGTACATCCAACATAATATATATTAATAATTAATTATTATTATTTTTATTTATTTATTATTTTTTAATTTAATTTAATTATAATTATTAATATAATTCTCCTTTCACTCTTCGTTATTAAGCGTCATCTCACTATTCACCTCAATTTATGCACATACAATTGTTCACACAATCCATCCATGCGTTCTTCTTTCTACCTATAGTTGCTTTTATATCCGTTCTTTAATCTTGTCTTAAAGTTCTTAAGAATTGTGATAAAATATTGAATTATTTAATAGAATCTATGAGTACTAAAATTCTCTTAAACATTTAGAAAATTATTCATACATATTTTTAAAACTATTTAAAAATTTTGAAGGTTTTGTAATGAGGAATTACGAATAAATTTATTGATTTAAGCTTCTCAAAACTGAGTTCAATGAACAGAAATGGACACGAACTCTACGAAATGTGAACACAGCATGTATAAAATAAGAAGACAAAGATATATTATTAAAACAAAGAAAAATTAAATTAAACATTTCAAGTTGAGGCAAAAAAAAAACACAAAAGAAAATCGAATTTGAAACATAAGTATGCGATACAAAGGGCATATTTCTATGAGGAAAAATTAAATTAATAACTATGAGGTTACATCGGTAAAAATTTACTAGAACTTGTTAGATTCATTATTAATATTATAAGCACAATTACAAGTTTATTCTCATTTCCGTTTAGTAAGTTGTCGATAGATTAATTATTTTGATTTAATACTCATAAAAATCTCAATCAAAATTATATTTTCTTGAAATTATTAGCAATAATCAGATTCAGTAAATAGTATTTCCTGACTTAATTCATGTTTTATTAAATAAAAATAAAATGCTTGTCCTAATTCAACCCTCCGCTTCTTATAAAATTCTACCTTACTTACAAGAAATTACAGATAATGAATTAATAATAAAATAATAATTTATTGTGCAAAAAGTTTTACATAAATTATTTACATAAATAAAATGTCACTGACGGCGCCAATTTCAGTACACGTTGACGTCCGTACTTGAGACTGTATCACAGATGCTAACGCAAACTCCACTATTTGATCTAAATCTACTTAAGAGAAAAACATTTCTCATAATAATATTAGAACCATTTCCCACAGTCGTTAGTAAAGCTGATTGATTTCTTACAGCTTTTCTTATTGACAGTATATAAAACATTATAACAAAGTGAATCTTAACACTCTATTGCTTATGTGAATTTTATTGTTTCTCATAATACACTTCTCTACCAAAGATGCTGTTTGATTCAGTAAATAGTATTTCCTGACTTAATTAATGTCTTGTTAGATTACGTACAACGCTTGTCCTATTTCAACCCTCCACTCCCTCCTACAGATAATGAATTTGATCTTAATACCATGATGAGAAAAATATTTCCTCATCATAATATTAGAACCTTTTCTCACTGTCGTTATGTAAAGCTGATTGATTTCTTACAGCTTTTTTTATTGACAGTATATAAATCATTATAACAAAGTGAATCTTAACACTCTATTGCTTATGTTTTGTTTCTCATAATACACCCATACTTCTCTGCCATAGATGCTACTTCCTCTGACGTAATACATCTGATACTAAAAGTGTCCGTATTAAATGTTTCTACATATCTGCTGAATATGGAATACCGTTTTCGGTACCCTAACTTAAGCGAAAATTGTTTAGTATATACGTATATTAGTATATATAGGGAGTATACGTAAAATAATTATTGTTATGTACCTATGGCTGAATATTAAGAATAATTAAGTTATTTTTATATGTATTGAAAATTTGTCATGCAAAACAGTCCAAAACAAATAGTTACCTATAAAGTGCGCCCTATACAGTACGTGTTTTTGTAAGTAATTCACCGAATAAGAACAATTAATTATAGTAGCTCAATAGTTTACTACTTTATAATTATTGTCTATATAAACCCAGTATATAATCAAATCGTATATTAGTATATATAGGGAGTATACGTAAAATAATTATTGTTATGTACCTATGGCTGAATATTAAGAATAATTAAGTTATTTTTATATGTATTGAAAATTTGTCATGCAAAACAGTCCAAAACAAATAGTTACCTATAAAGTTTTGTAAGTAATTCACCGAATAAGAACAATTAATTGTATAGTAGCTCAATAGTTTACTTCTTTATAATTATTGTCTAAATAAACATTTAAAAAAAACCAGTATATAATCAAATCGTAATGTGATTGTATTAAAAACAATGTTATATAGTACAATTATCAAAGTCGGTTCAAATAAGTCAATATTTATTTCACTGTTGCATATAATTGCTTTGTTCGAGCATTAGAAAATGTAAAGAAAGTAGAAAATATAGGTTACATTCTATCTACTATCAACTCTACTGAATATTGCACATGTCCACTACAAATAAATAACTAAACTAATTACGGGCACTAATACAATGTACCAGTTACATCAGTGATAAAAAAAATTTTTTTATTCAATGTAGGTCCTGAGAAGGCGCTTAGAAACGTCAAGGCTACCACCGCTTCGGAAAACAACAACAATCGAGCAGAACCAGGATCTTGTTTATCTCTAAATGTTATGTATTTTCACAAAACATTTTTTATTTTATAGGGAGCAAACGAATAGACGGGTCACCTGATGTTAAGTGATCACCACCGTTCATAGACACTTGCAACACCAGGCGAGTTGCAAGTGTGTTGCCAGCCTGTGTTTCGGGAACGGGAAAGGAAAGGGGGAAAGCCGGAATTCTTCGTCAATTCTTTCAAAACGACATGTTTTCTGATGACACTCTTACGATCGAGCAATATTGTCTATACAGGAACAAATTGTCACCTTAATTTTCGAATAATCTTTCCGAGTTTACTTATTAATCTAGTACTTATTTATATATATCATTACATAGTATAAAACAAAGTTCTCTATCGCGTCTGTCTGTCTGTCTGTTCGCGATAAACTCAAAAACTACTGAACGGATTTTCAAGCGGTTTTCACCAGTGGATAAAGTGATTCATGAGGAACGTGGTTCATACTCATGGTATATAATTTGTCAAGTTTTTCTTATATCAGGGCGGGACGACGTCTGCCGTGCCCGCTAGTATTATATATACTTATTACTTATTTATTTTTTATCTATATTTATTTCTATAAGTACGTAAAAAATAAATTTCCAAATTAAATTATTTTAGACTGATATAATATTTATCCAAATACACTAAGTATCCATAAATATATTTTATTACTTTCATTAAAATCATTCATTCTATTCTTTAGTGTTTTCAAATAATATTCAGTGTACGTATCTTAATTAACCCAAAAACAGTCCTTGACCTATAGTTGTTTTTAACCTAATGGTATGAAATGTAATTCCTAGCAATAATTTAGCAAACATGTTTTCTGCAGAATTATATTATATAATGTTGAAACAAGGTTAGAGGAAATGAAACTATAAAATGAGTATAACAAACTACCAGTGTTGATACTTTTGAAAATCACGAATTTCAATAATTTTTATTTAGTGCATTTATTACTGTAAATATTCACGCGTAATTTGATGAGTTAACACTTTTGCTGCAACGTTTTTTTTATATCACTAATGATGACGTATAAAAATCATAAACTATATATTTAAATGTCGTGTATTAGATAATATCAGAGTTAATATACATTAAAAATATAATTATATAATGAAGTTTTGTCCAGAAACCAATCCAAAATACGTACTTATTTATTTGATGGCTTAATTGTAGTTTGTACGATTCGGACGCCGCATCAATCGATGTGAATTTAATCCTACAATAAGGCAGAGTTTTCGATGAGGGAAAAAATAATGAAGAATCTGTAAGAACGTTTTTATGACGTAACTTCAAAATCAAGTTGAAGATCTGCCACCAAGTATCTATAAGCTGTGTTTGATTAGCCACTACTTTCTAACCTATATAATTGGAAACATTATACATGTAAAACATATAAAGAAAAAAAATCAACAAGAATTTAACTCTAATAAAACTTGTTCACTAGTTATACACAGCATAAAATAAACCTACAGTATAGATTCCTAAGAACGTTTTTATGACGTAACTTCAATATCAAGTTGATCAAAATCTGCCACCAAGTATCTATCAGGTGTGTTCGATTAGCCATTACTTTCTAACCTATATAATTGGAAACATTATACATATAAAACATATAAAGAAAAAAAAATCAACACGTATGTAACTTTACTCCCTAATAAAACGTGTTCTCTAGTTATACACAGCATAAAATAAACCCACAGTATAGATTCTATATTTATATTTCATACTTTATATTCATATTCAGTCGTCCACTCAGCGTCGAACTTACATAAGACAGGACTTGCATTTATTAACTGACCAAAATGAAAGAATGTTCCGCAGTATGATTGTGTATAATTGTTACGCTACCAACGCTTTTTACTCAAATATTAGTCGACCGATTTTTATAGTTCTTTTACTTAAATAATCTCTACACTCATTTAAAGAATATATAGATAAAACGTGTTCTCTAGTTATACACAGCATAAAATAAACCCACAGTATAGATTCTATATTTATATTTCATACTTTATATTCATATTCAGTCGTCCACTCAGCGTCGAACTTACATAAGACAGGACTTGCATTTATTAACTGACCAAAATGAAAGAATGTTCCGCAGTATGATTGTGTATAATTGTTACGCTACCAACCATTTTTACTCAAATATTAGTCGACCGATTTTTATATATAGTTCTTTTACTTAAGTGATCTCTGCACTCATTTAAAGATTTTAGAATATAAAATACTAGTGGGCCCGGCAGACGTTGTCCCGCCCTGATTATGAAAAAATCCTTGACAAATTATATACCAAAACGTTCCCCATGAATCACTTTATCCACTGTTGAAAACCGCTTGGAAATCCGTTCTGTAGTTTTTGAGTTTATCGCGAACAGACAGACAGACAGATGCGGTAGGGGACTTTGTTTTATACTTTGTAATAATAATAATAATAAAGATAATTATTAGTTTTTGCTAGTCTTCACTCTCGTTGATGTAGATTTCACATATAACTGGGAAACTATTCTTATGAAAGATGTATCTATGTCCAATTCAGTGCCTCTGACGACATGTATGCACAATTTCATCTTGATCGGTTTAGTAATTCACACGTAAAAGGGTAAGAAATACACAGTATGAATTCGCTTTCGCATTTACTCAGGATTCAAGTATCATTCTTAGGTACAGACTTATGATAATTGTATTTAATATTAGTCTTTAGCGAAGCCGCTTTGTAATATCAAAATAACTTTAAATATATGGGTTTAATATGAGATGCGAATTTTACGTGATAAATGAGAATTCACGAGCTGAACTTGCCATTGAAAATAATTCACAACTTGTGTTGTTTTGATTAACATACATGTATTATATTTATACGTTGTATATTTATGTAGATATTTTCTCTCAACCCATGGTTTTTTTTTAAATTTCATTATATATAATTAATAGAAGTGTAGTGGTAGAGAGAGCCACGCTGAAGCTACTACTGGTTTCAGCATGAATGGGTCGGCTCGCACGGGGTAGTACCACCCTCTGACAGAAAACAGACGTTAAGTAACAGTACTTGCATTGTTGCGTTTCGTTCGGTCAGTAAGAGCGCCGGAGGCCCATCTCCTCGTCCCCCCTCCCCTTTCCCCCACTCCTCCCTAACACAGGCTGGCAACGCACTTGCAACTCCCTTGGTGTTGCTAGTGTCTATGGACGGCGGTGATCACTCAACATCAGTGACCCGTCTGTTCGTTTGCGTCCTATAATATAAAAAAAAAAATAGAAAGCGATCGTCTTTCTTGTTACTACTACTTTCTGCGCGCCTGTTTAAGTATTCTTATTTTTCTTCAAAAAGTTATCCAGACTGTACTTCGCTATTAAAGATTAAAGATTTTTACTGATCATGCTAATCGTGTGAACCTAAAGTTATTTTACGCGCGATAAATGTTACTATGATTTGAACGACCTAAAAAATGCACTGAATAAATGTGATTTATCATCATTTACCTTTATTTGTTATTATTTCCAGTGTTACGTAATAGTAATCTGATAGATTCTAATGTACATAATATATTATGTTTAGCAGCGTTAGGTTAAAAATGGGAGAGTAAATATCTGCGACGCACGTCTCGCACTCCAACGCCAATGATCTGATGTCTACGTAAGTACCCTTTTAGACACAAATCAACTTTTATATATCAAATATTTAAGATAGAAAATATGCTTAGTTTTAAATCTAATAGCCGCGTGTGAAAGGGTTCCCAAAATATTATTATTAAATAACTAATACTCCTTTATATTCAACGTAAAATCTGTAGTATATTAAGCTCTTACGTTTGGACAGTTATTAATATTAAACTGTTCAAGATGTTCAAAGTTGCAACGCGTGATTAATTTATAAGCGGAACACGCCATTATCGTTAGCGACACGTGTGCAAATAGCTTTATATGACATACGGTTACATTCGAAGACGCTACTACGACACCCGGCTCGGCGTCGCGCCAGTGTAGTTGGCGCGAACGCGTAGATACCACCCCGTAGCTTGTGTAGCATATTACTAACATTCAATATTACATCGCACTCTCGCGGTAATTTCAGTAATATTTCATTTATTATTACGTTTCATTTTACATAGAATTCTTTAAAGATTAATTTTTTTATTTTATTCACCTAAGTTATTTTATTATTATTGGATAATGTAATACGTATCGTATTTTCTAGAACATAATTATTGTGTAAATTTTAATGAAATGTTGTGTTATTCAGATGGAGGAATTTGAAAACAACTTCAGCACGAAGTTAAAGATGCTATCACTGGTCGCGGTTTTAATTTCGCTAAGTGGTGAGTTGAGATTATTTTACTAAGTTGCATCTGTCACGAACTACAAACTTTTATGATAAATGTTCAACGCCTGTGCCGTTGCTGTTGATTTATTATTGTCTGCTTGAAATTAATGTCTGCTTTAAATTTATACTAGTTGTTCCGGTAATGTTACTGTGGCTTGTCTTTTTTTTTAATTCGCGTATTATGTTAATTATTAAGTCAATAATTAAAAATGTCAATTTAAATTTCTAACAGACACGTTTGGACAAAAACATTTGTTTATTTATACAGATAAATGACTTACTAATAGAAATTTAAGAAAAAATAACTATTGTGAATGAGATTGCTCCTTAGGTTTTTATACTTATTTGAAATATCATTTTTATGTATACTTTTTATGCAATATTAACATTAAAAAGCTTAGCTGGAATAACGCTATTCCAACGTTAATTAATAACATTAATATAGTGTAATATAATAATATATAATACTATATACTCTTTTCTCTAAAAATACCTATCAGCAACATAATAGGCACTGCCACTGTCATGTCGATCAATATTTTGTCACACATCATATGAATTTGTGTCCGACATTATTCTGTCCGAGCGTTACGTAACCAATATATAAAATTTAACGGTTCTTTGTTGATAACCTCCTTCGTAATTTCTTAAATAATTTCTATCCTAATTATTCAGAAATAGGTAAAATAAACATAACAGACGTTTGTATAAGTACTATCATTAACATTAAAGTGACAAAGTTACAGGCTAAAACAATATTCAAATTTTCTTAGAAAACTTTGAATTACAACAAAAAAATGTGAATATAATATCAATAAAATGTGAAGTCCTAAAGTTTGTATTTTACCTTCTTCTCTAAGAGTCGGTGTTGATTTCATGAACAAACGAAACGTGATGTTCGGGTTTTTTTAAATGCATACGTAGGTACTGTATATCAAAGTACTAAGAACTGTTTAGATAATTTTTTAGCACCTAATTTAGACCCGTTTACGTACATATGTCAAAAAGTTTATTTATACACACTGAGCTGGCATTGTAATACGTCATAAGAAGCTCTATTTTTCTATCTTATTACACAATTTTATTTATCGACGATCTGCTTATAAACCATGATCTATTTTCAACTTTAATAATGGTATACAAGGCAATGGATCACCACCTATTTCTATCAAAATTAATACATTGGTCTGAGGTTTGTATGATTGTCGATTTATCTGTGATAGACCTTTGCACAGGCGCTCATTTGAGGCTGTGACTGATGGTAAGCACAGTACAATCCAAAAACAACGGCGACCACCGAGTGACACACTATCCATCGCCGGTCGCCGCTGTCATGCCGGCCTGCCATCCCGAAACGCGACCCGCATAAGCGAATCACTATGACGGGCTTTTTCGCCATATACATGGTGGTTGCGACCCAGTTAGGCTGTAAAACCCGCCTTTGCCATTGCCTCGTTCTTTATTTAGTAGGGTGCACCACTTGCAGGTGAGGTTGGCTTGGGTGTCTCAAGTCTTAGATGTTATTCGACACCCCTTACACCCCGCGAAAAGCTGGATAAGCACAGGCTGATACCGAAACGCGACCCTATGTAAGGTTCCTAATATCACTTAAAATCAGTTGCCGTGCACGCCTATTTATGAATTCTTATTTTTCAAAAAGTAATACAGGCTGTCACTCGTTATTAAAGATTTTTACTTAGCATACTAATCGCGAGAAGCTAACTTTATTTTGCGCACGATACATTTTAACGACCTAAGAAATGCACTGAATAAATGTGATTTAACAAATTTAGCCGTTAAATGAAATAGCTACGAAATATACCGACAAATGATTGCTATAGCGTTAATAAAATAGTATATTCACTGAAAACGACGAATGTAGTTAGTTATAAGAAGTCTTTCAACCAATGAAATACAGTTCCAAGTAGTTTGTTTTCGTTTACGAAATTGACACGTGATTGTATTCGACCAATCACAGTACCTCATTTGTTTCCATTTTTATATACAATCGATATAATTCGTATCTGGTTTTTAATACATTATAATTATAGCAGTTTATCATTTTTATAGATTTATAACGAATAAAATGATTTCTGAAATTCACGTTATACTTAGGTATAATAATTTTTATATAATATATTAAAAACGACTATGAAGGATATAATATACGCTGGAGTCATAAAATTCAATTTATTTGGAACAAAAATGAGTACATAAAATACATTGAAGCGTATTATTTTTATAACGATTTGACCCGAAGCATATAAAACCAACAAATGCCTTTTTTACACACATTAAAGTTTCATCGAGCAACAATCCGTCCTATTTTTTTACGACCGATGTACAGCTCCCACGTCATAACAATTTTATTACAGCCTTGACTGCTTTATTTGTAACATTTCTACCATCGTCCTTCTCATATATATATATATATATATATAGTCTTAGACAAGGTTAAATGGTGTGTGGATACTGAGTTGACAGCTCATAGAGAATAGTGGAGAGGAAAATATTTTTGTACCGACCCTATTTAGGTGGATAAGGACAAAAGTTGATGTGAGAGTTAGACAACCTTGATTTTAAAAAATATTACAAACTAGCGCGCTCGTTCTACGTTATCCCGCCCTAATAATAAAAAAAACCTTGACAAATCCCTCCCCAAAACCTTCCTCATGAATCACTTTATCTACTGGTGGAATCCGTTTAGTAGCTTTTGAGTTTATCGTGAACAGACAGACAAACAGACGCGGTAGGGGGCTTTGTTTTATACTATGTAGTCATAGTACTTTATTTGGCAAATATTACAATTATAATGTTAATTAACTTTTCTCGCGGCTTGACTTGCATTAATTTTGTTCTATCCCGCGGGGACAGTATATGTTTTTCTTGATCAACTCATGCTCTTTTTTGTACCTTTGACAACGTACATTATATACAAAATTTCATGATAAACAAACTCACTATCACGTTTATGGTATTACATATGTGTCGTCATATTCAAGAACTAGCTGTACCCGCAGCTCCGCATGCGTTTTTTTTAATTCGTATTATAGAATTATAAAATTTTGAGACTATGTACAATTATAGAAATGCTTTTTTAAAGCAATTGTAAGTAAGACATGCACGCCACTTACAGTAACATGTAACGTGTACATTAGATATATAAATACTAACAGCGTGCAAAATGAGGTTTGTCAGCATTAACTTATTTGGAACCTTAACCCACAATATAACTACTTCAGTGCTCACTTACATTGTATAAAGAACTAATGAAACAATAACTTAAAATATTATTATAAAGATTTACATTACATTTAATATACATTACCATTATTATAATTAAGATTTTGTAACTATACAAATAATAAACGCTTGTCTGTTCCGCAAGAAATTGTATTATGGAACTCTTTACGTAATACGTTTATAATCTAAGATCTTATTAAGACCTCTACATCATTAAAGTTATTAATAATTATAATGTCAAATTGTAAACAATAAGCTGATAATTATTAATCTTATTAAAAATAAAGAATGAGTTGAAATCTTACTAAATTTCATGCAGACAAAGTCGCGGGTGACAGCTAGTCTAAAATAAAATAACATCAATCACTTTTTATAAGGTTCGCTATCTACCAATTAAAGTCCCGTAAAAATCGGTCTAACCGTTTTAATGATAGCACAGCGGGCAAAGCCACGGTTAACAGCTGGTCTAAATTAAATTACTTTTTATAAGGTCCACTATCTGCCAGTGAAAGGCCCGTGAAAATCGGTCTAAACGTTTTGGAGAAAGCACTGTGGGTGAAGAATAAATTAAAATTGCTTGAATTACTTTTTAGAAGGTCAGCTATTTGCCAATGAAAGATAGCACTGCAGGCGAAGTTACGGTTGACAGCTAGTATGAACTAAAACTGCTTGAATTACTTTTGTATAAGATCAGATATCTGTCAATGCAAGTTTCGTGAAGACCGGTGTAACCGTTTTGGAGATAGCACTGCGGGCGAAGCCACGGATAACAGCTAGTATAAATTAAAATTACTTGAATTATTTTTTATAAGATCAGATATCTGTCGTGCAAGTTTCGTGAAGACGGGACTAACCGTTTTGGAGATAGTATTGCGGGCGAAGCCACGGTTAACAGCTAGTCTAAATTAAAATAGACTAAATTCCTTGCTATGATGTCTGTTATCTGCTGGTGAAAGTTTCGTGAAAATAGATCTAACCATTTTGGAGACAGTATTACAGGCGAAGCCGCGGTCAATAGTTAGTCTAACTTAGAGTAGCCTAAGTAACCCGCTATAATTTCAGCTACCTGCCAGTGAAATTTCCATCAAAATCGGTTCAGCGGTTTCGGAGATTAGCCGGAACAAACAGACAGACAGACCGACATAAATTTTAAAAATTGCATTTTTGTTATCAGTAGCGTTTCGTACCCAATCAGTAAAAAAAATATTTTGATATTACATACAGACTCTTCATTTTTATTATATGTATAGAATATATAGATAAGCTAAATTAAATTTTTGTCTTTCCTAATATTCTACATTACCTTTCAAGATCTTCTAATACTGTAACTACATGTAAAATATGAAGAACATAAAAAAATCTAGAAACATTGTAAAAGGCAAAATTTGAACTTCGTTCTCGGTGTATAGAAACTGGAAATCTTAAAAAAAAAAACATGGTATATGAGCGATTTAAACTAGATTTAGCACATTTTGAAATATAACGACTCATATATTACACTGGATAATATAAATCATTTTATTATTATTATTTTTGCTGGTATTCAGTTTCGAAATTTCATAAATAACCATGTTTGGAGATCCAGCTCTAATGATGACGGTATTTAGAATTGAAAAAGTTATTAATACTATTAGGTGGTAGAGCCACGTTGAAGCTATTACTGGTTTCAGCATGAATGGGTCGGCTCGTCCGGGGTAGTACCACCCTCTGACAGAAAACCGACGTGAAGTAACAGTGCTTGCATTGTTGCGTTTCGTTCGGTCAGTGAGAGCGCCAGATACCCACCTCCTCTCCCCTTCCCCGTTCTTCCCCTCCCCATCCCCCACTCCCCTCTTCCCCAAACACATGCTGGCAACGCGCTTGCAACTCCCCTGGTGTTGCAAGTGTCTATGGAACGGTGGTGATCACTTAAAATCAGGTGATCCTCGTGTTCGTTTGCCTCCTATAACATTAAAAAAAATGTACTAAAATCGCCTTTAATATTAATTTTCCAAATTAAAGCTTTAATAACGTCGAAATTTCAGTATTACTTGTTAATAATTACTCAATCATTATAAGCTCGATTCGACAACATTTTAAGTACCCTTATAAATACAAATTAATACGATTAATTAAGAGGTAAAATCTCTTAATTGATCTGCGTTTAGTCGGCAATTGTTATACATTTCGAAGAAATTTTGTGTTTTTATAATATGTTATTTACAAAGTTTATCTGGATAAATAAAAGACCTTGCCAGGTCAATATAATAGTCAGTTCGAGGAAAAAAAAAAAACAACGGATGATATTATTATTATATAACTAACGGGCCCGGCAGACGTTGTCCCGCCCTGATTATAAAAGAATCCTAGATATATTATATACTAAAACCTTCCTCAAGAATCACTTTATCCATTGTTGAAAACCGCATCAAAATCCGTTCAGTAGTTTTTGAGTTTTATCGCGAACAGACAGACAGACAGACGCGGTAGGGGACGTTGTTTTATACTATGTAATGATTAGTGAAATTTAGTACATAGTATGTAGATGTACAATAATTTAGAACAAAGAAGAAATATAGAAAACGCACCGTAAGAAAGAAATCAGTAAATAAAAATTTACTGTACTACACTATATCGTGTTCAATTACAAATACTCGCCCAACGATAGCTCGAGAGTGGAAAACAAAAAATTAACTTGAAAGTTTTAAAGATAGGAAGGTTGTCTGATAGCTAATTTTTCAAAAGTCCATAAAACGCATTATTGTGCGTCTGTTGTAACATGTTTGTGACATTTTTAATCCGTCATATCTTTTGGGGACTGTCCATTAAAAAACGACAATAGTTTGCATACGTCCTACGAAGACCTGCATGTCACTTGGTCAGACAAGGTCTTATAGGCAATCTACAAAAGGAGGTCACTTCAACTTCGCCTTCAAACTTCCTGAAGCAGTTCAGCTGAAAAGTAGGCTGCTTGCGAGATCAATTGAAATTGATCTTGGGTAAAAAAAATACCGCTCATTTCTTTTTTAATAAAAAATAACAAAATAAACATCAACCCGTGACAATGTTCACACTTACCAGATTACCTCGGCAGCGACTCAAGTCGACTAGGTCTCGACTAGGTCCGTTCGCTCGGCGTGGAGCCCTTAAGTGCGCTGCTCGCGAGATACAGCGACACAAAATCTTACATCACTGCGATAACATTACATATATCACCGGCGATGGATAGTGTGTCACTCGGTAGTCGCCATTGTTTTTGGATTGTACTGTGCTTACCATCAGGCACAGTGCAGTCATTTTGCCGTGCTACAATAAAAATAAAAAATCACCTCCAAACACGTGCACGCATACACGGTTACACTTGCAAGTGGAAGGGTTTTATTTTTTTCCCTTATCAAACTGAAATAGTTTAGAAAATTATTCGATACTAAATATATATAAGAGTTGTTGAGGTATGTATGCTTGGTATATATGTTTCAACAACTCATATATGTATGAATAGCTATCTTAGCTTAGCTCACACAGGTCGCGAAATGCATGTATCAGGCAACAGCCCAAGCCGAGGTGTGCCGTACACCCTTGAGCGAGTTGTCAAATAAAATCGGCTGAGTGCCTTAAGCGCTCATCTTAGTAGTCCGGTGAAGCTGTTAGGACCTTGCTAGGTCGATAGCGTAGTCAGTTCGAGAAAAAAAACAAAGTAAAAAAGTGTTGAAACTTAACTAAAGATTAATTGAGTTAACTTAAAACCTCGTTAAAATATAGTTTAAAACCTGTAAACCAAACAAGAAGCCCTTTTATTCATTATTATTCAAAGAACTATTCTAGACTTCACAAAGCTTTTATAGTTACCACAAAACAACGGAATTCGCTTATAGCGGTAATACACAAACGTTAAAACTTAAAAGAATTTTATTGAGACGTCGAATTAATAACTTAATTACTTATTCATAACATATTTAAAGTTGTTAGATTATATAGATCTATATATTTATGTCATAAACTTGGAGGGTTTCTTTGTTTAGTTGAACGCGCTAATCTCAGAAACTACTGGTCCGATTTGAAAAATTATTTCAGTGTTAGATAGCTCATTCATCGAGGAAGGCTAAATATCATCACGCTAGGAGCAATAGGAGCGGAACGCCAAAGAATAAAGTTTCAAAATCGTTTCTTTTTCCTTTGCAAGTTTCTGCTGCGTGTTAGCGTTGACCCAAAGTAACTATTCCACGCGGACGAAGTCGCGGGCAGAAGCTAGTCTCAGAATAAACGTTTCCATAAAACTGTTAAAATATTATATATATCTAATGCGTTTTTCTATCACTTCTTCCCATATATACGACTTGACAATAGCTTATTGACCCGATAATAATAAAGAATAAGAAACATTTACACATTTCTTGGTAAAAACAAGTCTTTCAAAATAACATTGTAGTTTATTGTCATATCAGTCACAGCAAACTTTGAGGTACGCCGGAATCTTTTATTATATGTTTGAGTGAATGAAATCAGCATATTCAATTAATTTACCAAGGTGTTTACGAAGCTTAGGTAAATATGTTAGAGTGTTTAATCTGTAACTAAACACAGACGGTACGTTGTAGGACACAGAGTCACAACCCGTGAATAAATGAACGCACGCTGCGGACCGAACATAGCTTATTTAATTAGAAAGGCATGTTTTATGGAGATACATCGCTACGGTCGATATGAACGCGCTTAGCAATTCTAGGTCGGCAGGTCAATAAAACATATTTACAATGTATGTTCCTAGGTAACCCACGAATGTAAATACATTTTTCACGTCTTGTAGAATGTAGACTAGGCTGATGCGTCTTTTCAGTCGTTCTAGTTTTTTTCTCAAACTGTCTCTACGTTGTTGGTCTGACAGGTATTTATACCATCACCGGACTTTTTTAAACGAGCGCTTAAGGCACTCAGCCGTATAGCAACAGCTAAAAAAAACAAAATGGCCCTAATTCCGGCTGATGCGTCTTTTCAGTCGTTCTTGTTTTTTCTCAAACTGTCTCTACGTTGTATAGCAACAAGCTAAAAAAAACAAAATGGCCCTAATTCCGCTTTGTCTATTGTCTTGAATATAATTAAGCTTAGCTATAAAACCTAATCATACGTATACCAGGTGACTGTTTAGACAGTAGCAATATTTATGGAGGACACTCTGCTCTCGAGTCTCATTCTAAATGAATTAAGAAATATGTGCTTCATATTTGACCTACTTATCTAGATAAATACAACAATTATACACAATCCTCTATGCGTCTACGTTAAAACATAGTGTTAATGACCGTCGAGTGATTTCACTTTCACTCAAAAGGGAACATGGGAACGTCAGGAACAAAACAAACAGGGTTTATTGCCCGTTTTATTGTCGAAAGTTATTAACACCGGATCGCCTTTCGCTTTTGGCACCAGTCATAGCACTTAGACTTATTATTTTATTCACACGTTTAAAAGTCTTAGAACAAACTTTACTTTAGGTTTTCTTGGTTGTTTATTAGTATTTGTTTTAATATTATTATTTTATATATTAAATGTGACCATGAAGTGTCATATCCTAGAATACTGCGAGCGTTTAACCTTTCACCTGGTATGAGCTATTCTGGTACAGATGAATAGTTTTAAGTACTTTTAAGTAACGTTATTCTACCCATTTCGAGCGTGAATTCATAAATACACAAATATTTTTATATATTGGTTACATTATCATGTTCAACCGACATACAACGGCACTGAAAAGGTTCCGTATAGGAAATCGTTAGAATATTTCTTGCAGATGTCGAAAGTAAATAATTTCTTTAATATTAAAGAATATGGAATGCATTTCAAAAGTTGTACCTAAAATGTAATGTTCAGCAACGAAATATTGAAGTGGTTATCACGCTTGTTGACAAAACATGTTTACTTATATTATTTAATTTCTAGTGCTGACGACAGCTACGGAACCGAGAAAATGTTACTGGTGTGGTCCCCTCGCAGAACAAGTGCACAAAAGTACACGAGCGCCGGCTTGTAACGAAGCTAATGTACACGTCACCGCCTGTGATCCCGGATTCACACACTGCGCTGTCGTCGCCACGTCACCCCGTAAGTTTTACCTTACGTTCTTCTTTACATCAGATTAATTAAATATGACATTACCTACTCAAAATTAAAATCTACTAGTAAGTACAGAAGAACAGAACAAGCTAGTCGCCATTTATCATCATTGAATGCTTATCTATATAAATAAAATTATACCGAAGGCTTGTGTTGTGCGTGCATCAAATAAAAACTACTATACAGCTTTCGATTATATTTCTTTTGATTTACATTGTAGACATTTGGTCCTTATTTAAAAAATCATTACGATATGTTCATTTAGTATAAAGTTACGACTTCATTGGAATACGTCGACCCGGAAGAAATTCTCCAATTTGTAATAAATGTATAGTAGTAAATTTCAAGAAGGTCAACATCATTTCTAATTTCTTGTGTTATGAAGTAAAAAATAGTTATGCTGTCCGCCTAACATTAAATGGTCACTACAACGTATGCATATATACAAATAACCTCAAATAGTACTGAGACCATTTATAATACTGAGGATTAAGTTGGATCACCCCGTAAATATGTTGTCATACATACTCTTCACTCCCAAACAAAAGAACAAAACAGCAGTTACTTTGCGGTGGAAGTACTTGTGGAAGTGGTATTCCCGCAGACAAAACTTGCATACGTTCTACTATTACACATTCACTCTAAAACTAACGTCCATTTATTTTATTTTACCATATAATAAATGCATGCATTTATCACACCGACATAATCATTGATAGACCAATTATAAACTAACTTTAATTTAATTCACAGCATATACTGAATCCAGACTCTGTGTAAAACTATATCAAGATGAATGCTACTCCGTCTATTGCAACTCAACGAAAATTTGGCGTATGACATGCCCTTGCCTTGGAGACCTCTGTAACGGACCAAATACTCAGCGTGAAAAAGATGCCTTCTCAACACTTACCAAACTGGTAAATAAATCACAAAACACACGAATTAAAAGAACACTCATAACGACTCCCAACTTTATAAGTAACAGAAAATTGGATATAATTAATAACTCAAACGAAACACAAATGAATGCCACTACAAATAAAATTAACGATATGGCTGATAATAACGCAGCACCAACTGAAGTTAATAATGAAACTAATGAAGCGGATATTAAAACCACTGAAAGAAGTATTGATATAATAAAAATAGAAGTAACACAGACAATGGACAAAGCTGAACAAAATACTGAAAACAATGATGAAAAATCCACATTTGTGATAAATATTCCACGTCAATTGATAGATAATACGGTTTCCACTATTTCAAGCACACAAGTTACACCAGCTGTTAAACATGAAGAATCTACGAGCAATGATTTACCATATCCGAGTAAAGAATTACCAACTGAAGAAGCACTAAAACCAAATGTGAGTGTTAATGAAAATGCAGTTGAAATCACAGCAACGGAAGCGTCCGTTAAATATACAAAGCTAGAAATAGAAATTCCAGATACAACAACTCAAGTCATGGATAATATAGTTTCAACACTTTCAGCGAAACATGTTACAACGGCAGTTATACATGAGGAATCGGACAGTTTACCACATACTAGTGAGAAATCTCCGATTTTGGAAACACTACATCAAAATACGAGCCTTAGTCAAAACGTTATTGAAACCAAAGAATCGGATACTTCAGTTAAAAATGCTTCGCAAAAATTCGAAGCTCCAGAATCTACAACTTCTAAAACTCAAGATATGGATAATATAGTTTCAACCAAACCGGCTGATAAACATGAAGAATCGTTGAGTACTAATATACCACATCTAAGTAGAGAACCCCCGACTGCAGAAGCACTAGAACAGAATACGAAACTTAATGAAAAAGTAATTGTCACCAAAGTATCGGAAACTACAGTCAAAAATAATTTAGATGAAATAAAATCTACAACTTCCAAAACTGTAGACATGAATAATATGATTTCAACTAATCAACTTACATCAGGTACACATGAAGAATCACTGCATCCAAGTAAGGAATTACCGACTGCAGAAGCATTACAACAAAATACGAGCATAAATCAAAAAGTAACTGAAACCAAAGTAGCGGAAACTGCAGTCAATAATACTTCTGAAGAAATAAAATCCACGGTATACAAAACAGAAGAAATTAATAATAAGGTTGCAACGAAGCAAGATACTGCTGCAGTTAAACCTGAAGAATCGCCACATGCAAGTAAGGAATTACCGACTGCAGAGGCACTACAACAAAATGCAAGTCTTGCAAGTCATGAAAAAGTAACTCAACCCACAGTAACAGAATCGACATCTAAAACCACATTAAGTACCATGCATGAAATAAAAACTACAGAAAAAAATACTCTGAAAAAGAATGACGGAACAAAGATTAATAATCATATTTTAACATTAGTTTCAGGAATTTTGCTACACCGTTATCTTTAACTTTAATAAATAGACATCATAAAGCTGATCTCTATTGTAATTCCCTTAACGTAACAAGTAGCTGGTATTTATTAGTGTTTAACGATTGTGATATTAGGATACTATTGTTTGAATTTGAAACACTGCTTATTTGGATGAAAATAAATATCAACGCAACAGATTCATATAGTTTTATTCCTCACTCAAAGGCAAAATCATAATGTTTTGGCAACTGCCTGTGACTTGACTTAGGTTCTAAGCTCTTAGCGCCTTGAGCATAAGCCTCTCTGATGTCGGACTCAAAAGGTTTTTTTGGTTTTTTATGATTAGGAACAGGACCATAATATTCGTATGTAGGAGGCGGTGCTATTTGTGCTATTTCATTCGATTCTCGCATTCGTTTCAAGCCTTTCTCACTAGCACTATTAGAATCTTCATCACTTACTTCATTTAATATGGGTGTGGCCTCTATTCCCTTGACAAAATTCTTATATTTAAGTGTAAGATCCTTTTTGACAGTAGAAAAATAAAGACCTTTTTCTTCAGGCATGGTTATTGTTTCACTTATAACAGGTGGTGGAACCTCCGGTCTTACTTCAGACCAAGTTTTACTTTTTGTGGGTTGGTCTGGCATAGAACGGCCTTTATCATCAAAAGTGTTGTTAAAGTTATTATTTGACGAAGTCTGAGATGGGGCAAATTCGTCAATTCTTTTACTTCTTTGTTGCTCGACATATTCTTCCTGAGTCATTTCACGGAATTTCTTCCTATCCGATTCAACTCCTGATTTTCCTACATCCCATTCACGAACGTAAGCTTCGCGTAATTTTTGTCTTTCTTTCTCTTGTTCTTCCTTTCGCTTCTTCTCTTCTTCTTTTGCTTTGGCATCAGCCTCATTTTTTTGTTGAGTTAAAAATTCTAGCAGACAAGCTGTGAAGTCTTTAGCATTGTTTTCTGAAAGAAATATCCAATTACATTAACAATATATTCATAGTATATGATATTATATTATAACTTCTTCTATTTTTAGATTACCTATTTGACATTTGCATATCTATCAAGTTTCGTATGTTCAGTTCTACAGTACGCGCCAAACTTTTTGACCACACCGAATATAGTGACGCAGAACACAAATTTATATTTAGATACGTATCATGTTATATAATTTTAGGTTTCTATAATAATAACTTTGTTTTGTACGAAACTTTTGTCTATATTACGCGCAAGCCCGAACTTACGACTATATTTAGAGCAGTCAAAAAGATTGACGAGGACAGTAAATATCATACAAGTCAAATGTCATGTTTTATCGTTGCGAGAAATAATGACGTCTTCTTATACATACTATCGTTGCTACACATAAAATAAATAAAAAAAATTTGTTTAAAATACAAATGTTATATCTGAAAGCAAAAGTATACGACACTATTTGGTATAAAACATTAATTGATATTTAGTAGTAATCCCGGTGAAGCTGTAAAGACCTTGCCAGGTCAATAGCGTAGTCAGTTCGAGAAAAAAAAATAGTATTTGAAAAAGTTTAATATAAAATCCTTGTCAGTGTAACTATCATATTTATTAATACGTGAAGCCTAAACTTTATATCCCTTTTTAACGGAATTGGGCGAACGGATGAACGTGAAATTTGGCATAATTAAAGTTTATATGGAGGAGAAGTGCAGTAAGCTATTTATTTTATATAAAATGCATTAGAAGTACATTAAATTAATTAAAATATGCATTACTCACACTACTGCTTCAATTTTACACAACATATACACACATGTAAATAAAAAAGACATTTTGACATCTGTCAATAAAGGACTTCAAAAAAGGTTGTGAAGGAGGTTGCTATGCTCGACTGTATATATTATTTTACTCTTACGTTCCAATTACCCTTTTTCATTCTACATTCAACAATGATATTAACCCTAATAAAATTCAAACTTAAAAAAATCAATGAACTATGGTCAAATGTCGACCACTGGGCGCCCACTAGTTTATTTAAATATATCTAGGTATCGCCAAACTTCTAGTTCGCTCTGAAGTTAAAACACGCATATGTTTATGCAGGTATACAATCAAAATGAGAATATTTTTGAATAAGGCTCTTTCGTTATATTAAAAATATTTAATTATTCAATGTTTCCGTGTTTTATTTAGATCTGTTGTATTTATACTTTGTTCGCTGCATAATTACTTGTAGCAACTTCAGAACAAACTAGAAGTTTGGTGGTACTTATATTATTCGTGCTTATCTGGTGTTTTTATTAGCATACGAGTATATCGAATATTTGCAGTCGGTCTGTCAAATTGATCTCATATTAATATTTTTTTATGACAACTTAATTGGTCTAATTTTAAGATCGTATAGAAATGACTCTACATTACTATCGATAACCAAATAGATAATCAATATGATAAAATGTTGTGATCACTACACAAAACTGTGAATGAGAAAATAACATAATTTTAAATGTATGGTATTACATTACAAAGGATATATTATTTTTTAATACAAATTTAAATTATAACAGCACTTGGAAATTAACATTTGATAAAGTATGATTACAACTTTAAACGAGCAATTTTTTAGATATATATTTATTTCCCATATCTCGAAAACAGCTCTAACGAATTCGTTCAAACTCTATGTTTAGATAATGTTTTACTTTTTAACTACATCTATGTAGGTGTTTTCTCTAAAAAAACGCGATTGTACACAAAAAACAACATTTTTTTATGAATATTATAGCCATATAGCGTCATCTCGTAAATTTTCCTGGTACTAGCATTGTCACCAATGGATAATGTGGCCAGCTGGTACGTCAAAATTTAGTAAGATAGCGCTATATGATATTATTTGCATACGAACAGTAAAAGTGCAATTACACCTATCTCTGAATTTACAAGATACCTGTTTTACACGATTTCGTTTTAAAACGGTTCAAAATGAACGTATTTTGAAAAACTTATAAATTGACTGAATTAAGCACATATTGGGGGTAGTTTTTCATGTTACACGGTCTTACATAGCAAAATCGGAGATTTTATTTCACACGGTTTTATCTGGAACCTATCTTCCATGTAAATCGGTGGATAGATGTATTGTGTTTATCAAGCAATCGAATCTTCTTCGCTCAAGTACTGATATATTACCGCCATTGGACTAGTATGTCACATTAAAAAAAATATAGAAATACGACATAGGTGGGTTTTAAAAGGTTACCTTTTGGTTCTTCCGGTGGTAGTCCAGCCCTTGCTCTTTGCCTCGCTCTGGCAGCGGCGACTCTAGCCGCCATCAACTCGTCACGTTTCTTACGGACTTCCTCTGCCTCTTGCTGTTTACGTAACGTCTCCTCCCGTAACTTCTTTAATTCTTCCATTTGTTTTTGACGCTCTGTTTCGTCCGTACTGAATGAAAAGTAACTGACACCGTGTATTCTTGCCTCTGTAAAAAGAGATCACTTTTTTTATAACTAACTTAAGTCGCTAGTTCTCTTATACACTATACTATAATATATAAATAACATATAACTACGAATGTATATAATACCAGCGCGCCCACCAAACGTTTCCCTGCCTCGATTAAAAAAATCCTAAAAGGCAACCACAACGCCACCTCCAGAGTCAAATTTGAACCTAAACAATTTTTAAACCCATCTGAACACACAAAAAATTTCATCAAAATCTGTCCAACCGTTTAGGAGCAGTTCATTCACAAACACACACGGACAGAAGAATTATATATCCTCGTATAAAGATATAACTATAATTACATACTATAAAAAAGTCGTCTGTCTGTCTGTTCGTGATAAAATCAAAAACTATCGAACGGATTTTCATGCGGTTTTCACCGGCAAATACAGTGATTCCTCAAGAAGGTTTAGGTATGCAAGTTTTTTTTTTATCAGGGCGGGATAACGTCAGCCGGGACCGCTAGTATAACATAAATATACTAGCTTAACCGCTAAAACTTGTAGTATTTTCTGCATACATATATTTGCTACTGTTTAATAAATGTAAGGGTAATCTTTTTAAGGGGAAGATATTGTATACATTAATTTTTAAGGGGAAGGTGTTGTATATGTAGGTACATATAAATAAATCAGTCGTTATCTGAATCGTGTGTTATTGACATCACAACAACCACCACGACTAGATCTATCACCACGTGCATGTACACATGTTTTTTTTTCTATAGGAAACAAAAGGAGTATATGAAGCGCTCATCTTCAAACTCGGATAAATCCACTCTACTCTCTTAAGAGATATTTTAAAAAAAAATTATAATAATCTTAATTCGATGATTTTAAAAGGCAATAACTAGATCTATCACCACGTGCATGTACACATTTTTTTTTTTTGTTATAGAAAACAAAAGGAGTATATGAATCGCTTATCTTCAAACTCTGATAAATCCACTATACTCTCTTAAGAGATATTTAAAAAAAAATTATAATATTCTTAATTCGATGATTTTAAAAGGCAATATTCTTTTATTATGACAACAGTATTTTTTTTATATCATAGGAGGTAATCGAACAGGTGGGTCACCTGATGTTAAATGATCACCACCGTCCATAGACACTTGTAACACCAGAGGAGTCGCAAGTGCATTGCCAACCTGTGTTTGGGGGAGGGGGAGTGATGCAGGGGAGAGGAGGGGAAGTGGGTATCCGACGCTCTCACTGACCGAACGAAACGCAACAATGCAAGCACTGGTACTTCACGTCGGTTTTCTGTGAAATAGTGGTACTAAACAGCACGAGCCGACCCATTCATGCTGAAACCAATATTAGCTTCAGCGTCGCTCTACCACCTACAATACAATACAGTATTGAAGAAGTCGATCCTGTTCAACAAATACAGTATTAAAACCATCAATTCTCAACAAGTAAACAATCAAAATCAACAAACACAATGACATAATAATTCATTGTTAATATAATGTATTTTATTAATAAACTAGCCGCCCCGACAGACGTTGTCCCGCCCTGATTATTAAAAAATCCTTGACAAATGATATACCAAAACCTTTCTTTTGAATCCCTCTATCCATCTGGTGAAACCCGCATGAAAATCCGTTCAGTAGTTTTTGAGTTTATCGCGAACAGACAGACAGACAGACGCGGTAGGGGACTTTGTTTTATACTATGTAATGATGATATAATTTTATTAATAAGTTAATATATTATATTAACAATTAATTAATACGTCATTGTGTTTATTTCACAATAATTCTTGTAATAAACTGTTGTCATTTACTCTACTGTTAAACAATTTGCTGGTTTGTATTGTTTTGATTAGGAGTAAGTTGCAGAACTTTAGCAACCTTCCATACCTATTCTGCTACCAAAAGGAAAAGGGGGCCCTTCTAATTAATACAAATCGGAGTATAGCCTGTAGCCTGCGCCTTTATAGTAATACTCGTTCTATGAATACTAAGACTATACGTGTGTTTCCGTATATTCTATATAGACAGCGTGGACGAGGAACCTAGACAAATGGCGGACGTCGTACACTTGCTGACGCTGTCTAGAGATTGTTGTCGCACTGTTTACAGACTGACGTCGTAGAAAAACATTGCTCTTTATGTCTAGGGATTGATATCGCAGACCGAATCTTACAATGCTTACTAATTCCCAGTCGAACACCGGACGATATACGTAGTAATTTATAGGAATATTTCGCGACTACGTAGAAACTTCCGGAACGTTCGAGCATATTGGAAAGCATTTTCGTCTTATATTTTAGGGATCCATATAGTTTTCTAGGTCTATATGCTCTTCTTTTCTTAAGTATAAATCGTTTTTTGATTAAGTGCCATGTGAGAAAAGAAGCCTCAAGAAGAAGTAATCAAAAAAATATATTATATGCACTTGTTTTCCTGCTTCCGAACATATACCTCATCATCTTCTTACCTTTATCCCACGTAAGTAGGGTCGGTGCAACATGTTTCTCATGTTGTGGTATATGATTTGGCTTAATTTTTACGATCGGCCGCCTGCCTGACATCAACCCTCCTTGGGATGATTTTGTTGTACGATTGTATTTATGATTATTATTATATAGTTACGAAGTCTGATGGGATCTTTTAGCCTTACAACTTTTCTGTAGACTTTAGCTTTGGTAGGCTATTTATAGTATCTGCTTGAGCGGCACAACCGTTCCGGTTAAAAAGGAAGTTCTTCAAGATTATGGTTTGCTTGATATATTGCCATTTATATGTAACAGTAAACTAGCCAACTTTAGACTTTTCCCGAGGACTGCATTTTCGGGTTTCTTTTTTCAAGTTTTTTCAGTAATAATAATATAATATTAAATACAATATAATAATATAAAATATGAAAACTATAATAGAAAAATACATGCAAATAAAATGACATGGCAATATCATTTCGAACATATACCTATAAAACACAATATAGCAAACAACGGCAGACACGCTCCTTTTTCTTTGGACGGCAGTATTGATTGTTGCAATTAAGTAGTATAGAATCATAGGCGGCTATCTACATTTTTTGGGAAAAATAAGTTTTTTATGACGTTAGACAGCAAATTTTGAATAAAAAACGATCTATAATCTATTATTAATCTATTATTTATTTTAATCTACGGATTAAAATACAGTTTACACATCAATCAAACATTTTTTCCGCATTGCCAAAAATGAATTGAAGTGTAGATTAGCCACTTTTGATTATATACGACTCAATTATTGGTTTCTGCGACTACTGTCACTATTAATAATAATAACGAACAACCGATAATAAACAGCAGAATAATGAGGTATTCAATAAATTGTTATCCGTTTGTTTTTACTTATCCGTTACTTTTACGTGTTAGTCACTGGACAACAATGCTGAAATTCAGTAATATATTGTCTCCAGTATTATTTTATTTCCTTATACATAGGCATAGTCATACAACAGCCATAATCGAGTTTCTAAAGTCATCATCTTCTTACCCTTATCCCACCTAAGTAGGGTCGGCACAACATGTTTTCCTTTTCCACGCTCGCCTATCAGATGTCATCTCAGTCAACACACCTTTTACACACATATCATTTTTCACACAATCCATCCATCCTTTTTTCGGTCTTCCTCTACTCTTATATCCATCGACCGTCATACTCAAAGCTTTTCTAGTTACATGGTCTTCATCTCTCCTCATAACATGCCCATACCATGCTAACCCATTACTCCTTAACTTGTCTGTTACTGGTGCTATTTTCAAACTTCCTCTGATATATTCATTCCTAATCTTATCCATTCTAGTTACACCACACATCCACCTTAACATTCGCATCTCTGCCACATGTAGTTTTCTCTCATCCGTCTCTCTAGTCGCCCAGCACTCAGATGCGTACAACATTACTGGTCTTATAATAGTTTTATACACCTTCCCTTTGAGTTTCAAGGGCATTCGTGGGTCACAAGCGACACCAGACACCTTTCGCCATTTCATCCACCCTGCATTTATCCTATTCCTCACGTCCTTGTCTATGCAACCATCGTTTTGGATCAGAGAACCGAGATACCGGAAATCAGAGCAGGTTGGTAAGGATATACCATTTAAAGCTATAGGAGAAAAGCTGGATGGACCACCGAAGTCGCAAAACAAATGTTCAGTTTTTAGTCTACTGATTTTCAAACCAACATTCTCCAGTTTTTCTCGCCATTTTACCAGCCTACTCTGGACCTCGGTAGCATCTTCGCCGACAAGAACAATATCATCAGCAAACAGCATACACCAGGGTGTCTCCTCCTGTATGTCTGATGTTATCGCATCCATAACAAGAAGGAATAAATAAGGGCTTAAAGCTGAACCCTGGTGCAAACCTACAGCCACATTGAAATTATCGGTAACTCCAGCTTCGGACCTAACGTGTGTTTTGGCTTGACTGTACATACAACGAATAAGTTGTAGGTACTTCTCAGGCACTCTTTTTTTTTTCAGTGCCCACCACAGAACATCTCGGGGTACTCGATCATATGCCTTCTCCAAATCAACAAATCGAGTTTCTAAAGTATTACTTTATAATGTTTCTAAATATACAGGCAATATTTTTTGTAAATCATAAGTTTCCAAACGATACATGTCCCGTGCTAGTAAATACAATATATTTTATCGCCACTGCAAACTGACAGAAATCTTAAAATGTTCTTATAAATGTTTATAAGTATATGTTATAAAATTAACCTTACCATCAAAAAGTAAGTCTTGATAATGCACGTCCTTATCCTTCGCGAGAAGTTCTTGTTCCTTTTCCTCCCATTTTTGACGTAATAATTGTAAGTAGTCATTTGTTTTCTGGACTAATAATGGCTTCTCCGTTTTCTTATCATCCTAGAAGTATGAAAATTAAATAGACCAATAGAGAGAAATTTAAACACATGTCACACCAACTACATGTAAGTTCTCAATATAAGCCACAAAGGACAACAATTTTGTTAAATAATATTACAGCCTGTATACAAATTCGATCTTATAAGTAAACAAGGTATTAATCATCAACCGTGGGAACCAAAAGAAAAAATGAAAACACTTCTCGAACTTTGTCGAATCGTTCGTACAATGACGTCATACTTCCAGATTTTTCTACCCTCCTTAGTTGAATTTATATAAGCGCGTCACAGTGCTTACGAATCGATTGATAGTCTATTTGATTTTCGCTTGTAGGAATACAAAATATATTTATTCAGACGTAGACGGCATTTGATTCACCTATGAGCCTAAGAATAACAATTTTGCTATATCCAAATTACCTTGTACCTTTTTTTTTTAACGTGGGGAAATCCTTTATGGATACACCACCCTCTCGGGGGAGAGAATGGGTTATGTCCGAATCGCACGGACTAAAACCCCACGGTGTACGTCTGCCGTTTTAGTTGGGGCGACACGAGATTTCTATATATTTAATCGTGCCGCCCCAGCGGTTGGCCCAGCAGCGAGAGCGCCGCCGCCGGGCCCCGTCTTGTTAGGAGACAGCCGGGTACACACCGGCCGTCTCCTCCTTCCGCCGGACCTGTGCAATGGGAAGATGGGCCCCCCGACCCATCCTCCCCAGGTCCGGTTACGATGGGAGGAGGCGGCGGTCAAACTGCCGCCTCCTCCTACCCGTCCTCCGTTGGCGGAGACGGCCACTTTGAGGGTCCCGCTAACGGACCCTCTTCGCCGCCTCCTGCGAGACGACCTCGACCACGACGCGCTAATCTCAGGATCTATTGGTTCGATTTGAAAATTTATTTCAGTATTAGACAGCCCCTTTATTGAGCAAGGCTATATGCTATATATCATCACACCATAACCAATATAAGCTGAGCACAAATGAAGAATGTTTCGAAATCATTTTTTTTTTTGCTTTTGTGAGTTTCCGCTGTGTTTTAGCGTTAGCCCAAAGTACCTATTACTCGCGAATAAAATCGCGGGCATAAGTTAGTTACTTATACAACGTGTAAAGTGAAATTAATGTAAAAGTTAAATAACATGGTAAATATAAAGAAGTCACCTCTGATATAATATCATCCTTAGCTGGATTATCCTTATTCATCACTTTCATAAGTTCCAAATCCTTTTGTTTGTACCATTCGAGGTCAGTTTTATGACATTTCCTTGTCCGGCCAAGGCAATCAGTGAATTCCGTCCTGTAATTTAATAACCCACTTAAATTATACACTGCATGAAAAATAACTAAATCATCTTTAAAGAATAAATTATTCTTTATTATTAAATACTAGCGGGCACGGCGGACGTTGCCCTGATAATAAAAAACCCTTGTCAAATTATATACTGAAACCTTCCTCGTGAATCACTTTATCTACTGGTGAAAACTGCATGAAATTCCGTTCAGTGGTTTTTGTGTTTATCACGAACAGACAGACAGACACAGACGTGGCAGAGGACTTTGTTTTATAATATGTATTGATGATTAACAAGTACATCCTTACTGTCCTAATCCAAATACTAAGTAATGTTATAAATGCGAATGGGAGTGTGTTTGTAAGACTTTCACACCTTAGCTATTCAATCGATCATCTTCTTCTTCTTACCCTTATCCCACATAAGTAGGGTCGGTACAACATGTTTGTCATGTTGTGGTGTATGATTTGGCTTAATTTTTACGATCGGCCGCCTGCCTGACACCAACCCTCCTTGGGATTATTTTGTTGTACCACTGTATTTATGATAATTATTATATAGTTACGAAGCCTGATAGGATCCTTCATGATTCAATCGATCATCAAATTCCGTAAAACAAGAATCTTTGTATACACTTTGTCAGAATACAGACATTACATCGGAGAAAATAAGTACTGTTCCCTACAGATAGGTCATATAACTATATTCGTAGACTAAGCTAGTCTATATGTATGTAGGAGTCTTTGACTCACTACTGTAGGAGTCTAGACTGACTTCGACAGTGTAACAATAAGACTCGGAGTGTGTAAAATAGACTATTTATTTTTAACTCCGTATATGGTATATTACAGGCAAGTGTTCGAACAACATATTCTATTTACAATAAATTCAAACGTTTTATTCAGTCTGCCAAAGAGAATGATATACTTGGTAGCTAAATGTATATAAAACCACCTCATTAGGAAAACCTTTGGAGAGGCACTTAAATAAATCACAACTAAAATATATTGTCCTGAGTTGGCTTTATTTTCATTTCACCCGACGTTCATTGACACTGTGCTTTAACATAGACGTTTAGAGGATTGAGTATAATTTTAGTATGTTCCTAAATAATTAGCTCAAATATCATCTATTGTCTTTAATTGATTAACGTGAACGAGAATCCAATGCAGGGTGTCCTTCATAAATATTGCTACTGTCTAAACATTCACCTAGTATAAACCGATGGAAAAAACTTTAGACCGCTTATTATAGGCGAAATTTGATCAATAATAAACCGTTAGTATGTATAAGTTTAGTTTTCCATTTTGAACAATTGAAATCGCTAAGATAACTCAATGCTCAAAGAAACTTTATAGCTGTAATAAATAGACATAAAGGGGAAACGTAGTACCATTCTTGTTCAGAGGAATTATGGTCTTCTTGTGTTGTTGGTATTGTTTCACAAGCTTCT
This sequence comes from Antheraea pernyi, assembly GCA_015888305.1. NCBI lineage: Eukaryota > Metazoa > Arthropoda > Insecta > Lepidoptera > Saturniidae > Antheraea > Antheraea pernyi. Next base: position 279,548 of record MU159071.1, on the reverse strand, counting down.
TTTTCTTCATTTTGCTGCTTCTTTGTGTTAAAGTCGACCAAAAACCTACCAGCAAGCTGTGAGTTTCCTGTTGTGTCAGATAAATGCTCATACAGTTCAGCTTTCTTCTCCAAAGCTAATCTGTAATATAAAATTTCTACTATAAATTATGAAATTTATCTAAAACAGATCAAAGTCAAATGAAATGTGATAGTACAAACGTTTACTTTGTGATCATAAATGTTATAGACTTTATCTCATCATAGTATAAAACAAAGTACCCTACCTTGTCTGTCTGTCTGTCTGTTCGCAATAAACTCAAAAACTACTGAACGGATCTTTATGCGGTTTTAACCAGTGGATAAAGTGATGCACTAGGAAAGTTTTGGTATGTAATTTTTCCAGATTTTTTTTATAATCATGTAAGAACAATGTCTGCCGGGCCCGCTAGTATAATATATGAAATAGTAAGTTATTATAAAAAAACGAGTGTGCGGGGTTGCATTAGAAATTCGCATCCTGAAATAAGGGTGAGAGTGGCGGGGGAGGCCTCTAAGCCACTCCCCCGCCGCGGAAAGTTATAGTTACTGAGATATTCATGATCAAAGTTTTGAGATCATGTCGCCTCCAAACAATAATTGGTAATTTTGTATATTAACAACATGGTGATTTTTAAGTTTCAATTTAACAGTTTGTACAATAGTGTCTATATATATATATATAATAAATTTTAAGTATTTAAAACTCTTGCAACAGGACTAAAAATTACAGTAATTTTGCATAAAAAAAGGTTGAGTTTTCAACTAAAAAAATAATGAATGGTATTAAACTATGCATATCTACCCATTAAGGAATATATTATTGATATAACAACATAACATCTTGAGAACAAAAAAAATGTAAATGTAATGTAAATGCAGAAGGCCCTCATTTTTGACTCCAATATTTCACATTTAAGCTCATAGTGGTTAAAATTTATTTTTTTAATTATTTAATATAAAACAACAAGGAATTTGATATGTGTTCGCAATACTAACCTACATAGAGAACTAGGCCGGGAGTGAAGCGAAGCCCTATTCATCTATTAACCTAACGTGACTTATTCCGATTTGTTCTGATCAGTTCGCTCGGTCGCCTGTGTTAAGTGTGGAGAGGCCCTTATGATCATACAAATAACCCATATTTAATTTTTTTCTAGGATTCTAGGATTGAAATTACGTCATACAAATAATTTATATCTGACTTTTTGTTTTTTTTTTCTGAAATATATTTTTTTTTTTTTTTCGAACTGACTATGCTATTGACCTGGCAAGGTCTTTACAGCTTCACCGGACTACTAAGGCCGAGCGCTTAGGGCACTCAGCCGATTTTGGTTTTGGGTAACATACACAAGGGTGCACGCACACCTCGGCTTGGGCTGTTACCGAAAAAGACGCGTCTGTCCTAGCTAAACTATACTAAGCTATTCATACATATATGCATTTGTGAATTATGCAATGAAAATTGCATGATTCACCAATGAATACGTGTATATCGGAAATGAAACGAACTAAACTATTCGATTCAGTTCGATTGAGGGAAAAAAAAGTAAACCCTCCCACAGTGTGTATGTATGTGCACGTGTGTGAGAGAGATAATCTCATATGTGTGTTCAAGTGATGTAGGTGAGTCACTGTATCGCGAAAATAATATCAAGAGGGCTCCGCGCGGGGACGACCTAGGCTCGAGATATTATTGAGAACCGCGAAGTGTGCGGGAGCTAATAGGGATCGATTACAAAAGCGTGGGCGCAACACGCATTTTATAAGATTGAATTTAAATTTACTAACGGTGACGGCACCGAAGTCTAAAAATAGACATAACAAAAATTATTATTATTGTTTGACGGTAATTTTTAGGGGAAGATAGACGTAAATACACGATTTACTCTATCTTATATGAGTTATTTATTTT
>MU159071.1:253774-277226 GCA_015888305.1 Antheraea pernyi | reverse complement strand
GGGGGAGGGGGATGACTACCCCTCTAAACCACTCCCCCGCCGCGGAAAGTTATAGTTACTGAGATATTCATGATCAAAGTTTTGAGATCATGTCGCCTCCAAACAATAATTGGTAATTTTGTATATTAACAACATGGTGATTTTTAAGTTTCAATTTAACAGTTTGTACAATAGTGTCTATATATATATATATAATAAATTTTAAGTATTTAAAACTCTTGCAACAGGACTAAAAATTACAGTAATTTTGCATAAAAAAAAGGTTGAGTTTTCAACTAAAAAAATAATAAATGGTATTAAACTATGCATATCTACGCATTAAGGAATATATTATTGATATACCAACATAACATCTTGAGAACAAAAAAAATGTATAATAAATGCAGAAGGCCCTCATTTTTCACTCCAATATTTCACATTTAAGCTCATAGTAGTTAAAATATATTTTTTTAATTATTTAATATAAAACAACAAGGAATTTGATATGTGTTCGCAATACTAACCTACATAGAGAACTAGGCCGGGAGTGAAGAGAAGCCCTATTCATCTATTAACCTAACGTGACTTATTCGGATTTGTTCTGACCAGTTCGCTGGCTCGCCTGTGTTATGTGTGGAGAGGCCCTTATGATCATACAAATAACTCAATTTTATTTTTTTCTAGGATTCTAGGATTGAAACAGTTGAGTTTTTGTTTAAACATAGTGGAAAAACAAAAACAAACATCTTGAAAATGTTCCGTTTTACGTCATACAAATAATTTATACCTGACTTTTTGTTTTTTTTTTCTGAAATAATAGTGAACCCTTATAAAACAACAACAAATATAGTAAACATAATAAAACAAAATTATAGTATTATAAACTTTAAAACTGTGCAACACGTAACTTCAAACACATATAATAAAAAAAACGATGTGTCTCCGTGGGGCGAGGGGGTGTCTTTTGAAAGGGGTAACTAATCCCTATAAAAAGCAACCCTTAATTACTCTCCAAATTCAGGATGCGAATTTCCAATGGCAAGCCTACTCCCCAACTCAAGCGTGCATAAAGAAGTTTTACATGAAACAAGCTATTAAGATACATTTTATTTTAAAATCATCTAAAGTTTACACAATAATTCAAATATAAAATTTAAAAAAACTTAGTACTCAAATAATAGATTAACAATGTATGAGCAATTATTTCTTCATTTGCATTTGACATGAACTGTTGTGAAAATCATCAGAAACATAGCTGGTCCTTACACACTTTAGTATTATTTACTGCATATGCACCTTGCAATAGTCTTTTCTTTTTTTTTGCAATAATTATTTTCTCTGTTTTAGTCTTATGTATATGTAATTTTTCGATGTTAAAAAATATGATATTATATTAAGACTCAGAAATACAAGTACTTATAGTTTAAAAGAGATTGCAGATTTAGCATCATAGATAGAGAATAGATACATAAACAAAAGAATTACTTTGTCCTTGAGTACAGAGTTATGTTTAATACTTGATGTATATAACTTACAGCTAAGTTTAAATGTATAGCAAAATATCTAAACAGATACAGGTGTAAAAATGTAAATGAATAAAAGAATATATTAATTTAAATTTTAAAGAAACTACACCAGTGGCATTTCAGATGAAGCAGACAAGAAATAAAATAAAAAAATTTTGGAATTTGTCCATATTCTATCTAATTGTAGTTCTAGTAAATATAAATGTGAACACAGAAAATTTTTTGTCTCTGATATTTATTTCATCTTCTTTTAAAATGGCAACAATTTCTCCGATGTCAATACAACCATAAACAATGGAGATTGCACCAAATAATTGAACAATTTTATTTTTTATATCGGGATGGGGCTATCTATAAACAGACACCGCAAACAAAACACATGTTCATTACACATAAACATATTGTTAAATTACAGACAAGTACAAGAGAATGACACTATTATCTAAAGTTTAGTTTTGTTAATAAATTTCGACTAGCATCCTACAATTAGTTTTTTTTTTTTTTCGCACTGACTACGCTATTGACTACGTAAGGTCTTAACAGCTTCACCGGACTACATTCTACAATTAGGTGATTATCTGTAACAAAAGTTAAGAGATATATAATGTTAAGAGGACTGGGAATAGGTGGTAGAACATCATAGCAAAAGTTGTGGCTTTGTTATTTAGATATTATATACATCCGCTTAATTTATAATACATGTATAGATTTAATATAATATTTAAAGTAACTTAACAATCGAAATTGACAAAAACCATGAAATCAGACATAACTTTCTTTGTTTTGTTTAAATATATAATCAAAAAACGAAGTGAAAAAAGTAATTTATATGGTAACCTTACTTGGCTTTCCTACATGCTTCTAATTCTTCGGTATCCACAGCAATTAATTTGTCTTTCAAACTTCTTTTTGTTTCCTTATTAGATTGATTGTCAAAGTCGCTGTCAGAAGCCTTAACAGGTGCTGGCCGGAAGTTCTCTATCTTATGTTTAGGCAAATGCTTTTTTTCATTTACCTCTTCTTTCTTCCTTAACAATTCTGCTTTTAAACTCAGTAACTATAATACAAATAAATGAAAACATTTCAATCATTACAACTCATAATATATGTAACATATAATTGAATCACAAAATCATATTGTACTTTATGCCATGACAGCTTGGAATATGTTTAGACATCATACACAGCTGAGCGGAAGCACAATTGGAAAACCAAAAAGTAAATGTTTACAAACAACTCACAATATTTTGTACTAAATTCACATAATAAATTGACTGAATAATTATCAAAATGTTATAAAACTAAAAAGAACTTACCGTGGATTTATTAAAAGATATTTTCTTTGGATTATATTCATTCATATTGTTTATTGTTTTATATGCATGTACAACCTACTGAAAAATAATAATTGTAATCAGAATGTTCACAACTCCAAACTCTACTTATATTTGGTTTAGTTACATAAACAAATAAACAAAAATCATTTGCACAAAAAGTCTATGACTCTCTATTGAGATTATATTATAATTATATCAAGCTACCACATACAACATTAATAAAAAAATTGTATAGTTTAAAATTGCACATCTCTAACATTTTAATAATATATATTAAGACTTGAAAATTTTATAAGTTAAAAGTACAAATATAAATTAAAATTAAAAAATCGCTCTGTGATTTAATCTATCTCAAATGTCATCCCTACCTGGAGTGTCATATGTAGTTATAGATACTATATTTAGTGCAATTTTAAACTATACAATTTTTTTATTAATGTTGTATGTGGTAGCTTGATATAATTATAATTACCAAAACGTGTTTATTCGCATTACAATTATGTATCTAAATTAAAGGTACACATGAATTATATTATTCCACAAACGTGTTTCCTGAACACAAATCTGTTGGAAATATATATCTTTTAGTAGTTGATCAACTTCGGGAGATGAGCATAAGAATTTTTGTCTTTGCGCTCATTCAGCGCAGAATTGTATTTGTGGCAGCACTTATTATTTTACCCACACATTTATGTTGTCTTTGATAGCTTTCCACAAAACCTTCATAGTTACAGCACTTGTACGACTATTAGTCTGTGGTCCACAGACAGTAAAGGTTTATTTGTGATATCGTGTGTTATCTGTTGTTGATAGTTTGTCTGTGGCTAGCTATACAAGGTTATGAATTGTAAATTTCATGGCCATCTGACAAACCATCTCACTGGCCGTGACGACAGTTTTTTTTACACAACGACAAAGATATAATCTCTAAAAACTAAGTATATTGAACTATTGTTAATGTTAACGTTTGGTCGTGTAAAATCTTTAACGAAATCAGTATTTCACTGTAGACCAACGGTTCATTGGTGCTCTAAGTACGTAAAATCAAAATGTCAACTCCAGCAAGAAGACGCCTGATGAGGGATTTTAAACGGTATGAAAGAAACAAAATAATCATCTTTTATGTACCCAGGTTACACTACTTCTATAACGATTCGAAGGCATTTGTAAATTGTGACAAAATAAACTAGAAAGTGTAGTGCTGATTCATCAAATTACATCACAGTCATTAAAATCGATTTCTACTGTATTCTACATATCTCTTTACTATTGATATAAAGGCGATTAAATGTATTATAACTTCTAAGAGCATAGTATATGTATAAGAAAATGTCAAACTAAAAAATATTAGGCTGTGATCTTCATTATATTCTTGTTTGTTTATACATATACATATCTAGGTTATTGATATGAAATGTATTTTTTTATAAAAATGATTTTATTTAATTTTTTTAAAGGGTAATTGGATTGGAGTCAATGATAGAAGAAACATCTTTTATGCATGTCTATATATACATAAAACATAACCTTGGTTTTATTGTTGACCTATATTAAAATATTTATTTTATTTTATCCTGTTTCAGTTTACAAGAAGACCCACCTACTGGTGTGTCGGGTGCACCCACTGATAACAACATTATGATCTGGAATGCTGTGATATTCGGGCCTCATGATACACCATTTGAAGATGGCACATTTAAACTTACGATAGAATTCACAGAAGAATATCCAAACAAACCACCTACAGTACGATTTGTATCCAAAATGTTCCATCCCAATGTTTATGCTGATGGTGGCATTTGTTTAGACATTTTGCAGAATAGATGGAGCCCAACATATGATGTGTCTGCTATCCTAACCTCTATACAGGTAACTTTTACCAAATAACATGATTTGCATTTATTATTGAACTAGTTTCTGCCTGCAACTTCGTCCATATGGAATGGAATAGTTACTTTGGGCTAACTAACACGCAGAAGCTCACAAATGTAAAATAAAAAAACAGATTTTGAAACATTCTTTATTGGTGCCTTGCTATTATTGGCCATAGCGTGATGATGATATATCCTCTAGTCTTTCTCAAATGAGCTCACTAACACTGAAAGAATGTTTCAAATCTGACCAGTAGTTCCTGAGATTACCCCCTACAACCTCACAAACTTTACCACTTTATAATATTAGTTTAGATTATATGCAATGCTATTAAAATATATTAATTAATTATATATATATTAAAGAATTATTTACTTTCAGTCATTATTAAGTGATCCAAACCCCAATTCACCAGCAAATTCAATGGCGGCACAACTTTATAAGGAAAATCGGCGGGAATATGAAAAACGGGTGAAGGCATGTGTAGAACAATCATTTATTGACTAGCAGGAGATAGTAAAGATCTTGACAATGGTGATGTACAAGCGAGCTACTTTGGCGTAAACACTGGCCATTACCTCCATGTATATTCATTGGGACAAGTGTAAATTGAAATTGTTATTAACGTATACACCATATTTTGAAACAACTGCTCTTAAAATATAGCAGATTGTAAGGGTTTTTGGTAAACTAACTTAAGGGAGCCAAATTTTAAACCACACCTATAATTATTAGTAACTCAAGTTTAAACATTTGTTCCCTTTGACATTAGATATCTTTTAACGCTAACTGTAAGGACCTTCACTCTTAATAAATTAATTACATTCATAGCAATATATTAAATTTGTCCACGTTTTTGCATAAAACAATTTAGTAATTCAATAAGTAACAATAGCTGAAATTTATCAATAATAAACTTTTCTTATATTTCGTCAGTTGTAATCACTCATTAATTTTGACTTTAAACAATGTTACACTTCAGCTTTACTGAAAGATAGATTATAGAGGGCTTTGATAATATAACATAGATTTATTAGCGTTATACACACTAACAATTTTAGTAACGTCTAAAGAATGTGGTCTAATATTTTAAAATCTCTATGTACATTTATTTAATATTATTAGTTTGTTTTTTTTTTATTCCATAAATTTCTTACTTATGTAATTATTAAATTGAAATACTGTAAACCAAATATAAATTTATCGCATTGATAAAATGTACATGAGATTAAACAAACTGTGTAGTAATTTTGAAGATAGATTTATGAAAAGAAAGAACCTATCACAATATGTTTACAAAAACCTTGCAGTGAACATTAATAATAGTTTTAAATTATTAATGATATATTTGGTGCCCACTTCTTCAGTAAAAAGTAATCTAGTGTAACATATAAAAGTTGTTTGTTGTAGCTAATATTTTGTCTTTAATTTTCATAACTGGCCTGTATGCATTGTTTATATTAAAATTAATAGGATATGCTTCATTATGTGTAGCTGAAAATTATATTTGTAACTTAAAAATTAATTTCACAAAACACTAAATACTAAGATTGAATATTTGTTCAAATAATATAATTGTAAAACATTTTCATGTAATAAGCCTTAATGACCCATATATACAAAATATAATTTACAAATTGGGAAATGATATCTATTATAATACTATGTTTGCTTTCTTTTATAACACTCTCATTAACCAATGTTTACCTAAGATAGTACAAGATCTTTGTCTTCAATTTTTTTTTTTTATAATTCTGCTGCACAACACTATTGTAGCCTCAACCTACAGTATAATGTCCCAATGGATTTTGATAATGTGTAGCAGTGTTTTGTTTTTAATAATGCTGGAAGTTTAAATGTCTAATTATTCTAGGGACATTACATATGTGTAATATTTTGTCTTCTAGTAAAATATTATTTTCAGTTTTTACCTGACTTTTATTTTTGTGTACCTACATTTAAAATTAAATAAAAAATCCATATTATAAAATATACCTTTATACAAATGTTCATTAATCTTACAATCAACCTCAATTGCTGAATTATATTGCCATATTAATACCATACATAGGTTTAAATAATGTTATAAAATTACACAGTAGTTTTGTAATTTTACAATTAAATAAGACAAATGGCATAAAGACTTATAAATGACCAATAACGTATTTGTTACAAAATACATGTTATATGAGTCTGTCTTAAGGGCTCTGATCATGCAAATAATTTCTACATTGCCAAAAAAACTTAATTGTAGCAACATGTGCATTGATCATCTAATTTTTAGCTCTTCTTTGAGTTTATAATGAATCAATTCCATACAGACCAAAGCGTCTTCGGCACTATTGTGACCATCAACTGAGTTCTGTATTATCTTCTTCAAATATTCTGAAGATAAATTTCTTAATGCTCTTTTGTAGGGGGGTCCCATTTTATGTGGGAATAATACACTTGTATCAACAACTGTGTCGTGAATAAGTTTAAGAGCTTTAAAGTCCGACTCTAAACTGTGCCCTATCAATATTGTTTTACTATTAAACATTGTCAGTAATGTTGCCTGTACATCTAGCAATGTTGTTTTCACTTCAGTCATTTGTTCTTCTGTTATCCCTGAAAATCTCGTATTATAATCAATAATAGGATGCAACGGTCTTATAAGAGTTTCATAAACAACTTTACATGTAGAATTAATAACCGTCACTCTGGTTAAATCTAAGCCATGTGTTGTATAACACATTTCACAATCTAAAGAATATATACCATAGTCATCCATCACAGAATCCGGAGGTAGAGTTTTTACAAAGCCTTTTAAATTCTCAAAATCTACATATTCATAAACATGGCTCGGAGCAATACAACAACCGTCTGAAGTGCCATCTTGACTGCAACATTGATATCGAACTTCACCACGCACCCTATATTTATTATTTGGGTGATAAATACATTCTTGTTTAAGAGCTGGAAACCCTTTTTTATCAATAGTGTAGTCTTTTTTACACCTGCAACAAGTCCTTATTGAGCCTTTTGGTGGCTTTTGTTTATTTTGTCCATAGATTATAGCCCGGCCTTTATCTCCACTCACATGTGGACGTGGGAAACCATTTGCTTGAAGCTGTTCTTCTGTCATAATCCATTTAGATATATTATTATAAAACTTTGCACCAGTCAATTCTTTTGAATGATCAATACTTTTCCTATTTTTGCACTCTATGCTCCAAGAACCCGTATTGCTTGATTTTCCAGATATTACATCTGGTCTTTTTTCTGTTGTTGAAATGTCACAACTAGATTTTTTAACTCCATTGCATTCTAGCAATTCTTTTCTCAACCTGTTTACAGTTAAAACAGCAGAATTTTTGTATATTTGCACAGTTGAGCACTTTTTACTTGTTGCTAATTCTTCATGTTGGGCCCTAGCATAAGCATCAGTTGCTGAGATGTATAATTTTAAACATTCATCTATCATCATATTCAAGTAAGTTGATCTTATATTGGCTGTTATTTTAGATGCCAATGGTTCCAGAACTCCAGGTCTGTCAATAAATTTTTCATTGGGTATGTGAGCTACTCGTTGTGCACCTTTCTTCACAGTTTGAGTTATAGTGGTACTTGTAGAGGCATTGCTTGTTGATTCAGACTTGGGTGTAGAATGAATTTGGGAAATATCTTTTTTAGCATGCATCAATGTTGATGCATATGGCACATGTGCAATGCGAATTTTAGAATTTCCAGAGTTATGGGTGCTAATATTATTTCTATGTATATCTATTTTATTAGTTGCATTGTCATTATTAGCTTTCAAGACAACATTCCTTGCATTATGAAATTCTTTCACTTTGGCTAATCTTTCTGTCATAGCCTGGACAGAACTTATTTTGAAGTTAGGTTTAACTGGTAACTTTGGTGTGATTTTCACATTATTATCGTTCGTCCTAGATATTCTTTTTTTTCCTGGGACATACTCTTCATCGTGATTTATGTCTTCTACTTGTGATGCATCTTCTACAATATTAACTTTTGCTGTAGGAACATACTCTTCAAATATTTTTTTACATTCTAAAGCTATGGCTTCTTCGTCTGATTCTGACAAAGAATAATGTTCATCACTAATTTGCTCAGAATGTTGTTCTTGAGGTACAGTTTTGCTTGGCTTATCTTTGCTTTTATATTTTTCTTTGGAATCTCTGTGACTTCGGTGAGATTTACTGCTTCTAGAATTTCTAGAATCCGATCTTGAAGATTTATGTTTAGAATTCTTGGCATCTTTATCGGATGTATTAGATTGCTTTACTTTTTCTGAATGTCTATCACTTTTTCTATGTTTATTTTTTTCCGAAATTCTCTCTTTATCTTTGTTAGAACTTTTGTATTTAGATTTCTTTGAATATTTATTCCTGTCTTTATCAACAGACATAGTACATTCATTATTATCTGAAGCACTTTTTGATTTTCTACTTCTATCTTTATGTGACTTATTGTCATCCTTATTTCTTTCATTATTTTCTTTAGTACCTGTAAATGTCCTCTGTTTTCTTGAACTATTATTTATTGTTTCATCTTGAACTTCCTCTGAATAATTTTTTGGTATCTGTTTTTCTGTTCTAGATTCATTTTTTGTATTCTTACTATCAACTTTAACAGTTTCCATAATTTTTGTTAATGAGTTGTCTGCTTTTAATTTTTCTATACTTTTATCACCTTTATTACTAATTGCCACATTTTTAACTTTACCTTTCTCATCTTTCTTCACCTTAGTTTTACTATCTATGTCTTGTGTCTCCTCATCTAATATTTGATCTAAAATATCAAATTCTGGTCCAAGATCATCAAGTCCATTGAGATCATTAGACAACTTTCGTTTCTTAGTATCTGGTTCATCTTCATCACTTGAAAAACACGGAGCAAGAGATCTAGGAGTTGGTTGATAAGTAACTGACTGAAGCTCTTTCTTTTTAGTCACTTTTGTTGGTTGGTATTCCAATACTTTTGGTTTACTAACATTTTTATCAGATGGAATATAATTTCTTACACTACCTTTATGTTGTGCATTATCATCAGGGGTGTACTCCTGAAGTTTTTTTTCAGAGCCAGGTAAATACTTTTCCTTAGATTCTGTTGAACCTGGCGGAGTGTATGAGTCACACTGAATATTTTCAGGACATCCCGGTGTATACTTAACTTGAGGTGGTATATAAATATAAGGTTTAAATGAACCATTTGTTTCTGGTGGTTTTCTAGACGCACTAGCAGGTTTTCGTGGTGTGTACGGTACAGGTATATGTCTTTTTCTTTGCTCGTTTTCTTCAATAGTTTCTGCATCAGTGGCACTAGCTTTATTTAGTTCAGATATAGGCGTAGGATTATATGTGACTTTAGAAACAGAAACATTATTTTTTATATTTTCTGAAGTATGATCGGTTGACGAGGTCTGTATTACGGAAGGTGACTTTTCGGTTTGTTGTAAAACTTTTTGAACAGCAGCTGATACCAATTTTTGTAAAATCTCTTCACCTTCGATACTGTCTTTTTCTGTGTTTTGGGAATCTCTTTTAGCATGTCGAAAATGACAATAAGGTCGTTCACATAAACCACTATCGTAAAAAGGGCAACTAATTCCTTTAAAATAGCCTGTCGAAGGTAACATTTAATTCTGTATTTTCACGAAGAGAATAAGAAACAATAACCGTATCACAGTACTACATAAATGTCTACCACACATCACATCTAGGGACACGAAAAAAGTATCGATACTTTGAGAAATCAAGAGCGTTATTGTTAGATAAATATACTTTTATACTCGATTCTTTGTACACAATACTGTTACTGAATTAGTAATTTTTGACGGGTATTGTATCGAATAAATTACCCATTTTAATCTTGATCTTACGCTCATGTTTACGGCAACGGCATCAAGTTCAATCGTCCTGAACTTTCTACAACATAACGTATTTTTAATTTGTGTCGTTACAGTCATCATTTTTTTAAATGTATTAAATTTGTAAAACTATCTGTCTTTTTTTTCTATTGAAGCTAATCTGACGCTACTTACTGACTAACATTGACGTTTTGACGTATGTGCATTAGCCCCTACAAAAAGTATTCGATACTTTTATTTGTCCATACTTTTTTTGATACCATTCGCACTCATGTGTACTGTATCGGACTGACATTGACGTTATGACGTATGTGCATTAGCCCCTACAAAAAGTATTCGATACTTTTATGTGTCCATACTTTTTTTTGATACCATTCGCACTCATGTGTACAGTATCGATACTCTCTATTCAATACCATGTCGTCCCTAATCACATCATATTAAATTTACTTTTTTTCTTATATATATTCTGGATACTGGGTCTTTCAGCTGTCATACTTTGTATTCTATAACTTTGTTTCATTTTATATATATTCATTCCGAGGTATATATATACTAGAAATCTAGAGGTGTAAAGTATACCGTAAAATTTAAAAATTGTGGAACAGTAGATGTGTCTCTCCGCTTGCTTACAACACCCATAAAATGTTTTAAATTACTATTTAATAAATATATAGCATTCTCGGCGTTATTATAATAAATATTTAATGAAACACAAAATTTCAATTTTATTGAATTCCACTCATGTTTAACTTCATAAAAACCTCAGTCAATTTTATCTAAAACTACGACATTACCGCATATTTGAGATCCTATAACATGGGGTCCTTCAAGCGCAACGTGAAGAGATATTTATGCAGGCCGGCATGACAACGACGACCGCCGGAGGAAGGCGTATCGCCATTGTTTTTGGATTGTACTGTGCTTACCATCAGGCACAGTGCAGTCACTTTGCCGTGCTACAAAAAAGAAAAAAAGAGCTATTACAATTTTTTTTTTTTTTTTGAACTGATTACGCTATTGACCAAGCAAGGTCTTAACAGCTTCACCGGACTACCGTTCTATTACAAAGCTACTCCGTGATACAAGGTAACTTTGAAAAATTAACAATGTTATTTTTTCTACTTTCATTACGTACAAAAACCGAAAAAAATATGTATACACTATAGAAATATAATATAATAATGTATATAACCTATGAAAGAATAATATTCAGAGAGCAAGAAAAATGCAGGAGCCTGTCAAAGTTTGATGTGAGTTTGAAGATTGATCGTATATCTGTCATATATATATTTTTTAAATGGCACATAATTTTAGGTATCAGCATACCAATTTAGAAATTCTGCATCACATTAATTCTTTTCTCACTGTTGGTAACATTTTTAATTTATGTCAGTTTCATAAATATTTATACCTATTTACGGTCTATGATTTACGGCTTATGGCCACAGACTAATAGTCGTACAAGTAGCTTATGGCCGTACCATTTCACAATAAATTTCAAGGTAATGAAAGTAGTCTTTAGTATCAATAGTTCTTATATACACTATGGAGTTACTTATTAAAAAAATATCTACATATCCTTTATCTTTAAAAAAACTTACTTTTATTGTAATAAATTTGTTTGATAGATTCATAAGTATAATTGAATATTTATATCCAGATTTTGGAGTGGAGTAAACAACATGCTGGAAGAAGTGGTTAATACATATTCTGACTATTTTAAACTGGACGTAAATGGATTTCAAACTTTGCAAGATGTTCTTGATAATATGCTTACAAGACTGGAAGAATTGACAAGTGTTTTACAAATGATAAAAACAAAGAATAACGATTGTAGCAGAACTGTTTCAGGCGACATAAATAAATATAGAAGTGAAATAACTATACTATCAAAAAAAGTTAACACAATGTGCTGTGTTATTCAAAAGCTACAAGCTAACGTAGATCTGATTGAAAAACATGTGGAAAAAGCTGAAGCAGATTTTGGTATAAATAATGATAATAAAATAACAAGTTTTCTAAAGCCTTTCTTCAAAAGGACCAAAGACAATATTCCCGCAAATAATACAACCATAACACCATATATTAAACTCGAATTTGAAAGTGTAATAAGTCATTTTGACCAAAATTCACAATAATTATGTGAAACACTCCCACGAATATAAACAATATGTACCTGCTAGTTCTAGATTCACCAACATGTCTTTTTAAGAAAATAAAGCTATAATATGTGATAACATTATATTTATTTCAATCACTCAGATTAACATTAAATCCTTACAACTATTATACTTATTTTATTCTAATATCAAATGGCAATATCTGTAACAAATAGGCAAAAAAAAAGGAAAGTTTGTTTTATACCTTCAAAACATTTTTTAAGTAATTCAGACATCTTTTTATTATAAGAACTAATCGCTTGATTCAATTCGAAACAGTTAAGATGAAATTAAGCTGCAATGCTACCTGTAGATATTGGCTTTGTATAATTAAATTCAGTAGTATTTAACCTAAAGCCTAATTTACACTAACTGTAATATTAGAAATTCTTAATTACTGATTAAAATAATACACTGAAATTTCTGAAATAACTATGGTGACCATCTTTACATTAAATTTCGATGGATGAAAATAACAAATACCAAAGTAATTTAGAATCATGAGACAAAAAACATGTATGCTAATAGATTTTTTGTAATTCTAAAAATCTGGAATGGAAATGTAAATTTATTCAAATAGTTTATTCATTGTTTCCCAGTTGAACCAAAACCACCATCTGACCTTTTGGTTTCAGACAGATTGGTAACCTCCATTAATACTGGATAATAGATTTTCTCGCAAATAAGCTGAGCAATTCTGTCCCCCTTTTCTACTTTGAAATCTGTGTCAGAGTGATTGAAAAGTACTACACCAACATTCCCTCTGTAATCTTCATCAATCACACCAGCTGGAATAAAACAAAATAATACATTAAATCTATATAGCAGTGTGTTCCTAGTTTAAAAATCTTTTTAACCACTAAAAATAATAAAGAGGTAAATTTCATCAAGTATTCATGTACAGTGTAAACTCTTTATATCAAATTTCAAGGGTCGGAACATCCTTTTTTCATTATAAGGTGTTTCAGTATAGGGAGGGAAGAGAAAAAGTAAGTAGTTTTGTACTAAAACAACCAAATTGAACTAATTTGTACATTATAGAAAGTTTTTCATTATAACAAACTAACTGATCCGGTAACGCATTGCTGTGGCTCAGCTATTATACCATTACATATTAATAAGAATTCATAATTGCTGTTGATCATATGACCAATAATCATCACTTAATGATTTAAATTATTTTTACAATATTAAAAAACTACTTTTTGTGATTTAAATATGAAAGTTAGATATATGCTCTCGCTGATTTTTTAGAAGGCATTATCAAGCTCTACAACTTTTTTCTAGAGCTCAATCATTTCTCTCGTCGTTAAGGCAACATCTATAAGAGACATTTTAGTTCAACCTTTCTTTCTCCGGCTTTGCAAATCCAACTACCACAAAAAGTCTTTTGAGTTTTTGGGTTAATATATGCCTATGGCACTCACAAATAATGTGTATATTGATGAAAGAATTATCAAAATCGGTTTAGTAAATCCAGAGATTACCCTGTTTACACTGTATTTATTCATTAGTTGCAATTGAGAACAATTTTTTCTATGATTAGACTGCAATCAATAAATTTCGCGAAACTTTTTGTTTTATACATTCCTTCGAAATGACTCATGGGGAGACAGTTTATGATACAGAGCTCATCGAAAAATTTCTCTAAGTAACTGAGGGCTAATACTGTAATTAGTAGTTTAAGTTATCGAGGGTGCATATTTTAATAGAGGTTTTAGGCTCTGAGGGGAAGGGAACAGATTATTTTTTGAAGTTATAGAGGTTTTTACCTTATCAAGGTTTAACTTATCGAGGTTCTACTGTATATCATTACATATGGATAAGAATTAATAATTGTTGTTGTACCAATAATCATCACTTAACGATTTAAATTATTTTTTTCAATATAAAAAAACTACTTTTTGTGACTTAAATATGAAAGTTAGACATGTGCTGTCGCTGACGCTTTTGAAGGCATTAGCAAGCTCTACAACTTTTCTCCAGAACTCAATCATATATCTCTCATCGCTAAGGCAACATTTGTAAGAGACATTTTAGTTTAACCGTTCTTTCTCCGGCTTTGCAAATCCAACTACCACAAAGTCTTTTCAGTTTTCGGGTTAATATATAGCCTATGGCACTCACAAATAATGTGTCTATTTGGTGAAAAAATTATTAAAATCGGTTTAGTAAATCCAGAGATTACCCTGTTTACACTGTATTTATTCATTAGTTGCAATTGAGAACAATTTTTTCTATGATTAGACATCAATAACAAAAATCTACCAAAAGGTTTCAGTCATATTATCCTTAAGGTAAGGAAATATCAAACCTATTAAATATTAGAAAGACTTTTCTACCATGTTTGATTTTGTTTTATTGATAATAATAAATATGGGCATATGAATAGTATTTATGAAACTGTATCAAACTCCCATAATTATTTTAGCCAATGAATTTGTTACACAGTAGCTTTGAATTATAAAAATAACAATATATTGTACAGCCATATTGATCACAATTAATTTCTATTATGGACATAGTTATGATAGGGTACATTAAAAGCAATTTAAACTTACCACCAACATCTATAAAATTCTTAACAGCCAAACCAGACCGAGGTGCCACTCTCCCATAGCAACCAGAAGGCAATTCTATTTGCAAATCAGTCTTTACTAATTCTTTACCACGAGCTGGTACAACATAATCGTATGCACTGCAATATAAATGAAAATGATAAATAGTATTTTTGTCAACAATAGTAACATTTTCCCTTCTAAAGTATGAACAAATCTTCAACAGGTTCAAGGACTATCCAGCTGTTACACTAAGATGGGGTTTGTTTCCAATACCAGGCAGATTTTCATATAGTAAATACGATACTATTTAATTAATAATACCTATGCTTAATTTGGAAATAACCAGTCATGTTTATGTAAAATTGGTGGTGTTTTATGTAATATAGTTCGTCTATTGTGCATAAGTGAAGTGAATGGAAAATAATACCACAGACCATGAATTGTGAGATGCCACGAAAACTCCATGGAGGTTCTAGCAAGAGAGCTATCATCTTGTTGGGATATCATATTAACTACTCGACAATGGAAATTAGCAAACACTCTGGGTGAAACGAAATAATTCAGACAAAGAAGATGGTACCCAACTATTAACAAGGAGATTAAGATAAAAAAGATGGATAAAGGAATATGTATGAAATATTATATAGAAGATTTGGTGCTTATGCCTTTATATTAACTTGGACACCAAAGAAAATTGGTTAAAGGATACATAAGAACTACCTATATCGACCACTTCAGAATTGGCAGTATGGATTAATTCCTTCGCCTGTCCTACTGGACGAATATTATTACTACTACTAAATAGTCATGTGTTAATGACCCAGGTATTAACCTCCTAAGGCCCAAGTTATAATGATTGAGATGAGTTAAAAACCCAGTGTTCAATACATTTTTACATGTTTCAGCTCATACATTTTAGTCTCTTTTAATGAAAAACTGAACCAATATTTTTATCTCTTGTTGATTTACTTGTTAATTTAAGTGAAAGATCATTTTTGGACAATCTTCTATTAAATAATATGGCATTAATCACAATATTAGATGAGATTACAGTTGGTGCAAAACTTTAAAAGCATAATCCATAAAACTTAAATGTTTATCATATTGTACACTGGGCTTCTAGGAGATGATTTTTCTTCTGTCTTACTTTGTACAATAAATTATACCTTGTAAAAACAAGGTAAACATTCTTATGATAACACAGAATATCAAGAATTGCACGTCATTACTTGCACGTATTCCTTGTATTTTGTTGAGTTTGTTTTGAGTTGAGTTTTTCATTCTGTTCCAATGATAACTAAAAAGCTGTAGATATGTTACCTACATGATATTTTGACAAAACAAATGGTACGATAACGCACACATGTGTAAAGTAATATCGTAACGCCACACTGTCTTAGACAAAATGTGAAAGTAAGATAGCATATTCTCAATATGGGTGGTGAAAAAGAAAAAGTAATATGTTGCTTAGATACGGGCGAATTAATGGGGCAGCCACCACAAGAAGCTAGCTGCCAAAGTTAACTGCCGAAGCGCTTATAACGTATGTACAACTTTTTAGTTATAATATCATTGTTCTGTTCAGGTAATGGTAACGACTGCTTGGTTGATACTTTTCATCATTGTTAAAAAGTATTTACCAGAAAAGGTTTTAAGATTTGTACTAAATTATAAAATAGGTACAACGAATACGTTCGAGTTTAAATTTAATCATGAATAATTAACATTCTTACCTTTTCAAATCAAATCCAGCTGCCTTTGAGATGATTCTTCATAAACCTTTAGCTGAATGCTAAGTATTATGATAACACAGAATATCAAGAATTGCACGTAATTATTAATGCTTGCACGTATTCCTTGTCTTCTGTTGAGTAATTTTTCATTCTGTTCAAATAGCTAAAAAGCTGTAGATACTTTACCTACATGATATTTTGACAAAACAAATGGCACGATAACGCACACATGCGTAAAGTAATATCGTAACGCCACACTGTCTTAGATAAAATATAAAAGTAAGATAGCATATTCTCAATATGGGTGTTGAAAAAGAAATAGTTATATGTTGCTTAGATACGGGCGAATTAATGGGGCAGCCGCCAAAATAAGTTAGCTGTCGAAGCGCTTACAACCAATGTACAGCTTTCTAGTTATAATATCATTGTTCTGTTCAGGTAACGGTAAAGACTGCTTGGTTCATCATTGTTAAAAACTATTTACCAGAAGAGGTTTTAAGATTTGTACTAAATTATAATATAGGTACAACGAATACGTTTGAACTCATGAATAATTAACATTCTTACCTTTTCAAATCAAATCCAGCTGCCTTTTCAGATCCTTTGACTGGTGGAAATGCGTTTTCACTCAAACGTGTGAATTTTAGCTTTAGCGTTTCACCAGACATATTTAATATTTTGCAAAGTAACTTTGAAAATAAAATTTTTGAATCGTGTCTATTTTATCACAAATATGTGTATAAAATTTCAATGGTAAGTACCTTTGTCGAACGTACAACGCAAATATACAAAATTCTATTTGACCAAACGTATAAACTACAGATGTCCGTTCGCGCCTTTTTTGACAGTTTTGTTGCCATATCTGTTCATCCAATATCCCAATATGGTGTTCTAAAATTGCACAATCCTATATTCCAATTTTTATTTTTGATTTATAATTTGCGAAAATTAACATTTATTGTATTGACAGCACTTTACATAAAACTATTAGTTACATAAAACACATTTTAAGGGGAAAATAAATTACAAAAAACAAAACATGTTGTGTTTTTTTAATGTCAAGATTTGTTATCATTACAGGTTGTAGCTACAACTGTAAAAGCTTTTGTAAGTTCTTTCAGTGGTTTATAAAACGTTACACACATCTACAATTAATGAGTGATACTTATAATAAGTCTAGATACAACACTATCTTCTGGTATTATGCATTTTGTACTTTTCTCTAATTTTCAAATACGAATTTACATATTTTCAATCAAAGATGAATTACAGTGTATTTCTATATACGTACAAGCAAGACAAGAGGAATTAGTATACGTATTTTAATTAATATAGCATTAATTTAGCGAAATTGAATTTTCAGAATGGAAGATACTATGCACTAGTGCGGGAAAACTTGTGCAAGATTCTATTGGGAGAGAATTTATGCTGGTATACCCCGACGCGAATTAATGTGAAAATAGTGATTTGCAACATATGTTATACGGTAATATTACCATTAATAAAAATTAATTATACTATTGTGTCCTTTAATTATCTCTTGTCTCTTTTTATTATTGACCATGAAAGTCTGCTGGTATTATTAGAATATGCAAGCACGCAAGCATTATGCAACAGCCGATATATGTAAAAAGAAAAGTATTTCACGTGGCTCACGTGCAAAGTTATGTACTATAGCAAAAATCAATATTCATCTCATTGCTCTATTGTTAGAAATTGCAATGCAATACAAACCAGTAAATTACCTAAAAGCAAAGTAATGGATAACTATTGATGTTAACAACAGATTAAGGATGTCTTTAATAATTCGTTTATTATATGGATGGATGATATTGCAATAGCCATCGTTCCTTTGACGCTCGTCAGAGGTATTACAGTCCGCGTTAAATTTTTTGGTCGCTATGAATATAGCTTTCGGGTTGGGCTTGTGCATGGTACAGTCAAGAGGTTAATACAAAACTAAGCCAAAATATTATTTAAGGAATCTAATATTGGCATTTATAAATCTTTAAGTTTTATTAAACATACATATTACACGTATGTTATGTCATTAATTAGTTACGATTCAAGTAGATAACTGCCTATTATATTGAGTAATAAAGAAGTGACAGTATAGCCATGACATAGCTACTTTCACAAGATTTTATATATATAATGGAGATATGACTCTGATTGTATCGTCTTGTAAACGCCTTGATAGCTATTTACAAAAACTTGTTTATTCGGTTTTAATGAACATATATATATACGGGATATACATACATATAGAATATTTGCAAAAGATTAGAGATAAAAATAAATAGACAATAAAAAAATAATTATTATAGGAATAATAAAATAACAGCAAAAATTAGAAATGATCAATAGTAGCTGAACAAAGCTATAATATTGACATAATGCGCTCAAGATAACATTTAATCATTTAATTGGTCGTGCTGGTTAGTGAGTTTTGGATAGATCGCGTTCTTTAATTTAATGATCCACCTTATACAGTATTGGTTTCTATTTATAGTGTATATACACTGTGTAGGTATTATATTTTTTGCTAGAATAGTGTAATTGTAAGTGAAATACATAAATAAACAAATAATTTAGAATAAACATTTATAGTAAAACAACGCCTTCAATAGTAATATAATTTTTCGAGGAGGATGGGTTTTTCAATAATAACTACTACTAATAACAAATATCAACAAAAACCAACAACGAAAATAGCAATAACTTGTAACTGATAATAACAAAACTATCCAGAATGCGATTGTACTGCAACTATCACTGATACTGAGACACGTTTGTGTGTGGAAGCAATAGAGTTGAGGTATGAGCACGGGCAAGCCTGCACCGTCTTCACCTCTTCCGCGTCCCTCTGTTCTGTGTGTTCTGCGCATCTACTTCAGAGCGGTCTAAATGATTTACGCGGACTATACCTGCGTACAAAAATATAGGAACATCTTTCAAGACTTGTTGAATTTAGGAACAGGCACACGAGTGACACAATCATCACGGCACACATACATTGAGGTCAGATACACTGTGTTCGTTATTCTTATACCTGTATATTTTACATCCATATATAGGCTAGATGCCGACGTGTTATATATATGAAAACAAACTGATGACGAATTTACTTGAAAAGGATATAAATTTTGTATTTTTATTATACAAGGCATAGATATATAGTCCGCGTCAAACTTTTTAACCGCTTTGAACACAAATTTAGGTATCAGAGGGACATAGTGAGGTAAAAGGAGACCAAGCTTGCCCGCGCGCGTACCTCGCCCCCTATTTCTCAAACGTTGACAGGTGTGTCCTGTCATTATTAGTTGCATTCAGAAGTAAGTTTAGTTTTGTTGTTGTTAATTACATGTTATTGTTATTTTCGTTGTTTACACAAGGAAATTTTATATTTGTCATTACTAGAAGAGTGTTCATTATTCTTATACCTGTATATTTTACATCCATATATAGGCTAGATGCTGACGTGTTATATTTATGAAAACAAACTGATGACGAATTTGAGAAGGATATAAATTTTGTATTTTTATTATTTTATCTGTCTGTTCCCATGTGTGTCAGTCTATCTGTCGGTTTGTCAGTTTGTATATCCGGAATTTCATAAACGACAGCTCCGATTTTTATTGGATATTGTATACAAGACATAGATATATAGTCCGCGTCAAACTTTTTAACCGCTCTGAAGTAGATGCGTAGAACACAAATTTAGGTATCAGAGGGACGTAGTGAGGTAAAAGGAGACCAAGCTTGCCCGCGCGCGTACCTCACCCCCTATTTCTCAAACGTTGATAGGTGTGTACAGTACAGTTGCATTCAGAAGTAAGTTTAGTTTTGTTGTTGTTAATTACATGTTATTGTTATTTTCGTTGTTTACACAAGGAAATTGTATATTTGTCATTACTAGAAGACCCATCCACTTCGAAAAACGATGTTTCTATGGAGGGTGTTGTTTATTACAAATTATTTATTTATTATGAATATATTTAATTACAATAACAGTATTGTAACGCGCATAATACCTGCACAATATGTGCTACGAGATATATCCCATAGATATAAACAAATACTGCATAAGGCGAATCATATAATTAAAGTACACGATCACACAAAACTTCCCAACCCGGTGATTAAATGTTATTTGGATTTAATTATAATTGAGACATACATAATGTGGCGAACTGTTAATTTTACCTACCTTCTACCTTTGCCTATTGTTCAGCTACTATGGTCCATTTCTAGTTTTTACTGTGGTTTTATTATCCCAGTAATGATTCATTTTTTATTATCTGTTTATTTTTATCTCTAGTATTTTGCAAATATTCTTCTTCTTCTTTTTCTTGTTTTGGCTCCGCAAAATATTCTATATGTACGTATCTAAAATAAAGAGATTTACGTAAATTAGCTGTCAAAGCGTTTACAAGATGACACAATCGAAATTGTATCTTTTATTTTACAAAATCTTTTGAAAGTTGTAATGTGGCCGTTGTACTGCCACATTCTTATAATAGGTAATAAGCAAATATCTCCTTGAATCACGATTAATTAAAATCGTACTACATATACTGTACGTATAATAGCGTGACAAAGATATATAAATGTCAATGTTAAAATTCTTATGGTAATATTTTGAATTTGTTTTGTATTAACTTCTTGACTGTACTATGCGCAAAGCCGAATTCAAAGCTGTATACATTCAGAGAGGCCATAACATTTGACGCGGACTATATAGCTTATGTCATTTTGCAATTGATACTGAAAGGTGGCACAGGTATTTATTTTTTCTTGGAGAAAGTTCTTTTGTAATCCATTTTACTATAACACACCAGCAGGTGGCGTTGCAGCATATAAACGCAATTATTTTTTACCACAAATTACAACAAATAATAATAGCCATAACTAAAAATAATACATAAATATAATTAATGAATACTAACAAATGCATGCGAAACTAGTTTTTTAATCTATGAATAAATAAGCGAAGATAAAACTTCTTTTTTTTTCGAATTGACGAAAAACGATGTTTCTATGGAGGGTGTTGTTTATTACAAATTATTTATTTATTATGAATATATTTAATTACAATAACAGTATTGTAACGCGCATAATACCTGCACAATATGTGCTACGAGATATATCCCATAGATATAAACAAATACTGCATAAGGCGAATCATATAATTAAAGTACACGATCACACAAAACTTCCCAACCCGGTGATTAAATGTTATTTGGATTTAATTATAATTGAGACATACATAATGTGGCGAACTGTTAATTTTACCTACCTTCTACCTTTGCCTATTGTTCAGCTACTATGGTCCATTTCTAGTTTTTACTGTGGTTTTATTATCCCAGTAATGATTCATTTTTTATTATCTGTTTATTTTTATCTCTAGTATTTTGCAAATATTCTTTTTCTTCTTGTTTTGGCTCCGCAAAATATTCTATATGTATGTATCTAAAATAAATAGATTTACGTAAATTATCTGTCAAACCGTTTACAAGATGACACAATCGAAATTGTATCTTTTATTTTACAAAATCTTTTCAAAGTTGTAATGTGGCCGTTGTACTGCCACATTCTTATAATAGGTAATAAGCAAATATCTCCTTGAATCACGATTGATTAAAAACGTACTACATATACTGTACGTATAATAGCGTGACAAAGATATATAAATGTCAATGTTAAAATTCTTATGGTAATATTTTGAATTTGTTTTGTATTAACTTCTTGACTGTACTATGCGCAAAGCCGAATTCAAAGCTGTATACATTCAGAGAGGCCATAACATTTGACGCGGACTATATAGCTTATGTCATTTTGCAATTGATACTGAAAGGTGGCACAGGTATTTATTTTTTCTTGGAGAAAGTTCTTTTGTAATCCATTTTACTATAACACACCAGCAGGTGGCGTTGCAGCATATAAACGCAATTATTTTTTACCACAAATTACAACAAATAATAATAGCCATAACTAAAAATAATACATAAATATAATTAATGAATACTAACAAATGCATGCGAAACTAGTTTTTTAATCTATGAATAAATAAGCGAAGATAAACACGTAGACATTAACAAAATATAAATCTACCGTGTCCGTACTTTTTAGATTTTTATGAAAAACATTGTTGCAGGTATCTTGGAATAAGTAATAAATACATTTCAATCATGTTTAGAAATGCCTGTCTGTCTATCTATTTGTTTGTTTGAACACATATTATTGGTAAAGTACTGCGTTTACAAGAAAATCATAAAACATATCCCCGAGTAACATTTACCATTAGTTTCATTAAAATCGGTCCACTCTATCAAAAGTTATTGTAATTTTAATGACGACGCGGCGTAAGTACGAGAGTAAAGTAGATACGTAAATGGACTTAATACATT
>MU159071.1:215374-253572 GCA_015888305.1 Antheraea pernyi | reverse complement strand
TTTAATTTCTTCGTTTTTAGTGTCCATAAATATCTGGTTTCTAATGGGTATAATAAATCGGTTCCAATTTCACGAAAATACGTAGAGACGAAGTCGGTGAAAATCAAACAAACAATATTCACCCCCTTAGGGGTTAAATATTTTCTTCAAATTTATATGGGACCACCTCTGAATGTGGCCAATTCAAATAAAAAAATGATACAAATCGGTTCATTATTGATGGAGATATCGATTAACATACAATTACATACAACCGAACGTATTAACCTCCTCCTTTTTCGAAGTCTGTTAAAAAACTGCTGAACGGATTTTTTGCGGTTTTCACCAATAGACAAAGTGATTCACGAGGAAGGTTTAGCTGTATAATTTAGCAAGGTTTTTTAATTATCAGGTCGAGACAACGTCCGCCGGGCCTGCTGGTTAGTCTTTAACTAAGGATACGTTACCTATACTTTATACATGATATTTTGACAAAACAAATGGCACAATAACGCACACATACTATGTTGCTTAGATACAGGCGGATTGACAGTCGTCAAAAATCAGCTAACTTGCCAAGTTTAATAAGGCGATGTGGAAGCGCTTATGACATATCTATATAGTTACTAGCTGTTACCCGCGGATCCGCACGCGTTTTAAAAAAAAAAATGTATTAAAGAATGGTATTCTGGTTCCTGCAATTGAGAGCCGTTTCTTCTAAGCCTAGCATATTTTATACTACATGGTGATTAAACCTCAGATTAAAGTCGGCTAATGAGTCGGCTCGTCCGGGGAAGTACCACCCTCTCACAGAAAACCAACGTGAAGTAACAGTGCTTGCATTGGTAAATATATTAAAAGTAAAACTATTGTGATTGATTATAAATGTAGTCATATTTAGAGCCAACGGGCATGCTCGAACAATAATTTAAATATTAATAAAAGTTAAACCTATTTTACATATTTTAACATTTAACATAATACAAAAACAAGGACATTGAAACAGAAAGAGAATTAAAATACTAAAACTAATTGATAATAGTAACAGAAAGAGAAAAAAAGATATATACTGAATGTTGAAATTATTTCGTAGTTACAATATATTGTTCAAAGTAGCATCCCAAACAACAATTTTTTATAATATGTATAATATAGAAATGATTATTATGAACTATTTTTAAAATTTTATTTTTGGCAACCAATCTTTTAGATTATTTCTGCCATTGTCGAGTAGTTAATAGTCATGAGGTATTTATAGATACTAGTGGTCGCCCAGTGGTCGAAATTCGACTATAATTGACATTCAATAAGACCAAAGAGTTATAATTTCAGTGGTTTCATAAATTTACTAAAGATAAATTATTTGTCAATTAATTATTAGTGTATATTATTAATTTACATATTATACACTGCAGCCGAAGGCGAATAAAAAAACTAAATTACTTTTTATGGGATCTGCTATCTACCAGTGAATACCCCGTGAAAATCGGTCCAACCATTTTGGAAATAGCCATACGGACGAATTCGCGGGCAAATAAAATAGAATATGTCAACCGCTATAATTTCGGCTATCTAGCAGTAAAAAGTAAAATTCCAGTTAAAATAGGTCCTGCCGTTTTGGAGATTACCCGCAACAAACAAACAAACAAAGAAAATATACTAATATAAAAATATAGACAAAGTATAAAGAAAATTTTTGTTTTGGTCATTTGTAGCCATTGTGATTCCTGAGAACATAGCGTTCAACCAAACAAACAAACTCTTCAGCTTTATATATTAGTATAGATAATATTATTGATATAGACCGTATTTCTTTTTAAATAGGAGAATAATTGTTAACATACATATTGAAGTTTTTGGCGGGATCTTAGGCTTTCGTGTAGTGGCTTATCTAATCTATACTTCTATACTAATATTATAAAAAGGTAAAGTTTGTGAGTTTGAAAGAAAGAAAGAAAGAAATACTTTATTGTTGGAACAACCATACAATTAAATTAAATTACAATTTGAGACGTTGTAGGGGGTAATCTTAAGAACTCCTGGTCCAATTTGAAAAAGTTCTGTCAGTGTTATATAGCTCATTTATCGAGGTAGGTTATAGGCTATATATTATCACGCTAAGTCCAATAGAAGCAGAGCACCAATGAAGAATGTTTCAAAATCGGGGTTTTTGTCCTCTTGATAGTTTCCACTGCGTGCTAGCGTTAGCCCAAAGTAAATATTCCACGCGGACGAAGTCGCGGGCAGAGGCTAGTTTGTTCATAGTCTTTGTGTTATTTGGCTCTTCATTTTGTAATATTGGTGGTATTTTACGTAATATAGTTTGGTTATTGTGAACAAGTGATCGAAAATAATACCATGGAACATTAATTCTGAGATGCTACAAAATCTCACTAAACAGTTCTAAAGGGAGCTAATGACGGAGTCTTATCACAACATTGAAATTATTACAAGATATTTACCTACTTGACTTTCGTTGTAATAATATAGAAGACTGGTATGCAAAAAAACCATACATATTAAAAACTAGAGAAATTATCTTTACATAGTATAAAATGAAGTCGCTTCCGCAGTCTGTTCCCTGAGATGTTTTAAACTATTTAAGGATTTTAATACAGTTTTCATAGATAGATAGAGTGATTCAAGAAGAACTTTTATGTATAATATATATTTATATGTATATTATAGTACAGAAAAGCCTAAACATTCAAAGATTTGTAATGTGATGTTGTAACAAAGATATATTTGTACGCTTAAATCGCAAACGCTGGCTAAACCTTATGAGATAGATCAAATTAATATACTTCGGAATTGTATATCCTAAGAAGATCGATAAAAAACTCCACGATGGTGTATATTTATCTCTAAAGGATAGACCAGAATAACCATTTTTATATTTTAATAAAAATAATTATGTGTTATTTACCAAACTATTTTATATAATACAGTACTATTCCTTAGCCAATTAAATACATTACATACGTTGTACACGTCACGTAGATCAAAAGTGCCCTTAAAGGTATTTCATTAAAATGGATATCTACATTGCACCCGTGCGAAGCTGCAGGGCGGGTCGCTAGTCTATACTACCACTCGATATACTATTTGTATTCATATATCTAATGTACACGTTACATGTTACAGTTGGCGTGAGTGTCGTAGTTACAAATGTTTTTGAAAAAACTTTTCTGTAATATACACACCCACTCACAATTTTCCATTTCTTTAATACATTTTTTTAAAAGCGCGTGCGGAGCCGCGGGTAACAGCTAGTTTTATATAATACAGTACTATTCCTTAGCCGATTAAATACATTGCATACTTTGTACACGTTACGTAGATCAAAAATGCCCTTAAAGGTATTTCATTAAAATGGATATCTACATTGCACCCGTGCGAAGCTGCAGGGCGGGTCGCTAGTTATCAATAAAAACAAATTAGCGTTGTTGAGTATAATTCTTTATCTATCGATCGTCGAATAGAATCGTCTATTCATCCTAATTTACGATCCTTATGTCTAATTATTATGTTAATTAATAATAACGTTAATCTACAACATTTGACACCGGTCAGTTAGTAAGAAAATCTCAATAATATTTGAATTTAAATTTTCTTATGAATTGTTGTCGAATATCAACAACTGGGCTACCAATAGTCACAACATATTTGCCAAGAACATTTATAGAATTCATAGTTATTTTTATATATATCGTAATCATATCATGTATAAATGCGAATGTTGTATGTTCTTTTGTTATGTTTTCGCGCAATAACCGCTCAATCGATCATTATTACATTTTGCATCATACGTTGTCAAGGGTATAAAAATGGAAGTAGAATGCTTTCCATAATTAAAAAGTACTGTTCCTGGGGGAAAAGTAAAATCTACATTACAGCGAGCGAAGCCGCGGGCAAAGATTATTGCAGAATAAATCGTAAATTAAAAAATCTCTATTTATATAATATTAAAGTTCAAAATGAAATAAAAATATATTAATTCGCTTCTACAAAACTAGTTTCCAAATCAATAAATAACAAATATGATACCGTCTACCGATCTGTTTACCATATACTTTAAATAATAATTATGTTATTATTATTACATTTTCACGTTATTCATAAGTAAGCATCAACTAAACGATATGACTCATTTTTATTTATTCTTATAAGTTCTTTGCGACCCAAACAATACAAAAAACAACTACCTGCTATGAGATATCTCAGATTTGGTAACAATAAGGACAAGGAGCGAGTGATCTATAGCGATTATCTTTTTCCATAAGCGGGCTATTTCAAAATGTGAAACGACGTGCAGACGTGACGGACGCGACGCGGACGAAGGGACATTGCTCGATCAATATTTTGTCACGAGCTTTAAGGAAGTTAGCATTAGAACTCAGTCCCCACTAAGTTCGAAATTAAACATTCTAAATTCTTTAAAATATGTTTCAATATCTTACTAAACGTTACAATGTATAGTTTACGTTCGAAATAATAGAGCGTATTATATCTGTGTGATTTATAAGTGCGAGCCCCCAAGAAGGGGAGTTAAAACATTTTTATATTTACATCGCGGCATCGGTTCCCTCGCGACATGCGCGTAGTCTCTCATCCAGTTCCGTTACTACAGTATCACACATTTACAACAGCGCAATGAAAGTGGATGTAAATAATACTCCTATCACAATATTTACACTGTGATAGGTATTTTTAAAACATCAAGTGCTTTATGTATTTTGTGCTTATATATGAATTACAACTTTTAAGTGTTAACATATTGTGCCAGTGAATTGTTTTATTTCGATCAGAGATTAAAGGAAATACCGCCCGTTCTTGATGCGCCTATTTCAGGAAGCATTACAGGAAGGAACTTTTCGTTTTCATAACTCACGCTAGAGGTCAGTATAAACGAGATAGTTTGTACACAGAAAGTTTTCATATATTTTTAGTTTTATAGTGTGACTTTTTATCAATAGCTATAGAGATATCGTTCTCTCTTCCGTCTTTATCATCCCTTCTGCGCCCTTTACGCATGATCGACCGGTAGAGTTTTGGGGTTCACTGTAGGGTAGGGTCTGAGTATTATTATAATACGCACACACGGATATTCTACTATGAATATGGAACTTGTATTCGTGCTTGTATTGTACCGATTGTACACATGCATGTTGTAAACTGTATATTGATATCGAGTTGTATTGAGCTAGTTTTTAAATACCTCGAACGTACAAAAGACATGCTTTTATATTAATATTAACATATTATGGAGAAGAGATAATACATTTCGCTCTATAGGATCGTAGTACGAGGTTATGTAGAACGGATTTTTTAAAATAAGTTATCTACCGAAAAAGAAGTTTTTTAATCGGACGGATAGTTTCTGAAATTAATGCTATAAAACATAGATGCTCTTGTTTAAACTTTATTTTGTTTATTTATATTGATACATATAGTTACTACGGTAGCTTCAACGTTAAACTTATTTTATTAAAAATAAATTAGTAGACATGGTAGTAAAATCGGGCGTCACGTTTAATATTACTATAACATTGATAAAATCGAATGAAATTAATATATAGGAAATATTAATATGTAGTATATTTTAGAAATAATTTATCATTCTATTTTTTTATATATATGGCTGTTCAAACTTTCTGTCTATATTCAGATAAGTGTAATATTGAATATTAATTAAATAGACATGCAAGTGTCCGATTTACTAAGTCCTAACAAACCGTGTGGTGTGGTTTGTGATTCTTTTTAAGTTGAATTTAATATTATAGGTAATTTATTAGTTATACTAAACTGATGGCAAAGTATTCTAATGATTCCAAGGTGTATATTGTCCTATAAATTAAAATATCCTTACTAATATGTCACGTTCGTTTTCACGTCTTAACTCATGAACTGATCATCGTGAAATTTTGCATAGACATTCTCAGGAGTTCACAGAGGATAGCGGTAAAAAAGTTACCTTTTATCCAGCAAAAAGTAATTCCCGAGGTCAATCTACATTAATGCGGGCGACGCTGCGAGCAGAAACTAGTATTCCTATAAAGGAATTTCAATATTTCCGTCAGTTTACTCATTCGTAAATTCTTGACCACAAACATTTGGAAAAGTAAATAATTTATCTACCTACTGTTTCTGTCTAGATACATTACAAATAGAATAAAAATATGTGTGAAGTTTTATGTATTATATTGAGCTGGGTTTTAAAATCTTGTACAAGTTTAAATAAGCCACGAAAATAATTTTAGTTACGTAGTTACTTCTTATTACCTCTATAAAATGGTGAATTTCGACAATAAAATTAGTTTTGGAACATTGTAGCCAGTTTATTTTAGGTAAGCCTGTTAGCATGTTTTATCAAACACCATGAACAGTGACGGGAATGGAATCGAATCAAATAAAAAAAGGCGAGACAGCATAACGACTATCGGCAGAAATGAAAACAGAAGTAAAAATCAGAAATGAAATAACTGTGTTACATAAAAATGGCAATATAACAAGCAAACCATAATCTTGAAGAACTTCGTTTTTAACCAGAACGAAAGATTGTAAGGCTAAAAGAGCCCGTCAGACTTCATAACTATATAATAATAATCATAAATACAGTGGTACAACAAAATAATCCCAAGGAGGGTTGATGTCAGTCAGGCGGCCGATCGTAAACATTAAGCCAAATCATATACCACAACATGACCAACATGTTGTACCGACCCTACTTATGTGGGATAAGGGTAAGAAGAAGAAGAAGAAATAACTGTGTTCGCTTTTGAATTTTTACATTAATTATAGTGTGATTCATTAAAATTATTAACATTCGTGTGGTTTTCATATTTATTGTTACTCGGAGCAATAATTATATACATTTTTATAAAGCCTATTAATCAATCAAACGTATGATGAGTTACAAAATATCAATATTACATATACACAGGCCCCTATATTACGCGTCACTAGACTGACGCAAGCCGCGTAAGCGCAATACGTCCGGTCACGCTCTAGCATGTCATGACGCGAAATTATAAATGTATCTCTTGCCAAAAATACCGCTCAACACGCCTAAAGAACTTTTTACTTTAAAAACGTCGTTATTACAATTCTAATTAGTTATTAGTACGTATATAATTTTAATTATAGTACATCGTAACTATTTTGTCGTTCACATATTCTGCGACTAACTACGACCGAGTGGCCAAGCTGCTTATTTGCAAAAGAGCTTTGTTGCGAAATACTATTTTATACAAGGAACTCGAAAAATTCGAAAAATGTTAATGACATAATCGATGAAAGAATTCAGTCAAAAAACCCATCCGGAATCTACATTCTGAACACATCATTACGTAAATATCTTATCTTGCTTTAAATGATTTTGAATGTACCGTTCAAGATCTAGAACATGTATTTATAATAATAAAGAGTCAAATTAACACAATAACTAATAAGTTATTATCCAGAAAGCATGTTTTATTACGCCGCGCAGTTTACTACAATGATCACTATTGATTAATATAAAAAATCTTAAAATGCTGAGTTATTTTTTCTTATGCTTTTACAAATTAAAACGTAAAAAATATCATGGCAGAATCATAGTGATTAACTACTATTTTCACCTATTTGCTCTTATCCCAAAATGATATTAATAATATCGTTTTATTCACTTCTACTTATATCATCTTATTCACAATAAATAAATAAACATATTAGAGATGTTATTACTTTGTTCAACATTAAAGCAAAGAACCAAAGCTATTTTACTAAATATCATGTAATATCCAATTAATTACGCATTATAATTTATTTCATATTATATTACAAGTAACTTTTGTCACAATTACAATTCAATTAATTACAACTATACATACATATTAAAGTATACCTGTCTAGCTTTCTCATTTGTAGAACTAAGTTAGTGTGAGTATGCCACCAAATTACAATTTAAATTCATGGCGTTCACGCGCCCATCGATAATTACGCTCTTCAAATTTGTAAGCTTCCATTCAAAGTCGCTCATTCAGTAAAGCAAAAAAAAGTAACAAGTAACATAATATTTTATGCTATAACAATTTCAGAAAATAAAATGTTAATTTTTGGTGGCATATAGGAGTAGGTATAAAATATTTTATGAACAAAAAAAAAGTGTACATTACCGTACCTATTGAAACTGAAAAAAATCTTAAAACATATTATTGTCACATAATATTAAAATCTAACAATAAATAAATACATAATTCAACTAAATAATTTTTAACTATTTTAATTCCAGTTTCTTCAATTGTACTAATTAAGTATTTAAACATACGTGATATAATCTTTGGTTTGATAGGTCACCGTTCATACCACATCAACGTACAATTTTATTGACAGAAAGCAAATGAAAATGGTACACTACTTCTGTGTATGCTACATAATAAATCTTTATGTTTATATCGTTTTGCGCAAGACGCGGGAATATAGGAGGCGACAATCGACATATTTGTTTTCATAACCAGTCGGTAGTCTGAATTAACATCGCTATTGGCTTAAAATCCATAACTGGCCTCCGAGAGCCAGGTGTCGTTCACACCGCGGCCTCGCGCCTCGTCTCGTTAATCACTCGTGTTCGCTATTGTTAAAAGCGCGGTGAACACTGAACAGCCATCTTTGTCAAATTAAAACGAATCAATTTTGATAACTTTATTTGTTTTGTGTGTGTTAAAGTAATGAAACAAAACGTAATGTGATCGCCGCGTAGCGTGGCGGTATCGAGTGAATCGTAAACGTTTTCTTTTGTTTCACTACTAAACCGATGCTCGGTTGAATGGAAGCGTTTATATGATGGCGTTAACAACTAGTCGACCATTAAAATGATGGATGATGTCGTATTTTGCAAAAATAGTGCAAAGTAATAGTAATAGTGAATAATGTGAAAGGAGCCGTCAGTGTTTATGTTTGAACGTACTTGTGATGAAAACTGCGTTGTAATTTGTGCTACAATTGCATAAACTAGTGAAATGGCGTTGCGGAGCGCGCGGGCCCGAGCATGCGCGGCTGTTTCCTCGCATTCGCCAGGAACGCACTGAGTGTCCTTCGTTTACGTGAATATCAAAATGGGAAGGTCGAGATTCCCAGGGAAACCACTAAAATTCCAAAACAGAAAGCGTGTTAGTGTTTTGTCAGGGACTGTTTACCATGACAGCGCTGCAGAGAATCATCCGTCCGCCCGCAGCGCTGCTGCTAATGATTTTACTGGGGAGCAAGAGGTAAATCTTTGTTTGATACGATTTTATGCGACGTAAGGTATACAGACAAATACTTTATGTATACATTTTATGTTTTGTTTACGTAATAACTACCTATTTGTATTTCATAGCGTTATTTTAACATAAAATATGTTCATTGACATTTAGTTCACATACCATGTAAACAAATATACCTTGAAGATAATATGTGGTTTGGTAGGTTAGGATGGCTATGGAGAGTGAAATTTATAAAGTATAAAAACTGTTATACTGTACAAAAATACTTTGTTTGACAAATACAGATTAAAAATATGTAATAAAAATATTAACTTTTTTGGTTAATACATATTTACAACTATGTACATATTATGAATGCATGTTATGAATATAAAACAGACAAATAACAACATATGTTTGTGTTTTGTTATATTTAAAGACATTCTCAAGTTGCATGTCAGATTTATATGAATATAAAAATGAATTATACTATATCTATGGTTAAAATATGTTTGGTGTACATTTCATAACATTAATTAAAGTTTCAAGTAGCCCAATATCCCTTGAAATTACTACTAACTGTGTTTATATTTTACTAAGACTGGCAAATTCTAAGAATTATAGTATTCTATAATTAATTCCGCATGCTATTAACAGTTTTTATCTGATTTGTTAGATTTTGTTGTTTACAAAGTTGTATTATAAGTTTTGTAAAAAAGTGAATTTATTAGACCTTATTATTTATTACTTCAGCAAATCCAAAAAGTTTCTATATCAGTGGTTCTGGCCATTGATTTCTTGTGTTATATGATGACTCCAAAGTATTTGATTCAAAGTAAATGTAGGCAAATTTATAAGATTTGAAACAAAACATTTTTCAGAACTCCTTTAATTGACAAATCTAGTTAATACAAAAAGCGCTGATATATCCGTCTCCTGCTCACAGTGGAAAAGGGTTGCCATTTGTCCTTTAGTTAATCTGTACTCATTGATATGTGGTTTTACTTTACTTTTAGTTTAACACTTAACATATCATAAACAGTGGACTGGTTTTGACCTTTTGTATAGAAAATGCTTATATCATTTTATCACTTTTGCACATATAACTCCATGACTTATTAATTAATTATATACAACTAGCGGGCCTGACAGACGTTGTACTGTCCTGACAATAAAAAATCCTAGAATTAGACCGCAGCACCATATACCGGGTTTAGTCGTGAATCTAAACTTTTCTGGAATACACTGGAACATACACAAAGAATTTCATCAAAATTGGTCCAACTGTTTAGGAGGAGTTCAGTCGCATACAACTAGCGGGCCTGACAGACGTTGTACTGTCCTGACAATAAAAAATCCTAGAATTAGACCGCAGCACCATATACCGGGTTTAATTGTGAATCTAAACTTTTTTCGAATACACTGGAACACACACAAAGAATTTCATCAAAATCGGTCCAACTGTATACACACGGACAGTATAATTATTTTATATATATATATATATATAAAGATAAGAATGTGCATGAAATACTTAAAGTAACTAATGTATTTAAGTTAATAAGTATTAAAACTGTATCCACCTAAATAGCTATCCAATTGTAGTCTCCATCTTTTTAGAAGATATAATGAATATAGTCTGCTATCCTTAAAAGATAGATATATGTCGTCACAGACTTCTTTGTAGATATATAAAAGAGGAATATTCCACCATGCATTGTTTTGTTATATGTCAAAGGCAGCCTTTTCTTGAGAACTCCTAGGCCTTTGACTTTTTCTAATATTTCCAACAATTATCCTCATATTTCAACTAATTTACACAAGAATTGGATGAATTATATACCCAAACATTCATGAATGACTTTACCTATGTGAAAACTCTTCCAGTAGTTTTTGAGTTTATTGCGAACAGATTATTTTGATTATTTTCAGTTATACTTTCAAATCAAATCATAAATTCTTTATTCAGTTTAGGCCCAAATAAGGCGCTTATGAAAGTCAAAACTACCATCAGTTCAGAAAAGCTATCAGATCTAACTATTCCGAATACTACCATAACTATCATTTGAGGAGAGAACAATTTTAAACAAAAAAAAATATTTTCACTTAGTCTATATCTACAGGATGCCCCGAAACTCAAGGTCAAGCGGATACGCGCGATAGGCTATGTTATAACAAAATAAATTCTATCTTACCTGGTTAACTGTTTATAGGAATAATTTTGAATATATTGAAAATCAACACCTTAGATCACATATTTAAGGTACTGTAGTCACAAATTTCCCAATTTTGTAGTGTCTTTGTTTTAAATGTAATCCTAAATAACTATACAATTGATTGCAGTCACAAATCCAATAATTCCTATGGAGAGTTTTGTAAAAAAAATAATGTTTTATTGATTCATGTTTAAAAAAGGTTTTGTAAGATAAATTTGACACTTCCTCTTTAAAAAAAAATGTACTATACAACCTTGGGCAAGTTATTTAAAAAAATAGCCTATTTAATCAAGATTTCAAAACGGTACAAAACTTGCTACTTATCTTTCAATTACTCATATTCATTCATTATACATTTCCATTATTTTAATAAATGTCTGTCTGTTTGTATGAACATGGGTCACTACTAAAGTACTGCGTTCATGTTAAAGCCTAAAAGCCTTATGGTAAATCATAAAGTATATCCTTAAGTACAATTTTGTTACATTAAAATCGGTTCACTCTATAAACCTAACTCTCTAACCTAACCTACCTCCTAACCTCTATAACTCTATGTTATTGCTATTTTAATGAAGATTTGTCTTTAGTACGAGTGAAAAGTGGATAAGTAAATGGACTTAAAACATTCAGATGATTCTGTTAGTCATTGTTTTTTAACATTCCTTCATGGGGATGGAGTCCTGGGCACTGCTAGTTCTAAATATAAGTCTAACAGATAAAAGCAATGATAGATGTTTACCTGAGACCCTTTCATATTACAATAAAACTAAATTTGGCATAGGCATGAGTGATCAAATGGCGAGGGAATATACCACAAAATTTGAGTTTTGAAAATTACCTACCATTACCATTACATTCATTTAACTGGCATAAATGCTTGGATTTCTACAAGCAAAACTACAGGAGATAATATTTTGAGACAAAGTTTTTTCTTCTGTTAGTAGTAAAACTTGTGGCCTATTTTTGAGAAGCCTGTGTAAAACAAAAAAGAAAGAACAAATATGAAAGAAACATTTCATAAATTTTCCACAGATGCTTATCAATGTAGGAAGTGTCAAATAGGATATTGTAATGAAAAACCATCAAAATTTGTTATCAATTCGAAAAACATGTAATATATATGTGGAACAATTCATAAAAAATTCTTATTTTTAGTTTTTATAATAAAAATTGATAATGTACATTCTTGTTTAATTATAATACAGTTACTTTATTTGTTTCTTAACATACCAATAAAATAATATCTCATACATTAAATCAGAAGATATAAAGAATGCTACATAGAAATAGGTATTTATTAAGTGTGAGTATGTTTATTGTTAATAAAAATGAGATAAAGAATTCTGTTATTATTCTGGATATTATGCATTAGTGTGAGTAATGCATATTTTAATCAATTTAATGTACTTCTATTGCATTTTATATAAAATAAATTTGTTTGCGCAATTCTGTTAAAAAGGGATACAAAGTTTAGGCTTCACATATTAATATATAGATAGTTGTGTCCTGAAATATCTGGTGGCAAGACCTCAGCGTAAATAATTTTATAAACTATCTCCCAGTGCATTTTGTTAAATAATTTGTCAAATTGCTATTAAGTTGATATGAGTTATTCTTAATAACAAGTAATGTTACTTTTGAAGTAAATTACTGAATTTTTATACAATATTAATACATTCTGTGCCATGAGGCCTGAAGATCAAGCTTAATGTGTATCGCCAGTGGTACACATGGCATGGAACATGTTAACTAAATATCAAGAAGTACCGGTCTGACATTAAACATACTAGAGTTTTTAATTTATTATCATGGCCACGGCCACACCACTTAAACTAATCACTTCCAGGATGGGTATAAGTATCAAAATTAATGATTATACAAATTTTGGCATTTAATTTGTAAAAAAAAATCTAAAATTCCCTAGCTAAAGTGTTTTTTTTATTGTCTATTATCATTGAATGAATATGGTTATTTGTTGCTAGGTAAATTCTTATAAATACAACTCAAAAAAATATATATTACTTTGTTCTTTTTATAATTTATACATGGTTTTCCAGGAGGAAGAAAAGAAAGAAAACAATAATGAGAATGAAATCAAAGAAGCCAGTGAAAATGAAGTAATAGATGAAACAATAAATGATAAAGAAGATAATCTTGATAAAGATACCAGTGACATATCAAAATCTCCTGTACGTACTAGATCACAAAACAAAATGGAGCCAACTAAGGGTGATAAGCCTAAGCCAATTAAAAAAACAGTAACTTTTGGTACAGTAGAAAGTTGTGAAGATATATTTTTTCCTCTTAAGAAAATTCCTTTGAAACATCATGCTCCGCTTGTTCCCATTATAAAAAAGAGGTCTTTGCTCAAACATACAGAATACTCAACATTTAACAGCATTCTCAAACCAGCAAAATTAACAGATTTGAGTTCTAAATCATCAGACCATCAGGAAGGCTATTTGAGGAAAAATTTAAACCCATTGTCAAAACCTATGAACAAATTCTCACAATTTACGGAGACTCGTTGCTTATCACCTCCTCCGAGAAATTCTTCACCTCTAGAGAAAGAGAGCACTGGAACAGCAAAATTTGTCTTGCCAGTGAGAAGTGTACATTCATCAAGAGTAATAAAACCTAACAAAAGATTCATAGACGGTGAAGAACAAACTACCACAACAAGTAGCATATCTTCGGGTAAAGTTCTTAAGAAACCAAAACTTAAAAGACTTGTATTTAATAATATACCCAATGATGGAGATGACACTCCAGATGAGGAGGAACTGGAAAAAATAATTGAAAGTGAAAAGAATAAAGAGAAACAAGGATTGAAAACATCCAATTTGTTTAAAGATAAAACTACCAACTCATTTTCATCACTCAGTACCAATACTAGTAGAAAGCCTGCGCATGATCTATTTTGTCAAGAAAAAAGTTCTGAATATTCTCAAGATGAAAACTCAAACTTAGAAGGAACACAAAAATCAAAATCGTTAGAACCTTCTAATGAAGATAGACCAGGACATGCAATGCGAAAACTCATGGATATATCTGATGCAAGCAGCTCTAGTAGTACTACCAGTGATTCAGAATCTGAAGGAAGTTGGGATAGTGAAAGTTTGATAGGGAGTGGCGAGGAAGTGGAAAGATCAACGTCAGCTAGTCCTGATAAAGATAAAGGATCAGCATCTCAACTTT
Organism: Antheraea pernyi; assembly: GCA_015888305.1. NCBI lineage: Eukaryota > Metazoa > Arthropoda > Insecta > Lepidoptera > Saturniidae > Antheraea > Antheraea pernyi. Next base: position 238,955 of record MU159071.1, on the reverse strand, counting down.
TCAGGGGGAAAGTTATTATTAGGGAGGCAAGGTTACAATTAAGTTCACCTGCACAGTCAACTTCAGGGTTGGATGGTCCATTTTCCATGCTTACAGCAGCATCATGTAAGTATTGAATTTAAACCTAATTAAAGTTAGTATAGTATAAAGTTATTGGACAAATATTGTTACATAAAAGTGAAATATTTTAGTACTAATATAAATTAAAATAAATATTCTCGGATTCATGACTAGAAAGATCATTTTCCAAATTAAAAAATATATAACATGGAAATAAGAGGCAGTTAGTTACATTTATGGACTTTTCAGAGAAATGCAAGAAATAAAGTTACAACTATTTTGTTTTTGTTCTTTATTTAGAGCTTAATTAATGTTGGTGGCATTTTGAACAAATATAAAACGAAGCAAATCACAAAAAGTAATATCAACATAATGTTACAAGGAAAATGTAGCTTTTCAGTTGTTATACAAAATACATGAAAATGTTTAGACAGCTAATCTTTTTGTCTGGTATGGTCTCATTTAGTCTTACAATTTTAATGGTGACTATAACTCACTCAACTTTCTGATGTGAACATTTGTGTAGAGATCTCAAGAGATACTTAGAATACTGCCTACTATAAATCACTTGTTTCTCTGTGACTTAACTCTCTGGCAATCTTGATGTGTGTACTGCTTAGTATGTCAGTATGCAATACTTGGAAACCAACAATACTTGACCATCTTATAACTACTTTTGTTTAAAATTTTAGCTCTATATGAGATTCCATATGAAATCAACCACTTTTAAACTCTGCGCCTTTCAATTTGTTTTTTTTTTCTCTACCAATGTGAAAACATATCTCAGGAAATTTACATTTTTTCTCGAGCACATTTATAAAGGATCTCATAGTTTCATAAATTGATAAGTAAAAAAAAGGTTATATTGAATCTATAAGATGATTGCTTTAGATTAAAATGCTGTTCTGTGGCTTGGTCAAAAATTAACAAAATGGCAATTTTTCTGTTTCTTTTTATTTTTGAATGTATTTTTTTAGGAAATGTTCTTCAAATGATTTTCATTTTCTTGAAAAATCTAAATTTTGGCAAGGACTTGTAATTACACTTAAATACACTTGTAATTTTTTTCTTTCACAATGTTTTTACTCAAATTCTTTTTATAAATCTTCAAAAATGTTGATATTGGTGATTGATGAAATAAGTTCAACTGGATTTTTTTTTTCAATTAATCAAAAACATTGAAAGAATAATTGCACTCCATCTTGGCATTTTTCTCGAATTATAAGTAATATTCATAAATATGTAATTAAAATTGGCAAACTTCAATTAAAATATGATTTTTCTCAAAAAAGTGACGATTTTCACATAGTTTAGAATTTTTAAAGTTTTTTTTTCGATGGTACCTTTATAGATGTAGACTAAAAAAAATCCCAACTATTCAATTTCCGATTAAGTTTTAGCTATTTCAAAAAAACTATTTTTTATAATAATTCAGAAATATTTCATGGAGTAGAAAAGAAAAAAAGTTGGGGTTTTATGGGGTTTCATTTAAAAGTTGTTGATTTACCATGGAGTGCTCCATATATTTAAAAAAATGTACAGTTGTAATATTATTCATACATGATGGATAGGTAAATTTTGATTATATTTTCAGCAAATAATCCACCAACAACAGTCACATGTGGTGTTTGTGGTGCAGTACGTTTCTACAGATTTGTCAAACAAGCTCGAAAATTTGGAATATATTCATGTGAATCTTGCCGCAAGTTCATATCAAAGATGATTAAAAAAGAAAAAGTGTCTCATCGAACAGGTCCAGTAGTAATGCAGTGTTTGAAGGGTGAAGGTTCGTATTGTAATTGTACATTATGCTGCTGGCTTTATTTTGTTTTGTAGATTTTATTTTATTTTCGTTTGTTTTTTTTTCTTTTATTTTGACAGGTAATTGTCATGTTCCTCCAATAGTGAGATCGCAACAGTGGAAATTGCTGAGATGCACAAATAAAACTCGATGTCCAGCTTGTTGGCTTAAAATGTGCCTTAAAGCTTTCCAGGTACCACCAAGTATAAAGACTGGACTGACTGCAATGTTGCCATCTTATATACGATCGAGCCTTATATCATCAAGTAATCTCACACAAACCACCCCACTGAGGACATCAACCTCAAGTACACCGACTAATCAACATCAGCCTCAATCCCAAACCTCACAGCCTTCACCTCAAACCCTATCTCAATCCCAACCTTTACCAGTGCCACAGATACAGCCTCAATCTGTGTTTGGGTCCACTAATAATGACAGCGAAAATAAGATATTTGGAACATTGAAATCTACCAGAAAAACTACTGAGGAACCTGAGAAAATTGATGTAAGTTACTCAAGTATATTTTTCTATTGTTTTAATTTTACGTTACAATATAAAATTTGTGATATACAAATTTGCAACATTTTACAGAATAAGTTACAAAAAGAACAACAACAAGTAACAGACGATTCTAAGGAAAGTTTCAATGCAAATAGAAAACGTCAGTTGACAAGAATAAAAGTAAGGAAAAAAGAAAAGTCTGATTCAAAGCAAGTGGAAGATCCGAAAAGGCAAAAAGTTGAGTTAAAAGGTCCAAGGGTTAAACATGTGTGCAGGAGTGCATCCATAGTTTTGGGACAGCCACTTGCCACATTTCCCACACAGGAGGAGAAAGAAAACAAAGAGAAGCTTCCAGCTATCAATGAAAATAATCCTCTGCCACCTCCAGAAAAGGAAAGGGAAACTACTGAAATGTTACCTGGTGATGTTGAAATGAGTGATAATAAGGGTATTCAGATAATTTCTGAAGTTTTAATCACAAAAGAGACAGAGGAAGCACCCGTGGAGTCTAAGAGGCGGAAGATGGAGCCACTACAAACAAAACAGGCAAAAGTGGAATCTAGTGAGGATGAAACTATTATTGATTTAGTACCCAAGAAAACAATAATGAAAACTCTAACCAACATTACAAATGTGAGTGCACTTTCAAATTATTTTTATATATACATATAAAAAAGGGTTAATGGGGCGAAATCTGTTTCTGGGGCTTAGACTCAATTACAGAACACATTACCATAGTTGTCTGTCGTTTGTACGGGATTCACACAAAAACTACTGGAGGGATTTTGTCAAAATTTTGTATGGTAATAGTTTATACCCCAGCATAACATATAGGACATGTTTTACATATATAACACATTCCTATATCTTATAAGAAAATACAAAAGGTAAGACGTTTACACGAGAACTACTGGACGGAATTTTCATGAAATTTGGTATGATAATAGTTTATACAGTGCTAAAACATAAACGATATATCATACATATACCTATATCACATTTGTATATATATATATATATATCTTATAAGAAAACGCAAATGAGAAAAAAAATATGCAATACTGGACGTATTATGATAAAATTTGTTAAGGTAATCGTTTATACACTGGTATAACATATAGGACATGTTTTACATCTATGTCACATTCTTACGATTCCTACAATATATACAATCCTATGATTTTATTAATAGCTGTTTTTAGAATTGAAATTTAATGCCGACCTAGTCCCGAGAACAGCTAGTACATTTTTAATGAAACATACACTGGTATAACATATAGGACATGTTTTACATCTATATCACATTCTTACGATTCCTACAATATATACAATCCTATGATTTTATTAATAGTTGTTTTTAGAATTGGAATTTCATGCAGACCTAGTCACAAGCAGAGCTAGTACATTTTAATGAAATGATGATAGTTGTGAATTTGATAATCAGTGACATTAAAACTTGATCTTCTTTCTTGGAGTTTTTGTAACAATATTCATAGAAAAAATGTGACACTATGGAGCATAAAATAAAATGATTGGTTAATACAATTGAGTACTACTATCTCACTTAATATTAACTTACAATGTAGTCAGACTATAGAGTGCTAAATGTCTAACATTAGAGAGATGTACGATAATTATGGTATGTTTTATACTTCATGTTTTATAATATGATTGAAAAATTAATGAAATTGCTTATTTATTCTTTATTTCTATAACTAATAAAGGTGTTGTGATCTTGCACCTTAGTGAGGCTACTGCCTCAGAAATAACTGCCAATGTTTCTAACAAAAAATATAGGAAAAGGATTATTGGTAGAATTCTTACATTATACCAATAGTAATATTTCTTAAAAAAGAGTTAACAGAGTCTGGAACCATAGGGTCATAGGAAGATGTTATTACATTCTAATTGTTTTGTCATCTTGTTTTTCTTATGCCAGCAATATATCGGAAGTAATAAGACAAAAATTAAATTTTCATTCATTGTTATATAAGACCTATTGGATGTATATAATAAATGTTTGTCATTTGTTGTAAAATTAATAATAATTGTCAACAGATGCGTGGTCGTTCCCAGAAATGTGGTCAGAATCGACCAGAGCTAATTTGTGTCGATTTTTGGGAAAGCTATGATCCAGACGAAGTATGTAATTCTGGATTTGGTCTCATAGGCACTCTACCGTTTACTGTTACACGGTTGTGCTTTCTTTGTGGAAGTGCTGGTAAAGAAAATGTAAGTCATAGAAACTAGACAAGTATTATGTTTTGTACCTTTATGTTTAGTTTGGTATAGTTTTAATTACATTTGTTTTACCATAAGAAGGTAAGTTTTTACCAAATTTCGTTAATTTTTTTCATTTGTAAAAGATTAAAAAAAAACCAAAATCTTGGATGTTTGAATTTTTACATGAATTTTGAGATTATGTGAAAAAAGTGTAAATACAAAAGTGGTAGATATTTTTATTACCTACAACTTTGCCATTTAACTTTTTTTTATAGGACTTATAGTTTTGCCGGAAATCGAGATAAACTGTTTTTTACCCTTAAAATGGGAGTGAGTCCTTCCACTCCCCGACCTCAAATTGCCCGTAAATTATTTTTCCTTTCATTTTTTATATTCTCTTCTTTTTACAATGGGTTTCAACCTAAAATTATTTTTTTTTAGTTTTAAAAATTATCGACCCTGGTTTATATTACTAAATTAAAAAATATATTTATAGACCTTAAAAGTCTATAAAAGGTTTTACACTACCAATTCTTATGATGAATTTCTCATGCAAAAGCAGCATGCATACATACATACTGATGAATTTTTATTGAAGTTTTTTTTTTTTTTTGAACTGACTGCTATTGACCAAGCAAGGTCTGCACAGCTTCACCGGACTAGTCTTTTTTTATTGAATGAAATAGCTTAAAGTATCGAATATGTATATCTACATATAATTTTGGGCTTATATCATTCATATACACAGTTTGGAAAGAAATTGAAAGTTTTAAGGCATCTGGGAGTGTTAATAGTTAATTCTATTATTACACAAGCCAAAGTAAAGTCAATATATACTGTACATGACTAACATTTGTGTGAGTTTTTTTATTACTGTGATGATTTTTGGGTGCTTGACAATGCATTTGTACTTTGCGAGTAAGTTAGGAATTCGTTAGCATGTGAAATTTGGTGCAGTGTAATAGAGAACTGATTAATTGAAATATGTTGGAGGTTTTAGCGGGATTGTAGAATATCATGTAGTGGATTTTATATTTTATTAATGATCTTGAGTTATTAATATATATATATATATAATTGTTATACATAATTTTGTAATATTGGTGGTGTTTTGCGTAATATAGTTAGATTATTGTGCACAAGTGGTGGTTACTATTGAAACAGAAAATTTGGATTCAAAATTAACATGTTTTTTTTTTGTCAGCAGATGGTGGTATGTGCAAGTTGCTGTGAATGGTACCACGGGTGGTGCGCGGAGGACGGTGGTGTGCGTGGATGGCGCAGTGAAGATGGGTGGAGGTGTGCCCTCACATTCTTACGATTCCTACAATATATACAATCCTATGATTTTATTAATAGCTGTTTTTAGAATTGAAATTTAATGCCGACCTAGTCCCGAGAACAGCTAGTACATTTTTAATGAAACGATGATAGTTGTGAATTTGATAATCAGTGACATTAAAACTTGATCTTCTTTCTTGGAGTTTTTGTAACAATATTCATAGAAAAAATGTGACACTATGGAGCATAAAATAAAATGATTGGTTAATACAATTGAGTACTACTATCTCACTTAATATTAACTTACAATGTAGTCAGACTATAGAGTGCTAAATGTCTAACATTAGAGAGATGTACGATAATTATGGTATGTTTTATACTTCATGTTTTATAATATGATTGAAAAATTAATGAAATTGCTTATTTATTCTTTATTTCTATAACTAATAAAGGTGTTGTGATCTTGCACCTTAGTGAGGCTACTGCCTCAGAAATAACTGCCAATGTTTCTAACAAAAAATATAGGAAAAGGATTATTGGTAGAATTCTTACATTATACCAATAGTAATATTTCTTAAAAAAGAGTTAACAGAGTCTGGAACCATAGGGTCATAGGAAGATGTTATTACATTCTAATTGTTTTGTCATCTTGTTTTTCTTATGCCAGCAATATATCGGAAGTAATAAGACAAAAATTAAATTTTCATTCATTGTTATATAAGACCTATTGGATGTATATAATAAATGTTTGTCATTTGTTGTAAAATTAATAATAATTGTCAACAGATGCGTGGTCGTTCCCAGAAATGTGGTCAGAATCGACCAGAGCTAATTTGTGTCGATTTTTGGGAAAGCTATGATCCAGACGAAGTATGTAATTCTGGATTTGGTCTCATAGGCACGCTACCGTTTACTGTTACACGGTTGTGCTTTCTTTGTGGAAGTGCTGGTAAAGAAAATGTAAGTCATAGAAACTAGACAAGTATTATGTTTTGTACCTTTATGTTTAGTTTGGTATAGTTTTAATTACATTTGTTTTACCATAAGAAGGTAAGTTTTTACCAAATTTCGTTAATTTTTTTCATTTGTAAAAGATTAAAAAAAAACCAAAATCTTGGATGTTTGAATTTTTACATGAATTTTGAGATTATGTGAAAAAAGTGTAAATACAAAAGTGGTAGATATTTTTATTACCTACAATTCAATTTAGGACTTATAGTTTTGCCGGAAATCGAGATAAACTGTTTTTTACCCTTAAAATGGGAGTGAGTCCTCCCACTTCCCCGACCTCAAATTGCCCGTAAATTATTTTTCCTTTCATTTTTTATATTCTCTTCTTTTTACAATGAGTTTCAACCTAAAATATTTTTTTTTAGTTTTAAAAATTATCGACCCTGGTTTATATTACTAAATTAAAAAATATATTTATAGACCTTAAAAGTCTATAAAAGGTTTTACACTACCAATTCTTATGATGAATTTCTCATGCAAAAGCAGCATGCATACATACATACTGATGAATTTTTATTGAAGTTTTTTTTTTTTTTTGAACTGACTGCTATTGACCAAGCAAGGTCTTCACAGCTTCACCGGACTAGTCTTTTTTTATTGAATGAAATAGCTTAAAGTATCGAATATGTATATCTACATATAATTTTGGGCTTATATCATTCATATACACAGTTTGGAAAGAAATTGAAAGTTTTAAGGCATCTGGGAGTGTTAATAGTTAATTCTATTATTACACAAGCCAAAGTAAAGTCAATATATACTGTACATGACTAACATTTGTGTGAGTTTTTTTATTACTGTGATGATTTTTGGGTGCTTGACAATGCATTTGTACTTTGCGAGTAAGTTAGGAATTCGTTAGCATGTGAAATTTGGTGCAGTGTAATAGAGAACTGATTAATTGAAATATGTTGGAGGTTTTAGCGGGATTGTAGAATATCATGTAGTGGAATTTATATTTTATTAATGATCTTGGGTTATTAATATATATATATATAATTGTTATAAATAATTTTGTAATATTGGTGGTGTTTTGCGTAATATAGTTAGATTATTGTGCACAAGTGGTGGTTACTATTGAAACAGAAAATTTGGATTCAAAATTAACATGTTTTTTTTTTGTCAGCAGATGGTGGTATGTGCAAGTTGCTGTGAATGGTACCACGGGTGGTGCGCGGAGGACGGTGGTGTGCGTGGATGGCGCAGTGAAGATGGGTGGAGGTGTGCCCGCTGTGCTGCCTGCGGTGCTTGTGGCCGTGGGGCAGCACGTGTCCGCTGTAGAGTTTGTGCCGCGCACTTCCACGCAACATGTCTGCCTGCCGCCCCACCTGACCACCGTAGTGATTGGCCACAGGTACACTAAGATATATTATGTGCTTTTTTTATACCAGGTGAATATTTAAATGGTGACACCCGTCTACGGTGTGGAAGTTCTTGGTCACATTTAACATACAAAATACCAATATCAAAATAAATATTAATAAACAACAAAGGGAACCTTAGTTAAAGTTTGTTCTAAAACTTTTAAAAGTAAGGGGACCATACTTTTCAATGTAAAAAAATCACATCTAGCTCACACGGTCGAACAAAAGGCACGCAGGACGCGGGTCGAGGTGCGAGACAGGGTCCGGAGTACGCGACAGGCCATGATTAATTTATTACACCAGTACGTTTTCGCGTAAATCACCTGATGTTGAGTGTATATCAGTTTTGCGTTTCTCGAGGTAATTAGGTCAAATATTAAGCACCTATTTTTTTATTGATTTAGAATGAGAGACAATTAATGAGTCCTCTGTGAGAGTAGTGTATTGCAACTATTTAACCAGTCATGCTGTATACTTCCCTATTGTTTGACCACAATCTTATATGATAATAGCCGACCCGTGCCCACTTCGTTGGGCGGTAATATGTAAACGTGGAATGGTTATTTTGCGCTAAAACGCAGCGGAAGCTCTGAAAAGGAAAAAATACCCCGATTTTGCAACATTCTTCATTGCTGCTCCGCTCCTATGTATGTTAGCGTGATGATATATAGCCTATAACATTCCCTGATAAATGAGCTATATAACACTGAAAGAATTTTCTAAATCGGACCAGTAGTTCCTGAGATTACCCCTTACAACGTCACAAACTCACAAACTCTACCTCTTTATAATATTAGTATAGATTATATAACGATGTGTTTATGATGGTAAACACGATAACTGATTGTTATCGTGACTCTCAAGTGCAGCTGCTGGAATACAGCCACAGGGTGTTCTATGACTGAATTTCAACATGAAGATGGAAGTTAGCCCAACAGGCTTAGAAAAAACCCTACCACTATGCCATATTTTCATCATGATGTTTGTATTCACTGAAAGCTTCTACAAAGTTGTATGTATTAGAACCTACGTTGTTTGACGCAGCATCCGAACACACTAACAAATAAGCCATCATCACTTGTAAGGCGTTATGAAAACCACCATGTTATTAATAATAAGGATTGAATGCTAATGACCAATGCTAAGTATGTGTATAGTTTTCAATTAATAATTCCATACCGTTAATAATTGAATGAAAGTAAAGAGTTTACATAAAGTGACTTGAAATATCCTTTAATAAAATAATATTTATTTTTTCGTTACTTTTATAGATTTGCAGTGCATGCCTGAAATGCAAAAGCTGTGACAGCACAAGAGTAAGCAAGTTTGTGAGCAGTTTGCCGTTCTGTGGGCCTTGTTTCAAATTACGTCAAAAAGGCAACTATTGTCCTCTCTGTCAAGCTTGCTACAGGGACAATGATTTTGATAGCAAGGTAATTAAATACCTTTGAATCAAATGCAATTATTTTAAACATTATTATTGATAACTTTATTCTCTTATAAATTCCAGATGATGGAGTGTGGTTGGTGTGCTAGATGGGTTCATGCTAGTTGTGAAGGCTTGTCTGGTGAAGGCTATCAACTTCTCTCTGCATTACCCCCATCAATTGAATATATATGTTGTAAATGTATGCCTCATGAACCACCTTGGAGAAAAATGCTTACAGAACATCTTAAAGGAAGACTGCTGCATCTCTTAAAACTTCTTGCCAAAAACAAAAAAGCATGTGCTCTGTTAAAACTAACACCACACAAAAATACACCAGTGCCTAGTAAACCATATCGGCTTATGTCACCACAAGCCATAAGAAAGCTACATTTTGATGTCGCAGATGATTCTATGAAAACCACTACTGAAACTAAAGTCTATAGGAACACTGCTAGAGGACGACGAAATAATAATTTGCAACAAAATAAATTTGAAGATATGAATACATCCCAAGTGTGGCGATGTTCGTCTTTATTAACTGACGTAGACATGGGAAAAGAAGACATTCCACATACCTCTCACAAAGTGGTTAATTTACAAGAGCCATTAATGCAGAACAAGGAAATCTGTTTCTCCACTGGCCTTTATGGCACCAAAACAGAATTTGATGCACCTTGTATTGAAGTTCACGAGAATTATCCTCCACAAACTAAGACAGATAAAGCGACAACTATGTTACCTACTACAGTGCATGATGATAAATATGAAGCCATATCGGATGATGATGAACCAATTAAAAATTTTCCACATGTTTGCAGTGAACAAGATTTAAGTCCGGCTTTAATGAGAACATCTGATAGTTCCAATCTTGACAGTGAAGAAGATTCTGTGAGAGTATTGTCTCCTTCTTTGTTAGATATTAAGAAAAGAGTTAACAGTGATGAATATGTTTCATTAAAAGACTTCAACCATGATATGCAAGATGTCATTCATAGAACAAGAAATGATGATCTTAAATCTATTTACAAAGACTTGTTCATGGAAACCTTTCCCTGGTTTGACTGTGAAACTAATTGTCTTCAACCTAATCTAGAAGTGGAAGGAGAACATGATGACACTGTATCAATGAAAGATGTTGATATGTCTGATAGTAAGGGTATAAAAACAACAGTGCAGTCTGTTGAGAAGCCATTAGATCAAATTGTACCTAAAATGGAGGATGATGAAAATAAAATAGAAGAGGATTTATTGGAATTTTATCCAGTTACAGAAACAAGAACGTGTGTTCTTTGTAAAGATGTAGGTGACGGATCTCCATCAATGGAAGGTCGTCTATTATATTGTGGGCAGAATGATTGGATACATGCAAATTGTGCACTGTGGTCTGCTGAAGTGTTTGAAGAAATTGATGGGTCTCTTCAAAATGTACATTCAGCTATATCACGAGGAAAAATGATTAAATGTGCAGCTTGTGAATTGAAAGGTGCCAGTGTTGGATGTTGTGCAAAAAATTGTAGTGAAACATATCACTATGCATGTGCAAGAAAGGAAAGTTGTGCATTCATGGACGATAAAAGGGTATTTTGCCCTAATCATGGTAAAGATGTTCCAAAGAAAAGTCTTCAAAAAGATGCAGACTTTGAATTAACAAGACCAGTTTATGTAGAACTAGACAAAAAGAAAAAGCGATACAGTGAAATCCGCAATGTACAGTTCATTTTGGGTTCATTAACTGTTCATAGTCTTGGTAAAATTGTACCATCAGTTTCAGACTATGAAGAGTTCTTAATGCCTGTAGACTTTTCATGTACTCGTCTATTTTGGTCATGTAAGAAGCCTACAAAAATAGTGAGATATACAATAAAAACTAAATTAATTTTGGCAGAACCATTACCTGGATTTGATTTTGGTGTAAACATAACTGTGGATCACTCAATGGATGAACAGGTAGTTGAAAGAGTTTTGGCTGAAATAGGAGCTTGGCATGAGAGCATTGAAATGGGAACAAATAAATCAGTACTTATGTTAAAAAATGATAAGTCACCTATTAAATTTAGAAATGTTGTTACTTTAGAGGATTTGGCAGTGAAACAAGTGGTTGAGTACTTATTAGATAATGTATCTAAACAAGAACAACAAGATGAAGAAGAACCTCAGAACACAGCAGATTTATTGCCACCTGAAGTCAAAGATGCTATATTTGAAGATCTGAACCATGATCTTCTAGATGGAATATCTATGCAAGATATATTCCAAGATTTGAAAAATGAATTTTATTGTGTAATGAGCCAAACAGATGATAAAAGCAATGATAAATCTGATGCTCGCTCTACGGATTTTATTGATGAATTACTTAATGCAAGATTAGAATCAGGAAACAAAGATTTAAAAAGAAGTAAATCCGAAATGCTTCTCCAAAGTCATAGCTTTAAAACATTGACAACTGGACGAAGTCAGCAAAGATCCAGTAGTTGGAATAATAAATTTGACACAAATTTGTTATCATCAACAATAAAAAGATGCAAAATAGGAAAGTCATCTACAGCTACTAGTAAATTTAATCCTATGCAAAAAGTTCCCTTGCCAGAGAATTTACAGGATTCAATAAAAGAATCAGTAACAACAAGCACTGATAAAAAATTAAAAGTGGAATCTACCAATGTTTTATGTGACGAAGTACCTCATACATCTGGTATTGATTATCACACAACTGTTGCTAAAGAAAAAGAAGATGTTAGTAATGAAAAAGCAGACAAAACTGAGGGATATTTTACTGATGTTATTGATTTCTATACCAAAATACAGTGTAGTCCTATATCTCAACTTGATGGAGCTGCAGATTGGTCAGGATCAGAAAGCACTTGCAGCTCACGACCAGGCAGTCCTCGAGACGATAATCTCTTTTCGCCAATACAGCAGTTGGACGGAGCTGAAGATAACCATCACCAAGGGAGTGACAGTGTTACAAGAACTCAAACAAACCAGTTTTTGTACAGAGCAAGTGGATCAGAAAGCTTCACAGTCACTTTTGCGGGTAACCCTATGAGTGGGCAGCCAGAGTTAGTGATGAGGCCATTAGATGATGGTGCAGGGCCCTCGAACCAAACTGAGCAACCTGTAAGATGTGACAGATGTCAGTGCACATACAGAAACAAAGAGTCTTATGATAGACACGTAACATCCTGCGACTTGTTTTCCACAAGCGAAAGTGAAAGTGAGAATCCGAAGTCACCAGAAAATAGAACACTAACTACATTACAAAATGCATTCCAGGGTGGTTTTGCTCAGCCAATGATAATTCATGCTGGACTTGTAACTGGAACTGATAACAGTGTAAAAGCGGAAGGTATATCTGCTAGAAGAACGTCTATTAATACAAGACAAATTACAATAAATGGTACAATAGTTGAAACACCTTCTCCTGGACCACCAAATGAAATGACTATGACTATCACAGAACAGATGAAATCTGGTACTGTTATTTTTGATCAGAGTAAGACAACAAATGTTCAAGTCTCATCAAACCAGCAGATGTTATCGTCGCCACAAATAGTAGTTACCCCACAAATGTTACTACCTCCTAAAACGAGTTCTACTAGTAATCAAAAAATGATGGCACCCCAATTAATTACACAACAAGGAATTTTACCTTATAACATATGTGTAAAATCAGGGAATGGCAATTCGAATATACAACAAATACAAGGAGGTACTGATATGGCTCAGTTGTTATCCAGTTCAGGAGGTATACAAGTAATTTCATCCAGCTCTAATGGATTATTAACAATACCGTCTAATCAGCAAGGCAATATTACTTCTATGATTCAAGGAAAAAATCAAATTACAAATTTCCCAAATATGGCGAGTGCATCTTCAATTACCCTACCTGTAAATTCTCTTCAAGGTATGCCTACTAATACCTCAATAATTCAGAATATACAGCCTATGATAAGGCAAAATAATCCTACAATTGTTGTCCCTACAATGACTACTCAACGATTAACATCTCCTAATTCACAAAATAAACAACAAATAATACTACCAGGAACACAAAAGTCTCCTAAAAAGCAAGTATCAATGCAACCGAAGCCTATTTTTCATCAAACCACAAACCGTGGAAGAGGTCGACCAGTACCTAAGCCAGCAACAATAAAAAGACAAACTAAGCTTGAGAAAACATATACAACTATTAACCAGTCTCCGCTGGGACCCGGAAATACAGTAATCCAGTTGCAAACAAATAATCAAACAGGTCAACCTTCAATCATAGTTCAACCGGTGACAAATCAGAACATAGTGTCAGCATATGTTGAAGCATTATCCCAGCAACAGAATCAAAACATGCAATATATAGCTACTATTTCACCGCAAGGAGACTTTAAGGCTACACCAACGCAATTTATTTCACAGAGTGGTCTTGTACCTCAAACTTTTCAAATACAACAGACTGAATCAGGCGGCTTAGTTGCTGTGCCAAGTGGTGGAATTCCTGTATTATTACCTCAAGGCAATGTAGGAATATTACCACAAGCACTTCAACAAGGAGCAACAATTTTACCACAAGGTGCAATTCAAACTCAAGGTATTATTTCACAAGGGCCTAATGGACATACAATTTTACCACAAGCTATACATACACAAAATGGTACCACTATAATACCTCAAGGAACGATTCAAGGACTAGCACCCGGAAATATCACAACACAAACTGCCACTCTTCTGCCAAACAATACCTTACAATCAGCAGGTCCAACAGTTGTACCACAGAGCGGTATAGGCAATGGTCAAACGACTATTATTCCTAATGCAACATTGCAAACACAGGGAAATACTTTAATATCATCAGCACCAGGTGCTACAATACTACCTCAAGGAACTATTTTGCCGCAATTTTGCAATGATCAAGTGTTGCTTGGATCTGCTCCTACATTAGAAATGGTCACAGATCCTTCTGGATGTATGTATTTAACAACAACACAGCCTCTTTATTATGGATTAGAAACAATAGTACAGAATACTGTTATGTCATCTCAACAGTTTGTGTCAACGGCAATGCAAGGAGTACTTGCACAAAATAGTAGTTTTTCAGCCACAACAACTCAGGTGTTCCAAGCTAGTAAAATTGAACCAATTGTAGAGGTACCAACAGGTTATGTTGTAGTTAATAATGTTGGTGACAGTGTCGCTGTATCTTCAACACCAAACATAACACCACATTCCGTGCAATCATCACCACCTTTAATAAAAACTGTTAAGACAACTGTTCCCAACTTGACATTGCAACCATTGCCTGATAAATCAGGAAACCACAGTAATAGTCGACAGACTCCGAAGGTAATTCAGATGAGTCCAGCACCATTGACTATTGTTTCACAACCGGGTGCTAACACAATCATAACAGGTCGACAAAATATTAATCCTATTACATCCCAAATACATGGTATGTCTTTGAGCAATGCGCAAAATTTGCAAAAAACTATATCAAAGTCAAATAACATTTCAATGTCTCCATCTGTGGCTTTAATATCTTCATCTGGACAACCTATTATGACAATATCCCAGTCTGTACCAATAACAGCTTCTTCATTTTCAATGCAGTCGATACCTCTTTCGCAACCTATTGTGTCGAGTTCTATAGCGCCATCTGTAAATAAAAACATGAAGATCGAAAACTCGCACGTAATTGAAATAAGTGGAAATTTACACGAAAACTCTTGTTCGAATTTACCTACAATAAGTGTAGCGCAAAATATGAAATCACCTACTCCATGGAGGCAAATTAGTTCCGCAAATAATATTGGAACTTCTGACAATAAAATGAATCTACAAAGCTTTTCTGGAAAATCCAATATTAATTCTTCAATAAATATGCAAAGTAATGTTATGTCTGGAAGAACACATTCACACTCTGACATTGAAAAGATTAATCAAAGCTGTTTAATGTCAATGACTAATAATGGAAATTCTATAACCGGAGTCAATATTCATGGTCATCAATATGAGCCAAACCTTAATCCACCTAATTCTACAGCGAATAAATTAATTCAAATAACAGCTGGGAATATATATCCACCGGCTTCAGCCATGAACAACAATTTTAATGCTGATACAACCATGAAATTGAGTAAAATCAACGCGCTTTCAAAAGCGGAAGGAGGCCACTTGAACTTCTCACAGGAAATTATGGCATCCCATTCTCAACAACATGCAAGTAATGAGAAGTCTTTCCAGAATTTAGGAAACAATGAAGACAAACATAATACAGATAATTTATCTAATCAAATGAACATTCACAAACTTAATAGTTGTCAAATGGCAGGCAATATGAATAACTCTCCATCAATTAGCATTATACCACACAATATGATGACACAGCAAACTCAAAATAATCAGAATAGTCAAATGTGCGCAATGGCAAATAACTCTAGTCACGGGCAAGTGCAATTACTAAATTCCGGAAATAACTCCGTACATAATATCAATATTGCTTGTCAGGAAGTTGCAAATAATAGATTGAACATAAATGTTTCCAGTGACAATGGTATACAATTAACCCAACATGAGATGTCAAGTACTTCCATGAATACATCTAATATATCACATTGTAGCATGCAAGTTATGTCGCATGAAAATAATCAGTTGTCAGCTCCTAATCAAATTCACATCATGAATGGGCAAATACAACATAATCGACAAACTGATAACAGTAACCAATTACAACATATGAGTCAAGCTGTACCACAGAGTAGAAATTTTCAAGAACATATAATCGGTGCACAACAAAATCATAATCAAAATATGATTTCTAATAGAAGCACGCCTGACAATAGTAACCTTATGAATCAATCTATGAACATGCACAATTTGGGAAATAATAGTCATAATTCTAACAGGTCTGATTTAAATGACCTAAACCATATGCAAATGCAGCAATCAATGTCTTCTATGAATATGCAAAGTAATCGGATAATGATGGAAAATATCCAATCGCACAATATGAATAGCATGAACCATGCAATGCATACAAACAGATCTATGGATAATATGCATAACTCACAGTTGCATAATATGCAGCACTTGAGTCATCATATGAACAGTAATGGTAGAGGTTTGATGGATAATAATATGCATATAAACCAGCAGATACCTATGCAACAAAATAGGCAAGCAGATAATATTGGCTTTCACCATCAACATCAAATTCCGAATGTCATGCAAATACAAAATAATCGACAACATTCTGAAGGTAATATGATGGGAATGCATCAACATGTGCAAAATCAAATGCATAATAGACAACAAGTGGAAAATAATATGCATATGCATCACATGTCAGCAAATACATCAAATTTGGGAGTAAACAACCAAATAGACAATACAAGCAATATGCTTAATATACATGGTAATAGATATGATAATAACATGTCCATGCAAAACATGAATGTTATGAATCAAATACAAAATAATAGAAGTCCAATGGAACATACATCATTAATGCAACATTCAATGAATAATATGAATAATATTAACAACATGAATATGCATAGTAACATTAGCAATTCTATAATAGGTAATTCCAATCACCAAACTATGAATAATTCCTTGATGCATGTGCCTAATATTCCTGATATCAAAACTGAGATTCAAAGCTCATGTAGTGGTAGTTGTTCTAATAACAACCAGTTCTCTAGCAATCAAAATTCCATGGAAATTTGTCCAAATATAAACTCAAACAACATGTCATTGGGAGGAGGAAATATGATACACGGTATAAATGTAAACAATTCTAATATGTCCAATAATTTGATGATGAACAATGTGAACAATGGAACAATGTATGGATCTTCAGGTCAAAACAGCATGACTAATCATGAGATGTTAATGTGTAGTAACACTTCAGACCATGGTGTTAACAGTTTGATTACTGGAAACTCTAATCACATGATGATTAGTAATTCGCAACCGCACAGCACAAACAATCAAAACCAAATAATAAGCGGCCAAGTATCTAACAACGCACAAATTAATATGAATAATTGTAGCATGAATGCTAATAATAACACATCACAAAATCAAACTATAACTAACATGGATACCCAGATAAACAGAAATTCTATGTCCTTGAATGAACCACCTAAGTTTACTCAAGAGCCTTTAAGAAATAAGTCAATTATGGGTCCCCCAACAAACAATAATTTATCCATTTCTAACATACCCGGAAATGACTGTGCCAAAGTAAATATAGTGGCCAATGATAAACAGAATCATACGATATCTGTTAATAGTCCAATCGGGTTTATGCAAATGGGTTCACAAAACAATAGAATTATTAATCTTCCAGAAAGAAACAGAATGAATAATACTAATTTGGACAATAATATAAATCAACATGTTCCACAGCAACACAATATACGTGTAGTCACAAATAATAATAGTAACAATGTGGCTGGAATTGCATCTGACCCCTTGACCTTCCAGCAAAAGGCCGAAAGCACCAGTACAACAATAAATGTGCCATTCCAAGCAGTTCCCAACAGTGCACCTATGAATATTAATGTTAATTCTAGTAACAACACAGTTAACATCACTGTTCAAAACAATCTTGTTGACCCTAAAATTGCTTCAAAAGCAGCCACAGATATAAACTTTCCAATTCAAACAAATTCCAACATATTACCAAACCAAGGGAACGCTCCTAGTAATATGATATGCATTCCTGTTGCGAATAACTCTATAAATTTACCAAGTCAACCCAGTTCAAGTATTACTCTACCAAAAGCCCCACCAACTCAACAATCCGGTATCCCAACAAATGTTGTAAATCCTATGTCTATGAGGCCAACAAACAGAGTATTGCCTTTACATAGAGATAATCAAAGTAAATCAACGAAGGCCTCTTCTACATCAAAGTCAACCTCCAGGCAAAGACCAGTTAGCCAAGATATGCCTGACTTAAATATCAAAGATGAAACCATTGACAGTGACTTAGAAAAGGCTATTGAAGAATCAAAACGTATGATGGAGATGGAGAGAGCTAAAAGAGAAAAGGAAGAAAGTGACGCTGCCCAAGCTATACAATTATCAACAGAAATACATAGAGCCAACACAAGCTCTGCTTCAACAGGCAATACGAATGTCATTAGTCAATCTGAAGAAATTACTTCAAAAATGACGTCTTTGCCTAGTCTGGATAATGAAATGATTGAAAGAGAGCCACCAAAAGTATTAACTGAAAAGGACACTAACAGAAGTCCATCTGTGGTGAAAACATCAACCACTCCACCAAAAATTATTAAAAGACCACCCAGCGATAGGAAACCGGAGAGTGACATAAGTGTGATGAGAAAACAAAGTAAAGTCGCAAAGGAAAATAAATCGTCACTCTCTAAACCAACTCCTGATCCACCAAAAGATGATGGACCGAAATTAATATATGAAGTGACTTCAGAAGATGGTTTCAATTATACGTCGTCATCATTATGCGATCTCTGGGCAAAAGTGGTAGAAGCAGTACAAAGTGCCAGGAAGCAATCTGGCTTACCGTTGCTTCAGTATAACTTACCCTCAAGCTTGGCTGGAGCCCATTTACTAGGACTTAACAATAACGCACTAAGATATCTTGTTGAACAACTTCCTGGGGTAAGTGTTTTAAAATTGCATTTTTCGTAACAAATACAAGATAAAGTATGGTAATCACTGTATTATATCTTATTTAAGTAATCTATTTAAAGTATAGTCTCATTGAGTGTACACTGTTTATTGGTTGATTACTGATTGCTACTAAGTTATATACTATATTTTACTAAGTTGTATATGTTACTGCAGTTAATCGGAGTTTAATTGAATTAAGTGCGTTTGTCTCTATTTCCTTTTTAGAGTGTAGGTATTTAATTTTTAAAAACATGCGAGTGATGCTGTTTTAGTTGTTAACTTGTTCAGCTACTGCGTCGATCGATGTAGCTTCGTATCCCTACGAATTAGCCGGAGTTTTCGCCGAATGAGAACATCGTAATGTTTTTTTTATTTTGTCTTTGGCCCTGTAGGCAATTTCACAATTCTGCCAGTGTCAATTTTTTGTCATTTCTGTTTTGGGGGTACGCTAATTTTCGAAGGCTAACATTCAATTTTTTTTACGACCTCTACTACAGAGACAAACTACTGTGCGACGCGGTAATTGTTCAAAAAAGTTAAATTAGATTATATTTGGATAACTCTGAACCTATTTTAAAGAATCCAGAAATTCTTGTAAATGTTATCAAGATTGATATTTTTTTCATTTTTCTTCAAACTCTTTCATTCTTTTTAGTTTTTATGGAAATTTATTGTATTTATGAGAACAAAATCCGTTAAGTAATTATTAACACATTAATATAGGGAGAAGACGCGTGAGCACATTCTTTATATACTTAGTCGATACATGGAATTATTTACTGTTTTAGGCAAGTCGATGTACTAAATATAAGATACGTCAGGGACGTCAGTTAAGCAGCTGGGATAACGACTTGGACCTCAGTGAGGGCTTCAAAGAGAGCCCTTGGGGTAGTGCACGAACAGGACCTGTTGCAAGGAAACAAAACCATGACATGTTCAGTTGGATGGCTTCTCCGTTTAGAGAAGAACCACCGCCATTCGGTGGCCAGGAGGGTGAAAGTTCTATATCAAGGTAACTGGGTGCAATCATTATTAACATTATTTTATTTATTTTACACATATCTATTCCATAAAATAATTATAAATTTATGTTTTAATTATTGCTTAGCCTCTACGGAAAAATGTAATAATATTTAACGTGTATAATAAAGTGAAGTTCTTTACATAAAGTCTCGTCGAAATCATCTTAGCCGATTCGAAGATTAGTCCAGACGAAAACAGACACTTTAAATTGTAGTTTTATGTATATAGAGACTAAATGTTTAGACTGTAGCAATATCTATGGAGGATATTCTGCACTCTATTCTCATTCTAAATAAATTAAAATAATAGGTGTTTAATATTTGCCCTAATTATCTAGAACAATACAAAAATTATACACAATCCTCTACGCGCCTATATTAAAGCACAGTGTCAATGACCGTCGAGTGATTTAATTTTCACTTGAAAGGGAACGTGGAAACGTCAGGAACAAAACAAAAGGATTTATTGTTCGTTTTATTATCGAAAGTTATTAACTCCGGTTCGCCCATTATATCTTTTGGCACCGGTCATTGCACTTAGGATTATTACGACTAAGTTTTCTAGGTTGTTTATTAGTATTTGTTTTGATATTATTATTATATATTAAATGTGACCATGAAGTGTTTAACCTTTCATCTGGTATGATTATAGTTATAGTATAATATAGCCAATGCCTACCCGTTCATTGGGTATAAAAAAATTGGCCAAGGGTCAATTGAGTCCAAAAAATAAGTAGTCTAGAACTATTTAAGAAAAATTCCACATCAAATATGTACTATTTTTTGCAGACGTTTGGCAACGTTACCACCGGCAATGCGTTTTAGACAGCTAAAAGAGACATCCAAGGCGTCAGTAGGCGTCTACAGATCCCACATACACGGTCGTGGTCTATTCTGCAAACGGGACATTGAAGAAGGCAAGTTTTTTACCTATTACACCAACAGTTCCTAATGAATAGGTTACCCCCTGTTAACCTCTAGTTCACAAAAAAAGGATGACACAAACGCCCTGGCTAACTGAAGGGATAGTATTGACCAACGAGAAACACAGGAGTCATTGAAATTGAAAAAAAAAGTCATACTAAAGCTATATTATACAAAAAATTGGAATCAAATTCAACCTCTCCATTAAGAAATAGCATTTCTTGTGATTAGGTATTAACATATTTGATTGGAACTGAAATTTCTGCATGAGAACTAAGAAGTGGGTCTCAAATTTGTAAGTTTTTGTTAGGTGAGTCGCGGCCCAGTCAACTTTGAGAACCACTGATCTCAGTTATTATTAAAAACAGACAGTTTTGTAAGAGATAATAAATAAATTCTAGATTAACACGAACGAAACCGCGAGGGAGAGCTATTATAATGGTTGGCTATACAAACAGACAAACCTGATACCGAAACACTAAAACTATGCGTGAATATTTGAGTTAGCACATTTCAAAATGCACCCTGAACAAAGGCCTAATTCTGCCATTCATATTTTTTTTTATTTGACATGTATGACATTTGAAGAATGGAAAAAAAACTAAAAATGTTATGAATAGCTTGGCTCCTTTTGAAATACGACCATAGAGAAAAAAAACTTTCCCAATATTTTTATTGTTAAAAGCTACAAAATAAAAAAATGAAGAACATACCCTGAGAAACAGAGGAGGGAAATGTTCTTATCCGTCTCCCCACTGTCTATTTATACCTAAGTATATAGACTAGCGAGCCCGGGACGATACCTGATAATTAAAAAAAAAACCTGACAAATTATATACCTAAACCTTCCTCATGAATCACTTTATCTACTGGTGAAAACTTCATGATCATCCGTTCAGTAGTTTTTGAGTTTGAGTTTTTGAGAACAGGCAGACGTGGCAGAGGAGTTTGTTTTATGATATGTAGTAATAACGACTTATGATATACTAGCTTCTACCCGCGACTACGTCCGCGTGGAATAGTTACTTTGCGCTAACGCTAACACGAAGCGAAAGAAAGAAAAGAAAAGAAAAAAAAAACGATTTTGAAACATTCTTCATTGGTGCTCCGCTCCTTATGGTCTTAGCGTGATGATATATATATAGCCTTTATCGTTAAATGAGCTATCTTACATTGAAAGAATTTTTCAAATTGGACCAGTGATTCCTGAGATTAGCGCCTTGAACCAAATAAATATACAAACCCTCCAGCTTTATAATGTTAGTATAGATATAATTTTATTATATTCTTATTGTTTCAGGTGACATGGTAATAGAATACGCTGGAGAAGTAATCCGAGCTGTGCTGGCTGATCAGCGAGAGAAACGGTACGAAATGATGAGCGGTAGGCGCGGAGTCGGAGGCTGCTACATGTTCCGTATCGATGACAACCTCGTGGTTGATGCTACGCTCAAAGGGAACGCCGCGAGATTCATCAACCACTCTTGTGATGTAAGTTACTACACTATTTTTATAATTCTATAAATAGAATATATATATTTATATATATACATATTAA
The DNA here is from genome assembly GCA_015888305.1 of Antheraea pernyi. Lineage (NCBI taxonomy): Eukaryota > Metazoa > Arthropoda > Insecta > Lepidoptera > Saturniidae > Antheraea > Antheraea pernyi. The sequence continues at coordinate 216,126 of MU159071.1, read as the reverse complement.
TGATTAGATGTGCCCGCGACGTGTCTAATAAAGTCACCTGAAAGTTATTAAATATATACGGTGATATTACAAAAAAGTTAAATACGTATTGAATACTTGCTTTAAAAAGGTTTCGAATTAAATGCACATCGGTCGCTGAATGTTCGCCATGTTGCTCTTTTGTCACGCTTTGGTTACGTTACGTTAGACTTGCGAAAAATGATAACGCGAACTTGCCACCGGCGAGAGCGGTGCATTTAATTCGAAACCTTTTTAAAGCAAGTACTCAATACGTATTTAACTTTTTTGTAATAACACCAAACCGATCTTAATGACACAAAGACTAAATGTTACTCGAAAATATGCTTAATGATTTTCTTGAAAAGGTTTTATCATGAACTCAGTATGTTAGCAGTAATGTGTGTTCAAACAAATAAACAGGCAGACATTTCTAAAAATTATTGAAATGTATTTTATTACTTACTAGCGGTTACCCGCGGCTACGCACGCGCTTTTTAAAAATTTATTAAAGAAATGTAAAATTGTAAGTGAGTTTGTACATTACAGAAACGCTTTTTCAAAAACATTTGTAACTACGATACGAACGCCATCTACTGTAACATGTAACGTGTACATTAGATATATGAATACTAATAGTATATCGAATGGGATGGGATTTATCATCAGCAACATACCTGGAACTTCAACCTACTATATACCAAACTCAGTGCTCACTAACACTATATAAGAAAGTAATGAAAATTATAAACTAT
>MU159071.1:135035-215124 GCA_015888305.1 Antheraea pernyi | reverse complement strand
TACATAGTGTACCAATTCAAATAAAAAAAGAATTATTAAAATCGGTTCACAATTGACTGAAATATCGATTAAAATATATAAAAAAATACATACGACCGAACATAGTAACCTCCTCCTTTTTCGAAGTCGGTTAAAAAAAAAGTCCTTTGTCAGCTTATCTGTTCGCGATAAAGTCAAAAACTACCATTTTCATGCTGTTTTCACCAGTAGATAGAATGATAATTTATGGGGAAGGTTTAGGTATAATTTGTCGAGGTTTTCATTTTATTATCCGTCTCCGTCCGTATAACGTCTTCCGAGCCCGCTAGTTATCTGCCCGTAAAAGCCCCGTGAAAGTCAGTTCAAGCATTACGGATATTCCACTGCGTCCGAAGGCGAATAAAAAACCTAAATTATTTTTTATGAGGTCTGTTATCTATCAGTGAATACCCCGTGAAAATCGGCCCAAAGTAATGTGGACGAAGCCGCGGACAAATAAAATACAATATGTCAACCGCTATAATTTCGGTTATCTGGCAGTAAAAAATAAAATTCCCGTTAAAATAGGTCCAGTCGTTTTGGAGATTACCCAGAACAAACAAACAAACAGACAAAATATAAAAATATAGACAAAGTATAAAAAAAGTTTTTTTTGGTCATTTGTAGCCATATCCATTCATCAAAAAGTTGTTATTTTAATTGTACATACACAAACTTCATTTTTATAACACGTAATAGAGAACAAATAAAAAATTGGAAATAAAGGTAGTATGAACTATTTGAATAGGAAAACAAAATAAACTTTGAAAATGTTAGCTTTGATACTTACCACATAACTTCATTTATCATTTATTATCATTATATATCATAACATTATATATAGATATCATTTATCATCACTTGGTAGTATGGATTAATTCCTTCGCCTCTCCTATTGGACGAATATTATTACTACTACTTATCACGTTACCATGGCAACGTATATAATAATAACGAAATCTCTCAAAAGCAAAAAAAATGCCCGATTTTGAAACATTTTTCATTGGTGCTCTGCTTTTAAAGGTCTTAGCGTGATTATATAAAATAAAGCCTTCCTCGATAAATGAGCTATCTAAATCCGAAAGATATTCTCAAATCGGACTGGTAGTTCCTGAGATCTTAGCGTTCAACCAAACAAACAAACTCTTCAGCTTTATATATTAGTATAGATTCCTAGACACTCGTTGTTTTATTAAAATCAATTTTATCTATCAAAAGTTATTGTAATTTTAATGAGGATGCAAATCCAATACGAGGGAATAGGAGATAGTAATTAGACTCGATACATATATTCAGATGAATTTATTAGTCACTGTTATGTACATCAGGTTCCACGCGGGCACAGCTAGTCTATCTATACATATAATAAAAATGAAGTGTCTGTATGTAATATCAAAATATTTTTTTTACTCGTTGGGTACGAAAATATACAGGCTATTGATAACAAAAATGCAATTTGTAAAAATTTTGTCGGTCTGTTTGTTTCGGCTAATCTCCGAAACAGCTGAACCGATTTTGACGGAAATGTCACTGGCAGATAGTGGACCTTATAAAAAGTAATTTAATTTAGACTAGCTGTTAACCGTGGCTTTTCCCGCTAGGCTATCATCAAAACGGCTAGACCGATTTTCACGAGACCTTCACTGGTAGATAGCGAACCTTATAAAAAGTAATGAGGTTATTCTATTTTAGACTAGCTGTCACCCGCGACTTTGTCTACGTGAAATTTAGCAAGATTTCAACTCATTCTTTATTTTTAATAAGATAAAGAATTATCAGCTTATTGTTTACAATTCGACATTATAATTATTAATAACTTTAATGATATAGAGGTCTTCCTAATAAGATCTTAGATTATAAACGTATTACGTAAAGGGTTCCATATTACAATTTCTTGCGGAACAGACAAGCGTTTATTTTTTGTATAGTCACAAAATCCTAATTATAATAAAGGTAATGTATATTAAATGTAATGTAAATGTAAATCTTTATAACAATATTTTAAGTTATTGTTTAAATAGTTCCTTATACAGTGTAAGAGAGCACTGAGGTAGTTATATGGTGGGTTAAGGTTCCAAATGTGTTGTTGATGACAAACCTTATTTGGCACGCTTTTTGTATTTATATATCTAATGTACACGTTACATGTTACTTTTAGTGGCGTGCGCGTCGTACTTACAATTGTCTTTAAAGAACATTTCTATAATTGTACATAGTCTCACCATTTTATAATTCTTTAATACGATTTACAAAAAAAAAAAGCGTGCGGAGCTGCGGGTACAGCTAGTATATAATAAAAAGTTTGTGAACGTCGACTCTCGAACCTTCCATATTATGTATTTGTACTGTGTTCTTTGTACGAATATTTTGTGGAGCGTGATAATTTCAATGCATATACCGTTTTATTCCCAGCCGAACTGCTATTCGCGTGTCGTGGACATTCACGGTCACAAACACATTCTCATCTTCGCCCTACGCCGTATAACCATCGGGGAAGAACTAACATACGACTACAAGTTCCCATTCGAAGAGGTCAAGATACCGTGCACGTGTGGAGCGAAGAAATGCCGCAAATACCTCAACTAACGAACAGTATTGCGTGAGTGAATCGTTATGTGTCAATTATACTTGTTCTGTTATAACGGATAGTGTACCGTATTTTGATTGTTTTTTAAAATGAACGGACTGTACTGAATAGTAATTGTAAAATCAAGGGATTCTGGTCTAGACATTGCACGAGCCAATACGGTCGTTACTTATTGAATAGCATAATAATTTTATAAGTACAACTGAAATATTAACAATTAAGGTGATAAATTGTTTTTTTTTTAAATTAAGACATAATTAAATATAACGCATGTCCTGATACAGTAGAACCTCTGTAAGTCGCACTTCAGGGGAGACGCTAAAGAATTCCAGTGATAGTTGTCGTCTTATGAAGGATTTCGGCTTAAGCGGACTTTTGTTACGAAACATATTTGACTTGTAGAAGCTTAGATTCAGATTTATACTTATTTCTCTTTGACCGATCTTTTTAATTAGGCAATGATCTACTTAATTAAGAGGACGTAAAATCAAACATTGATATTTGCGAGATGCACAGGTCCGATTTATTTTTTTCTAGTGGTGTAAGGAGAGTACAGTTGGAAATGGTTTGTAAGGAGATACTGATTATTTCCTCTTGTAGAGAACTGTAATTTCTAGTAATGAAGGTTTTCGACTTATCGAAGTTCGACTTAAAGAGGTTTTACAGTATATTAAAATAATGTAGAAGTACAGTGATGGAAGAATGTAGTTTTTTTAATTATATATTGGTTCGGTCATGCACAATGTATCATGTGTATATAGATTATCGTGTTTTTAAGACAATAAGTCATGTCCACATATCGCATTCTCCCACCTTTCTCTGACAAGTTTACAACTACCGATGACTTTTGGGTACAGTTAAAAAAAAAATTTTAAATGAATCTTGTTATGATCTCTTTCTTGAATCTGCCCAGTGTTACGAGGCATCCGATTTTTTGTATAATAATTTTAATTGGTATATTTTTTTTAGTTTTTTTTTTAAATTTTGACATAAGTTTTGTATTTTGTAAATAATTTTTAATAGTACGGATAAACAGTTCGCGAACGGCTTAAGTGTTGAGCACTTAAATATGATGTGATATGTGCTTAGTGGTCCCGTCGACGTGAATGAGAATGGTTAGTGCGTAGTAGATTTTATGCATTTTTGTTCCTTATTCAGTTCTTATATTTCCTTCACAAGTGATCGAGTAATTCTCGTCTAAACTAACCGCGTACGTGTGTATATATATATATCGAAGGGGAGTTGAGAAATTCTATTAAAATTTAGCATATAACGAAAAAGGGTAGCAATTTAATAAGTACAATAAATAGTACTTTTTCGGATAATTTTAATATAATTGTATGTATAGTAAGTTTGTACATAAGAGGAACTATGTCATAATAATGAGTTTTGAACGATAAATCGTTTTATTATAGTCATAGTGGTAGGTTGTATTTTAGAAAGTTGTATATGTACATATTAAGTTATTCGAAGCGAGACATGTCCCGCTCGGCGGGTTTGCGTCCGCTCTTTGGACTAGTTCACACGTCACGGTGCTCGAGCGAAAAGAAGAAAAAAAAAATGAAATGAGCAAATTATTTTTTCGTCGATGCCTGTCATCAAATTTTAACTCCAAATTGCACACTTTAGCTTTAACAATATGATTTCAGCACGGCTTTATAGGTTTTACTTAATTCTATACAATTTTATAATAAATGAGAATTATAATTTGAATGAAATTCTTTATACTTTTAAACCGGCAAACGTAGTGTATTTTATTATATGTATATATTACATTTAGAGACTGAAAAACATCACACCTTCACATATGTCATCACATATATCAGTTTTCTGTTACAATTATCAATTAAAATTTGTAAAAAAAATTTCGTTGTTTTAGTATAAATTTTAATTAAAAGCTGGTATATTAGTAATCAGATTAAGATATATTACAAATAAAAATACTGTATATAATAAGCAAGCTCCAAAAATCAGTGCGACAACATAATTTTACAACTTTTACATTTATAATTATGTAGCTAATCTTATTATGTCTGTTAGTACATTTACGCATTTTAAATTAGTTTCTCGTAATATTGTACGTTCATTTCGGATTTATTTACTTATTTCCAATGATATTATAAGTATATAGATACGTCATAAACGTTTCGACAGCGCCTTATTAAAACTTGGCTAACTAGCTTACTTTAGACAACTGCCCCGTCTACAATCTAAGCAACATACAACTATTTCTTTTTCACCACCGATATTGAGAATATGCCATCTTACTTCATTTTATCTAAGACAGTGTGGCGTTACGATACGACTTTACGTATGTGTGCGTTATCGTGCCGTTTGTGTTGTCAAAATATCATATAGGTAACGTATCTATTAGTTATAATATCATTGTTTATTCCCGAGTAATTGTTAGGGGGATGAAACTACATATACACACACATCACAAGCGCAAACTGTCTGTTTAGTCGTTAATTGTAAATACATACAGTAAATTACGCTTAATCGTTTCTAGTATAATACACAACTAACATATCTATGTATAGTAAATAGTTCACGTAGTTGATCGAAAATCGTTTAAATTATTAGTTACAGATTTAATACAATTTTCAACAAATAGCTGATAATATTTAGCAAAAGTATCATGGTTTTCCGAAATAAGTGCCTGTCTTTTTATTAAAAAAAAATGTGTTGTGTAAAAGTGACACTCGATTCAATATGTTAGTGGCACAAGACAACATTTATCGCGTTCACTTTTAGAGTATCATTGAGGTAAACAATAATGGACACCATTCAGTATATAATATATGTATGGTAAAAGAATGTAGTAATTACATTTCTTCACAAATGTGTGGACTAATCATCATATAGAGAACGCTTTAATAACAATAAACAATCAAATATTATTTTCAAAAAGTACTCTGTCATAGATATATTTTTTAAAGTTGTTGTAATTTTTTTTATGAAATTCTCATCTACGTTGTTCATTCACAGTATAAAAAAAATCTACTAAATACTGTTCTAAAAGAATGGCCCAAAAACACATACATACTAGAATCGTCAGTCATACATACATTATACATATATAGTAATACAAAATTAAATTACTTGAAATAGCTTTTATGGTTCGTTGATAAATCGATTCGGAAGTAAAAGCATGAACATTGTAACTAAATATTGATGGTGGAAAAGCTAATTGGCTAACCAATTTGCACGTTAGTTGTTAGCCTTTCCGTCATTAATAGATTTTTTTTTGTTGTAAACATAATGCTCTTTATCTAGCAGTATGGGAAATTAACCCTAGTGTGGTTTACCTGATGTATATATTATGGACTGCATTGAATTATATCTATTTATTTCAATGTATACATGGCTGTCTGTGAACTTTCAATACTTGCCGACCAATTACAATACGTATTGCTTACGACTGAAAAGGATTTATGTATATTAATATAAGCTAGGCGTAACAATGAAGCTATTAACTTGAGAATGTATTAAATAATTAAACAAATATTTGCTCGTAAAGCGTAACGTTCGTTGTTCCCTCTAACAGCATTCCGAAACACAGAAATGTAAGAATGAAATTTGTACATTTTATATGATAGTCGTCGGGCTAAGAAATTATAACGTAACGTATCGTATCGGTGTCGTATCGTAAAGTGCGACAAGGACACAGTCATTGTTTTCGATAAATGAAGGTTGTTTGTTATATTTTGTTTACATTTTTGATATGAATGTTAAGCGAGGTTAGATTACATCGATTTATGATAATAATTACAAAGTACAGGTAATTTTAATCGCTATCAAGTATGAATAACATATTTTTTTAATTATTAATTTTTATAGTGAAATATGATTAACACTAGTTTCCTTTTCCCGTTTCCCCTCTAAATATCTCTTGTGTACGTTATATAATTTTATTTGTAAACGGTAACATAGCTTTGCATATGTTTTGTGAATGATTTTTAAAGAGTTGACATTTTTTGATTATAGACAAGATGATAATATTATGATTTATAATAATATTAACATTTGAATTTTGTTAGTCTTTTAAATTAATTAGAAAACAAAAGACCAAATCACCAAGTGATGAATCATTTCGCGTTAATTATTTAAGTGTATGCATCTGCTTTTGATATTATTTGTGTTAAAAAAAAATAATGCTTTTATTTTTAATGTACACAATGCCATTTTGCCTAATGTTATTATAAATTATATGAAAATGCTTCAAAAGCACCAATTTTACAATACATAGTTCTATGACCTGTCTATACATTTTATTACTTTATTTATTTCTATCATTATTTTGTATGTGGTAAATTTTACCAAAAATAAAAATACTAAAAATGTGCTTTACAAATCGTTTCAATTTTACAACCTTAACCCTTTGCACTCGAAGTTTTTTTCATTCGTATTGCCAGCAATCAGGGCTGTGGGTAGAATTGAATTTGAGGTAGGGCATTGTTTACAGGTAGGGCGGAAGTAAAAAAATTATCATAATTGACCCCTGCTCTCGAATGTCAAACTGTGGTATGTTCGGAAAAGTTTAGATATTAGCTATCGCTACATTTTTTTAATTTCAAACTATGAACAAACAATTTAATTATAATAATTTATCTTTTTGGTATTTTAAGGTAGGGCATTGACCCACAGTGTCCCTCCCCCTAGCTAAGGTCGTGCCAGCAACTTTTTTTTCTCGAATTGACTACGCTATTTGTCAAGAAAGGCCTTAACAGCTTCACCGAACCCGTGCCAGCAACTCGGAACCGCTTGTCTGCTGTTATCGAGAGCATAACAATCCGCGGGCCGCGACCCTCATTTGTCACCAACATTGTAAATGGCTTCGTTCTGGAGCCCTCGAGTGCAAAATATATACCTGCAACTATACATTCATCGCCAAACTTGTTAACCGCTCTGAAGATAGTTGCGGTGCACACTATGTTATGTATAAATACCTATTGTATGTATACATCAAAACAACCTAAGGATAAATAAATAAATGTAAATTTTACAACCGTGGCAAGTAGAAACTCAAGTAATTTTTTAAGTTTCTTTTTTACGCAAATATCGTGGCTTTGGCAAATTTCTTTATACCACTTATTTTCCATTAGACATTCTAAGCTGTTGAGGATATATTTTAGTTTAAAATATACCAAAGGTCATGGGTTTGAATTTGTAACGGTTCTGTAAAATGTTACTTAAAAATACAGAATTTTACATAACCAGATATAGGTACTCTCTACATAAACATTGTATGAGAAAATGAGTCTGTACTGAACAAAATATTTAGAGAAAACTAAACGCTCAAGAATTGGCTTAGGGTGTAAAGGTTGTTGACTAACATCAAAGACTTGAGACATCCAAGCCAACCTCACCTGTACGTGGTGCACCCTGCTGAATAACGAACGAGGCAATGGCGAAAGCGGGGTGGTAGGGTTTTACAACCTGACTGGGTCGTTACCACCATGTATATGGGGAAAAAGCCCGTCCTAGTGATTCGCTTTTGCGGGTCGCGTTTCGGGATCAGCCTGTGCACATCCAGCCCTTCGCAGGCCGGCATGACATCGGCGACCGGCGATGGATACTGTGTCACTCGGTGGTCGCCATTGTTTTTGGATTGTACTGAGCTTACCATCAGGCACAGTGCAGTCATTTTGCCGTCCTACAATAAAAAAATTGTAATATATGCGGATGTCTAGAATACTCGGAATTAAATTGAAACTATGTAAGTAGTGCTAAACTTTATTATATTTGAAGGGCGAGCCCCCATACATTGACAATACAATACATAAACTTGTTTTCCCAACGCACCGTGCACGCGCTGTCAGTCGCCGTATCCCAATAATACGAAGCAGCAGTATGAAGTCCACAGCCGTTCTTTTGCGTGATTGTGATGCGTACTGCCACAAAACAATGACAGTTCAATTGAGCTTACAATTATGCCTATTAATTTTAAAGATCATATATTGTGATACCTTAAATACTATTTAAGTACCTATACATGTATTAATTATCGACAATCCTTTATAATCGAAGCGAGGTTTAATGAAATTCAATGTTATTAAAATATTATTCTATTACTGATGACTGATTAATATTAAAATATATTACTAACTTATATATTTAAAAGGCTTATTCAACTTGCTTAATCGAGCAATCGTCTTTTCTGTTATTATGGTTATCCATTGCGGCGTTCGCGAATGACTGTAAGTGTTTCCCCCCAGACATAGTTCTATGTTGTCTCGTACAATCTTCTGGACGTCTTCAACGTTGAACACCAATTCCTGTTATAATTTAAAAGGAATAGTTGGTATATTTATACAGTATATTTTTTAATATTGGGCATAAATGGGGAAATCCGAAACCATAGTAAATATAGAAAGAATGTATGGGGTACTTTTTAATGAAAAAAAAACGAACTGATTAATTCTCATGTTAGTGTAATTTCATTATATCAGTAATAAATAGGGAACAACAGAAATCAGCCAAGTCCAAGTCAGATAGACCTTTCAGAATCTATCTAAGATGTATGTCAAGGAAAACAATATACATTGTGGTAAGGTACTTTCTATTTCTACGTTTTATTAGCTTCACTTTGTAAATATTTACTCAAGCGTTTACCATATAATACTCTCAAGTTTAGAGTGCAGTCTGCACAAGTTGCATAAAATAAAAACTCCGTTTCAAATTGTAAAGGCTTAGTAATCTGAAGCAGGCTGAAATAGTTAAATACTGGTGGAGCCACGGCAAAATGGAACATTATGATTAGATTCGAAATAACTACCTATTTCAAATATGTGTGAATATTTTTAGTATGGACCAGCTATTCTAGAGATATATGCTTAAATCATAGTATAAATGTGGAAGTATTGGCTCTGAACAATTAAGGATGGAACAACTTTTATATTTTCAACTAACTTTGGTCAGTATAGTCAAATTATAACGATCACAGATATGGTTAGTTACTGGTAAGTCGATTATTAAATATTTGGTACGAAATAATTGTATCCTTTTCCTCCTGTGACTTTGCAAGGTACTGACAGTAGTAAATTTGATTGCATTTTCACAATTGAGACTTACTGGTACCACAGCACACAATTCCTTTGTCGGTTAAATTGAACGTAAGGCAATTGTTTGCTATTATATCATGTTCACTAGCGAAAAATTGAACTCATGGGAATAGAAAAAATAAATTTAAATAAACGTGAAATTATCTGAAAGTAATACCTCATCTTCTTCATCCTGAGCCATTCTACTTTTATTCTATAAGTATATTGTTTGATGCTCTATTTAGTAAACCTGTATAGTGTTATTTTTCAAACTTCAAACATATACAGCATACATATTATACGTCTTAATTAGAAATATATTTAATTTCGATATTTAAATATTTGTTTAATACTTTGAAAAGAGGTTTTACGTAAGTTTCTAACCATTTTAGAACCGTTATTTGTACTTATGTTTATAATATTTTAGTTCTTTGATTTATTTGACCTTATGGTTACATTATCAGATGAACTTTCTTGTTCATCTTTCATGTCCGAGAACACCTGTAATAGTTCGCAGGATGTCTCGATTTACTGAATAGTACACAACTGGATATATGGTTCCACGGTTATCAGAATGCGTGAAAACATCTTAATATCTTCAAGGCACTCGAAGTATTGAGCACAGATATAATAATTGCGAGTAGAGTGCCCGCGGGCATGGCCGTACGATTAGCAGTTGTGTTACTATGATCTTGCGAGGAGCCTTGCGGTTATTTAGGTGAAACCATACACGAGGTTCAGGTTCAAAATTAACTTATTTGGAGATGATACGTTCCATGTAGCCCCCGATTGGAAAATCTTGCGACTTCGATGAGATGGACACGTCATTAGCTGAAATACGACAGTTGACGATGCAGAGAAAATATTCCTCCGCGAGCGCGTAGGTGAAATAGGCTAGCTTCATTTTTCTAACGAAGGGAGTAAGACGCTGGTGGTTATCATTAGAGGACATTTTAATTTGGTTGCTACTTATTATTAGTAAGTGACATATGGTCATATAATATTCCTAGGATCTGTCTTGATTCATCTTCAATGGTTTTGAGCACGTAGTGTAAATAGCAGTTCATAATTTCTTGGAATATCGTTCCCACTATTGTGATAATAATATGGTATAGGTATCGTGTTGTGAACAATATATAAAATTCATATTTAAGAAGTTTTATTTTAAGATAAATTAACAACAATAACACGAATAATATTAATATATACATGCCAAATAAAGTTAAAATTATTTTCACAGAAAAGAGTAGGTAACGCATCTTTAGGTATAATAAAAAGTTGTACAATTGCTGTAATCAAGGAATTTATAATGTTTACTTATAAATTCCTTGGCTATAATACTTCGATCAACAATAACTAGATATTATATATATACTTATGTAGCTATTTGTTTACTAAGAAAGGGAGAAAAAGATTTAAAACAGTTTTAAGTTCAACCTAATTACAACCATGACACCTAGTAATAAAGTCAATAATGTTCAAAATATTATCTAATACTTACGATAAAACGAGCAAATTAATAAGTTACTTCAATCACGTACAAATTAAAAGACAACATAAACAACATTTAGTGTGAAATCAACCTTAACACGCAATGAATAAAATACTTTTTATCGTTATTGTGCGTGGTTGGCGAACCTTGGCCAAACATTTGCACCACGGGCTTAAAATCGGTAATTTTGTTCAAAATTTGATATTATATGTTAGTTTAAAGCTTAAAATATAACTTATTCAACATGTATTCAGCGAAAATAAGATACTCCGGCCGTTAAATTGCTTTTTCGGGTATTATTTTTGCATCTTTTGAATACACTGCGGCATTGTGAAACATGCTTGCATTGGCTATGTTAATGTAAACAAACGAAACAAAATAAAAGCTGTTATTTACCGAAACCGACATATTTAGTTATTGTTGATCGAAGCTATAATAGAATATGCAATTTAATAAGTGTTCTCTGGCAACACTGTCAATCTGAATCAGAATTGTCAATTGATATTATGAGTAACAAGCTTTTTACTTATAATATTAGTGAGAATAGTAAGTAAACTAAATTATGTATGTTTATTATATGTAATTTATATTCACACATATTTTTATGTCTACTGGGATCAAACTTAATTCCCTTGGGTAATTTTTTTTTCTTGTCTATGTCATAATAGATATTACCTCTGGATATTACCTGTAGTATGTACTACAGAATATGTATATATATATGCATAGAATAAGATTTCTACATTAGTATATTATCTATGGAATAAGAGAAAATATGGGATTGTAATACACAGAGTACATTATATTGTAATATGCTGTGGTAATAACTATATGAAAATTTCAATTCTGTCAAGTTTGTTTTCTTTGTAATGTTTGTGATATAATTGTGTGAAATAGTGCGAGAAGCTCCCAAGTTGGGTGAAGTATATGATGTTGTCTTGATTCATAAAATTTGTGTGACTAATTTTAATGGAGTTAAAGGTCTGGGTCGAAGGTATACAAAGAATAGTTTGTGGGGTCACAGAGACAACAACCTGTCAGGTTAGTAAAAAATCATATAAATAATCTATTGACACGATTCCCATATATAATATAATGCAATTTCACTTTTCTTTGATTTGTTATGGTAATTTTAGACGTGTTTTTCTTGACAGGATGTAGTTTTCGCGTTAGCTCATGCCACTGGTAAAGTGGGCAGATTCACACTTATAGAGAGATGGCGAAATAATGAACGACTGTTGGCACCACAAGAATTTCCGCTCAAGGTAACAAGTGGGATAAATTTGGTGAATTACTTTTGTGTCAGTAACTTCAAAACTATACCCTCTTCATTCTCAGTTCTTTCTACCCCCCATATACTGTTCAATTTTTCATTCATCCTCAACTTTGTTATTTATTTGATAATATATAGTATTCATCAGTTTACTTAATTTATTAATTAAATGGCATATTGTTTTTTTATTTGAATATTTCTGTAATATAGGCCCCTTGGTCTAATAATAACTAAACGAGCTATGAGCTTGTAGTTGTAATTTCCTCATAAAACAGGCTTGAGTAAGATAGGGGCTGCATAAGAAATTCGCAACCTGAAAAAAGGGATGAGGGGAGGGGAGGGGCGAGAGGGGGGGGAAGGCGTTAACTACCCCTCTAAACCACTCCCCCGCCGCGGAAAGTTATAGTTACTGAGATATTTATGATCAAAGTTTTGAAATGATGTCGCCTCCGAACAATGATTGGTAATTTTGTATATTACATGATGATTATTAAGTTTAAATTCAACAGTTTGTACAATACTATGTCTATATATTAGTAGAACAAAAAATTATTGCTGTAAAAATGAAAATTTTGTGGAAAAAAATAAATTTGAAGTATTTAAAACTCTTGTAACAGTACTAAAAATTATAGTAATTTTGTATAAAAAAAGGTTGAGACTATTAACCTAACGTGACTTAGTCGGTTTTGCTTTGACCCGTTTACTCGCTTACTGCGCTCGCTCGCCTGTGTTATGTGTGGAGAGGCCTTATGATCATACAAATAATTTATATTATATTTTTTTCTAAAATTGAGACAGTTGAGTTTTGGTTAAACATAGTAGAAAAAAAAAACAAAAAATACCAGATCAGGAAGACGTCCTTCCATTTTACCTCATACAAATAATTTATATATGGTTTTTTTTTCTGAAATAATAGTGAACAATTATAAAACAACAATAAATATATAAAAACAACAAAATAAACATTAAAAATGCGCATCTGAAGGAAAAATCACATTCCGTTACACGTAACTTCAAACACATATAAAAAAAACTATGTGTCTCCGCGCGGTGAGGGTGGTGTCTTTTGAAAGGGGTAACCAATCCCTATAAAAAAGCCCTTAACAACCCCAAATTCATGATGCGAATTTCTAATGCCAAGCCCTAAGACAATCAGTTCTGCATCTCAGTATTAAATATGTATGTATATTATTAGCTGTTTCAATAACTTGTAGTCAGGTTGTCTCCTAATTTTTATTATTATTTTAATAATTTCAGATTTTAATGAAATGGGGTGAATATTCAAATGATATACAGTTTATACTTAGAAGATCAGAATCTGGTAATAATCAGAAGCCTTCACAGCCTACCATTAATTCTAGATCACCTACTGGAAATCGGTATTTTTTTTTGTAGTTATTGATCATGCATGACTTAGTTTATTTCTCTTGCATTTTGTTTATTTTTTATAATAGTCATTTTGATGCTAACTACACTCATCTGATTATATATTTGTCAGAAAATTGGTAAAAAGAGTGTGACAATCACTGAAAAATTATGTAGATAAAATGATAAAAGTCTGTCTCTGTGAGTGTATCATACAAACGCTAATGGATAGATTTAGATGAATTTCCTTTGACACTCTCCTTAGGACACTCTGTAAAAAAATATCACAACATATTATTCATTTTATATAAACTTATGAAAGTTTTATGAAACTAAAGTTTTTATAAGCATAAATCTTTCAGAAATGCCTTTTTTCTTGTGGTGAAGTGAGACAATGGATGTTGTGTATGTGTGCGGGTGAGGGGAAGTAATTTTATAAACAAATCATATTGTTGCTTTCAAATTTTTATATGCTTTTTTTTTTTTTAAATGTATTGTAAGGATCATAATAAACACAAAGTCATGACTATCAGTATTAGTAATATAGATTTCAGTTGTATATAATAAAACATGTCTTTGGAATCTCTGGCATCGAACTTTTAATATTTCTCACAATAGCTTGTTTACCCTAGGCCCTGAATATACCCTTATACATAAATACTAAAGCTTGTAAAATACTCATATATTTCATTTCAGTACTATTTAAAAAAAAAAAATTTAGAAGCTTTTATTCCACAGAACATATCAGCCCCATTGTTCCCCAATCCTTCTAGCTCTATCATGAGAGTCGCTGATAAGGTATTATTACCAGCTCATACAGCATCTTGGGTTCACCCGAACAGTGTTCAGCCAAGATGCTGTGACAAATACCTATATTCTGGCAACTACTTTTCATACTACTCATCAATGACTCTTTCGATGCGGTTCTTAGCACACTCCATCATCATATGACATCCTCAATTTTTCTGCATACATCGCAATAGGGAGATTCCGCTTTTCTCGTTATGTATGCAAGACTTCTTGATGGATAGTGCCCCGAATGGAGTCTTAAAGCTACCTTAACATATTGTTGGTATTTTTGTACTATAACTTTATAATATCAAAATATATTTGGCCTTAAATCAATAGTATGCATGTAGATTCTGTCCAGATACTTAATTGTTTTATTTGATGATCTAAATAAATTGTTTATGCATTCAATTTATTCTCATTGCATCCTCTGAGATGTTTCAGTCTATCAGTTCTTGAGACTTACATGACAATAGCAAGGACTAGCAATTTTTTTAATGTTAATTATGATGTAAAATATAATGACAGAAATCTGATAACTCTTAAGGACGAAGTGGTTTTCCATTACTGAAAAACTTTTTAGAACCAAATCAATAGTGCTAGAGATCTTGTACATTAAAACTCCCAAATGTTATACCTCTTTATAATATTTATATATATAATTCTTCTGTCTGTGCCTATATGACTGAACTCTTCCTAATCGGCTGATAAGATATTGATGAAATTTGTGTCTTCAGGTGGATTCAAGAATGCTTTAGATTCACAATTGGACACGGTCGATGGAGCTACTAGGGTTGACTATTAGGATTTTTTTTATTATCAAGGCAGGACATCGTCCACCGTGCCCACTAGTATTAATATCGATTTTTATGTTATAATCAGCAGGAGTAAATTGAAAAATGTTGAAAAACCATACTGCACGCTAATAAAAATATGATCTATAACATTTCAATAACGGTTATTTGTAAAGTGATTATAAGAATTGAAAATTGTATTTTTACTTCTATCACCAGGAGTCACAATACTTCAAATCCGAATATAGTTGATAATCAGAATTCACCAAATAGAATAAACATGATTCCCACATACAACAATACTGTGAACAATACATCACCCGGGAACCCTGTCGGTGTTGTTAAAGGTGTACAACAAACAAGGATGTCTGAGGCTGATAGTCCTCTATTGAAGGATGTGCCACCATACAGGTGATTTATTGATAGTAATTTTTAGTAATATATGATTACTTTGTAAAGTTCTTCTAATGATGAAGAACGACAATGAACTTAAAGAAGTTGTCCTTAATGTATACAAAACCTTGTTGATGAACTTTTAATATAATAATATACAGCATGTTTTAAGCACTATTATATTTACATTCTATTCTACGCCCACATAAGTAAAGTCGTTAACTTGTGTATAATCCGCGTCAAACTTTTTAACCCCTCTGAAGTAGATGCACAGAACACAAGTTTTGATATCAGAGGGACGCAGATGAGGTGAGAGGGGAGTAGGCTCGTCCGCGCTAGTGCCAATGCTAGTTACAATACAGTCGCGTTCAGAAGCGTTTTGTTGTTAATTACATGTTGTTGCTATTTTCATTGCTTTTTTCTTCTTTATACTTGTTATTATTAAAAGACCCCACCAACATCGAAAAATGATGTTTCTATGGAAGGAGTTGTTGGTGGTTATTATAAATTATTTAATTATTATGAATGTATTTTATTTACAATAACGTATTGTAACACGCATAAAACGTGTGCAATATATGCTACAAAATATATCCTACAGATAGAAACAAATATTGTACAAGGAGGATCATTCAATTAAAGTATGCGATCACCCAAAACTCACCAACCTGATGATTACATGTTATTTGGATTTAATTGTAACTGAGAAATACATGATGTGGCAAAGTGTTAATATTCTAGCTCAGGGATTCCCAAACTGGGTTCCGCGGAACTTAGGGGTTCATAGACAGATCTAGACATCGGTGTTATTACAAAAAAGTTGAATACGTATGGAACACTTGCTTTAAAAAGATTTCGTATTAAATGCACCGCGGTCGCTGAATGTTCGCCATCTTGCTCTTTTGTCTCGCTTTGATTATGTTAGGTTAGACTTGCGCAAAAGAATAACGCGAACTTGCCTCGGGCGAGCGTGGTGCATTTAATACGAAACCTTTTTAAAAATAAAATAAAAATCCGGTGGTTAGTAATCATTTTTCATGACGTTCATTATCGATGCATGTTGCAAGGGTGTGAAGAACTAATAAATACCATAAATTTTCTAGGACAAATATTTTTTCAAAAAATTTAGATAATTATCTTAATATCAAACAAAAAAATAACCCAGTTAGTAATAAATTTTTGAGAATCATCATATCGACATATTTTATGCTACTTCTCTTAGCTACCACAATCGATAATTTTCGCACATGAAATTGTTGGGCGTCTCATCGAAACTCACAGAAAATTAGCTTGATAGTAATTAATTACAAAAATATACCGTAGATCCTGGACTATTAGGAATACTAGACAGATTAACAAAAAATAAAAATTACTTTTTTTTTAACCAATCCCCCGCTAATAAGGAGAGTTTACTGTACAATAATTTGTAGTGCAAAGTATGTTATTATTATTTAGTAAAATATAATTATTTTATTACGAATTATTTTATTAAGACCTTGCTTGGTCAATAGCGTAGTTAGTTCGAAAAATAATAATAATTATAATGACAAACACAGAGGTTAATCCTTGATTTTCTTAAATATATTTAGGTAGCAATTAGATTTAAGAGCCTTATTTAATTATTAGAGAGCCACCGCCACCTTACCGTTCGCCTCCACCACCATCACAAGCTCTTCGTAAATCTCCAAACCGCAGTCGTGGTGCTAGACCGTCGCATATGTCGCCGGTCAACCTGTCGGAGGAAAATCTGGAGAATCGAAGCCCCGAAGCGGTCAGTTATAATACACAGTATAGAGAACTGGTATCGCTCGTCAACTATCAGAGGGAGAAGCTTTCAAGTCAACAAGTTGATCTCATTAAGGTAAAATGAATTAATTACCAATACTTCTCAGCTTACTTCTGTATCTTCTTATTTTATATATAAACCAGCTTGTATGGTCTCGCTTTGTGGTATTAAAATTATGATACAATATTTGGTATTACGGGGTAATGAGTCTGCATAAACACTTCATATAGACAAAGGTTACATAGTAAATAGGTTAACAGAACACGTGCACCAAAAAATAAATTGGAGTTGAAAAGAAATTCAAAATTAAAACGTGGTGCCATCTATGACATATCCATAATAGTCGGTCCAACAGTTTTCTGTCAACAAACTAATTTAAAGCGCCATCTGTTCGAAACTGATGACAATTAATAACAATAATCAACAAAGGTTTTTTGGCGGGATCTTGGTCTGTTATGTAGTGGATTTTATTTTTTATTCATAATCTTGTGTTACTTGACTCTATATTGTGTAAAATTGGTTGTGTTTTATGTAATATAGTTTGTTTATTGTGCATAAGTGAAGTGAATGGAAAATAATACTACGGACCATGGATTCTGATTCTGTAATACCACAAAATTTCCGTGGAAAGTTCTAACAAGTTGTCCACCATCTTGTTAGTTCATTGAGATTATATCAGGAAATTTGTAATATCGATACTCACTTGACAATGGCAGTGATGGTCTACTAGAAGACTGGTTGCCAAAATGGAATGGAAGAAGAACTTGAAATACTATTAACTACTCGACAATGGCAGTAATAATCTAAAAGATTGGTTGCCAAAAAAAAAGTAAAAAAAAATCAACATTGGTTGAGTAGTTTCGGAGTTCATTGTGGACAAACATCATGACAGTGGATTTTTATATATTTAGTTAATACTACAAGTCTATTGGATAGATTTCGAAGAATTTTTTTCAGTTTTACTTCATAGACACTTAAAGAAAAAAATTGCGATATCACCATCTTTATATATAAATTTCTTCTTTACGTGTGTATGGTACTGAACTCCTCCTAAACGGCTGGATCGATCTTGATGAAATTTTATGTGCGTTCCAGTGGATCCGAAAGTGGTTCAGATTCACAATTGGTACCCAGTTGAATTTTAGATTTTTTTTTTTATTATCAACGCAGGACGACGTCCGCCCGGCCCGCTAGTTTAATATAAAGTTTTAAGAGACTATAATTTTTATAAGCACTACAAATTTAGCTATGTGTGTTTTCTTGACGTGGATACGTGAGCAAGCTGTGTGGTGCGCATACGCAGTAGAGGGGAAGTAGATAACATTTTTTGAAAGAAATTTTGTACGCAAAGTAAATTTTTTGAAGTTATACTTCTTTTGGCGCTTTAGGGAAAAATGATGAGAGAAAATTTTTACGATGCGCGCGCACACCGTCACGAGAAACCGACACCCTGAAGGTAGCTATAGTCAATTTTTTCTATTGTTAGTGTCGTTTTTTCTACAAACGTAGAATAAAGCGAAAGATAAAATTTTCTTCTTCTTCTTTTCAAGATTTTTATCTTGTTACGCCAAAGAAGTATAACTTCTAACGCGTGTACATAAGTACACACACACTTTTTTTTTACTTAAAATATATTTTTTAAGACGATAAACAACACGGTTGTGAGTAACAGAGATCGCTCCGAAATCACACGGCAAGAGATTACCAATACTGGAACTCAGTCAATTTAATTTATGCCTGTAAATGGAATGAATGTATAATAATTGTGATATTTCAATTATTTCCTAAAGTATGATGCTGAAATTGGTTACTGGGAGAACAAGGGTCGAGAACAGGATAGACAAGTGGAGTTATTGCAGCAGCAAATAAGTTCGGCTGACAATCAACTAAGGCTAAGTACTGAACAGGTAGGAATTTTTTTTTAGATTTCAATCTCTTTCTTATATCTGTGAACTAATTGGTTAATTTAAATAGACATATTTACTTAAATGGATTTTTCATTTATATTATACTAGATTTTTCTCGCTTTTTCGCTAGCGTTAATGTAAATTAGATTTATCCCTGGGATACGTTCCAGGCTGGCAACGCACTTGCCCCTCCCTTGGTGTCGCAAGTGTCTATGAGCGGTGGTGATCACTTAATATCAGGTGACACACCAGTTCGTTAGCCTCTTATAAAAAAAAAAAACAGAATTTTTTCATTGGCATTATCGAATCTACGAATGTTTCTTTACCCCTGATAACATGTTTATATAACGTAAATAAACTCAATTTCACATTCATAATGATATGAAATTAATTCAATATAACATAATAAGCGAGGAAAGATTGTGCATAAGTTAGTGGAATAAAGAATATTGATGAAAGACCAGTTATTATAAATAAGTGAATAAACATAAGAAATCGACATTATACATTTGGTAAATACTTCTTCTTTCAGATGCAAACATTAACACACGTGGAAGAGGAAGGTGAAATAGTAAAGCAAAATGAGAAAACGCTTAAATCTGAAATAGTATTAGTTCGTTCAAAGTTAGCCAATTGTGAGACTGAATTACTACAGTGTAAGAACAAGATTAGGAAACTAATGGAGGAGATACATAATGAGCAGAGACTTATCAATAGCAGACAACAGGAGAACAGGTATGTTGATTAATTGAAGTTTGCAATATTTGTCGATGAACACTTATGGGTATATCCCGGCAGCTTTATTTCAGAGTCAGTATCTTAATATCATGTTAGGTTGTTGTCAAACACTAAAACGCATACAGTATTTAAAAAAATGAGTGCTAGTCCAGTGGTCGATTTTTGATCATAGAGAAAAAAAAAACATTTTTCTATAATTTTTTATTGATTAAGCTAAAAAAAGCTGTAAAGATAAAGCTCCTCAATAGCTAAAATAAAATGAAGAAAATCTACGAGGAACATACGAGGGGGGGGGGGAGGGGGGGGTGGAGAGTGTTCTTAAGACTATTGGATGTAACTTTATTAGCTCAGTTCAGATTTGAAACTGAATAAAACTAGAAACGAGATTAAAAAGAGACATACATTTACATCTATATGATTTAACGTGTGACAGAATGAGATAGCATACATTATACAGTGTTTCTTATTTTCGTGGTGTCCCCATTGTATATTACACTACTTCATACGTTCAGTGGTCGAACGCTGTACGCGTGTTTGTGTATTTGCTATGCTATCTATTACAAAGCCTTGGGG
Source organism: Antheraea pernyi (assembly GCA_015888305.1). Classification (NCBI taxonomy): domain Eukaryota; kingdom Metazoa; phylum Arthropoda; class Insecta; order Lepidoptera; family Saturniidae; genus Antheraea; species Antheraea pernyi. The sequence continues at coordinate 194,366 of MU159071.1, read as the reverse complement.
AAATGCATCATAACATATAAAATGTATTGTCTACATGTATATGAAAGGTTTATCATATTTTGAGGGCTTCACGTCTATATATTTTGTGATTTTAGGCAAGCATTAGAGCGTACAATGCTCGCTGAAATGGAGAACTTGCAAAGTCAGATACAACAAGCGAAACATGCCACCGAGATCAATCACCTCACCGCTGAAAACTTAAAGAGAGAGGTATTTTTTTTATCTTATTAAGCAGTCATCAACAATGTGTTTTATTTATAATTATTGTATTTAGATTTGGATTATTAACTTGTTTTTTTACATATTTTGTCTGAATATTTAATTTCTACATACATTTCTAGCTCTCATATATTGTACATGTTAGTTTTACATCCAGTAGGTTACATTAGTAACAGCATCACTGCATCGACGTCAACAGAAATTATCATCTATTGTAACCAGTTTTGTGAAAGAATAATTAAAAAAAAAAAAACTATAAAGACATCCTTATATATAAAATTCTGGTGTGAGAGTATTAATTACTTAGCATACTTAACTTAATTCTTCTCTTAAACAGCTTGACACATTTTTATATTCTTTTTTATATATCTGTAATCACTTTAATGGTTCCTATTTATATTAGAATAGGGTAAATGACGCTTTTGTCGAGATCTAGATTGTTTAAAAAAAAATTATTATGTAACATAAAAAACATAATTTAATACGACAGGACAGTTTATGCTTGCTTACCTTATATCATTTTATAAAAACTCTATCAATGTAAATTGTTATTTTATTACTGTGATTAACGCTCAACAGTGCTTACCTGAACAAAAAACTTTATAACATACATTGTACGTTTTGTAAGAAAACCAAATATTTTTGTTTATTAAAGTATTTAATAGGAGCGTATATTTAGGAAGAAACATAGCATAATATAAAATTGATAATCAAGCAGTAAAAGCTGGAAATCAATGAAGAAATAGTAACAAATACAAAGTTACACTGTTTTATGGCGTGACATCTGGAATTGTCCGACCCTAAAGCTGGTATATCATGAATGCTGGATCCATAATATGTGAATCACGTTTATTAATTATTTTATTGTCACTATTGATATGTCTACATATTTCCTATCTATGTTCATGTATAATATAATATAATTAACTATTTCAATTTTATCAATAGTATAAGTTGTGAAAATGCGGTAAAGTGTTGTGGGTTTTCAGTCTAGTATGCTCCTTATTCATTGGACTCTTGATTGTTGCATTATCCGCAATTATGAATAAATAAGTAAATGTATATTACGTATTATACAGTGTAAATTCTTTATAACGAATTTCATGGGAAAGAACATGCTTTCCGTTATAAAGAGTATTTGCTATACAGAGGGAATAGAACAAATAAATGATTTTGCCGTAAACCAACCAAATTGAACTAATTTCTACGTTATAGAGAGGGTTTCGTTATAACGAAAAAAGTTTATAAAGAGTTTATATTATTATACAAACTGGCCTTCGTGTTTCGCACTTATGATGAAAATGAAGCCTAATTTTGCCTTTTCAATATGACCATAAGATAAAACAACAACTGAATGGGGTTCTGTCAACTCTTTCAATATTTTTCTTCCACTTGCACTTTTTTATAGGGAGATTTTGTAACCTATCTTTTTCACTTTTTGTATGAATTTTCAAAGATATTCAGTCATAGAATCCTCGTCCTGACAATTGTGAAGCGCTTACATACATCCAGCAATTGATTTTTGTTTATATCTTAATTTAACAAAAATCCAGTGTCACTGTGTTTGTCCACAATTAACTCTGTAACTACTCGACCGATCTTCATGAGAGTTGGCGTTTATTTTGGTTTTTTATTTATTATTTTGGTCTTATTTGAGAGATAGGATAACTTATACTTCGATTAATGGCCTCAATATATTTTAATTACAAATTAAATAGTTGTCAGTGTTGATTATTGTTATTAATTGTAAGTTTCAACAGTCGCCAATTGATGGCGCTTTAGATTAGTTTGTTGACAGCTAACTGTAGGAGCGACTGTTATAGATATCCCATAGATGGCTTCACGTTTTAATTTATTTATTTTTTTATAATTGAGCCACAGTAGTGGTGGTAGAGCCACGCTGAAACTATTACTGGTTTCAGCATGAATGGGTCGGCTCGTCCGGGGTACTACCGCGCCCTCTCATAGAAAACCGATGTGAAGTAACAGTGCTTGCATTGTTGCGTTTCTCTCGGTCAGTGAGAGCGCCGCAGACCAACCTCCCCTCCCCTCTCCTTCTCTCCCTCCCCCTCCCCTAATCTGTTCCCCCCAAAGCGTGGCAACGCACTTGCGAATCCTCTGGTGTTGTTAGTGTCCATGGACGGTGGTGATCACTTAACCACCCACCCACCCACCTGTTCGTTTGACATGACATATTAATATAAATGACATAAAAAAAAAACGCGTGGCCGAGTCTGATAGTTGATTATATATATTTTATTATATAATAGGTCGGTGTATTGGAAAATGCAATAATGGAGAAGAAACGTCAAGTGGAACGATTGGTGCAGGAGATGAAGGAAGCTAATCTTCAGAGCTTGACGGGTAGCGTGGATGATATAAGACACCCTTTGGATGGTATGTTTTAATAGTCTTTAATATTATTAAGTCCTTTCTTGTAAATCGTACACTAAGTAATTTGTGACAAGAGATATACAATTTACTGCAATATATAAATCATGTCATAATGATTTTAAAACCAATACAAATTAATAACATTGAAATATATGTGTGTAATGTCAAAATGACAGCATTTTACTAAATGGATATGAAAGTATGTATATACATAACAAAAAAAAAAATTGTTTGTTCTGGAAAATCACTGAAAAAGTTAGGTCTGATTTTGACGAGACTTTGATCTAAGGAATAACTTAGCTTTTTTAAACTTTTTAATTAAATTTAGTTTTCCGCGCGAATATAGTAACGTTTAAAGGAAGACTAGGTCCTCTCTCTAAGCTACTCTCAAATAAACATTTAAGTAACTAACTTTGCTTAAACTTTTTACTTTACTTAAAAATCGTTTGCATATTATTATAATCATTTGAGAAACTGAATAATTAATTTTATCAAAAAATTACACTTTTACAACTAAATTAACGTGTAATTTTTTTTACATGCACCCTTTATTTATATTAATTTTGTAAAATTTGTGTGTATATATGATTGTGTGTATGAACAGTTGTCATTTAAATTTATGTGATAGATTTTTAAATGTCTCTTATGACGTTAGAATTGCTATCACCAAAAATTCTTCTAGCGAAGCGGCCTCTACAAGAATGTTATTTAGAATATAAATAATTTATTTTTGTGTTGTGGTACTGTTGTAGACGTATTTAATTGTTAATCTATAGTATTAACTACTTTTTAATAACAGTTTTTATCTATTTCTTTTAGGTTTATGTAAGGCTGGCAGTGCTCGTAGAATAATAGGATCACCGAGGCAACTAGAAAATGCTGCCCCAACCAACAAAAATCCACATGGGGTATGGGTGTAAAACATTTAAATAACAATAGACCCATATTACCTGTATAATAAATAATGTATACATTGACTTGTAATTCAAAATAAACATTTGCAATGTATTATATGACTCTAGAACCTCTTTAAGTCGAGGTTCGATATGTCGAAAACCTCTAAAACTCGAAATTTAAATCCTCTGTAAGTCGTAATAACGATTCCTTTCAGTACATATTTTCCTTCATTAATTGATAAAATAAATTTAACCTCTGCATCTCAAACATAGCAACGTTTCTTTGTATAAACTACTAACTAAACCATTTGAAATTAATTTCCTCGGTAAGTCGAAGAAAAATAAGTTACAGACTTTAAGAATTCGCCCACAATGTTAACTTAAATTTAGTAAGAATTAATTTTAACCCTTACATATCGAGTATTTCCTTAAAAAATTCGCCTAATAAGCGGAAAACTCTATAACTGAAGTTTTTGGCAGCTCCCTTAAAGTTCGACTTACAGAGGTTGATGCCGCCGATAGTTTGCTGTATAACCCACTAGGCCACAGTGTCATCATAGCGGCCGAATTAGTAAAAAAATTTGAGTCCGCTTCTACAGTTCTTATTTACACCAGGTGAATGTTTAGACAGTAACAATATTTATAGCGGACACTCTGCACTCGATTCTCATTCTTCTTCTTCTTATCCTTATGCCACATAAGTAGGGTCGGTACAACATGTTTGTCATGTTGTGGTATATGGTTTGGCTTAATTTGGCTCTCGATTCTCTTTCTAAATTAAGAAAAAAGAGCGGCTTAATATTTGCCCTAATTATCTAGAAACATACAAAAATTATACGCAATCCTCTAAGCGCCTATGTTAAACCACAGTGTCAATGACCGTCGGGTGAAGCGAAAGTGAAGTCAACTAACTAACATAGGATAATTTTTCGAAGTTTGAACAAACAAAAGGGTCGCCGCTCGCAGGTTTTATCACCGGTCATACAACCTAGGTTTATTTAAGTAATTATCCATACTTTTGAAATTCTTAGAACAAACTTTACCTAAGGTTCTCTTTGTTGTTTATTAGTATTTGTTATGATATTATTATTTTAGGTGTTAAATGTGACCATCAAGTGTCATATCCTAGAATACTGCGAGTGTCTAACCTTACACCTGGTATAAATATTAAAATTGTAATACATTACATTTTGTCGTTTATTATATGATTTTCTCGTGTAGTTGCGACAACGCTAATGGGTTTGAATGATTATTTAGCTTTTATTTATATTCCTTGTGTTCATATAAGTGTCATATTTAAATTTATTCTCAGACATAAAATGTTTTTTAAATATGTATATAATATATTGATTTTGATAATGTATTTGCGAGTTTACATTATTATCTATTAAAGTATTATTATGTCTTGCCCTATTTTAGTAATCTTGTACAAGATTATTTAGTTAAATAATAGAAGGTGTTTCAAATAAAATGTATCAAAAATTAAAATGAATATATTATTGGAGTATTTAATAAGGTAGCTATTTAGCTTTTAATTGTTTAGCTAATGAATTTACGAATGACGAAATTTATAATGAATTTTCTACGATGAAGAAATTGCTTTATCTGTATTTATAGTGTTTTAAAAATGTGTTTTGCGTTTTGTTTCTGTTTTTCGATAAAGGCTTTCAGTGTTACATTTTTTTTTATATTATCCCAGTTTTTTTCGTATTTAATATTTTAGCTTTTGCGCTTATTAGACTAACTGAAAATGTTAAAAAGCATTATCATGACAATTTCGATGTTTAACGTTACGTATTTTTACTATGAGTATCATGAATAAATTTAAAATATAAACAAAAATTTTGTTTCTCGTATAAACAATTTAATCTACATTTTCGATAGACGTAAGCGTGCGGTTTCAGTTTATAATGTTATGTAACCACTGCTAGATATTATTATTTAGAATCAAAATTATAAAACGATGTTGGTATCGCTGAAGATTGCGTTGCGACATCTAGTGTTATCAATGCGTATTACCAATCACACTATTCGAAATTGGTTAAAAATAGCACGAGCACTCCTGCTTTGTGGCAGAAATAAGTATAACGCAGTTAAACATTGCACATTTTAAAAAAAACTTTACATGGCCCTATTCTGTTATAATAGTACAGGAACTTTTACTTTGAGCATCTTCGGTCGTAGTGGTATTATAATGATTTCTATTATTTTCAATCGGCGAGAGTCGTTCAGTGGAAGCGTAACTTTGGTCATCTCTTGTACGTTCATATTTCTAACGTAATTGTATCACAACATATAATTTTAAGATTGATATCCATTTTAAAATCACGCTAGCCTCCTTATATTAATTTAAGTTAGAGGTATTTAAAAAAAATCCACTGTTTGCCTCATTATTTCGAAATATAGCAATAATTTATAATTATAATAAATAATCTAGTCGAAAGTATAAGCCATTGCAATATTATATGGAAACGTATAAAACTATGTTTAACCGCATTTATTATGAATTGTATGTCAGAAATAGAATAGCGTAATAGATTAATATTCTAATGTTCATTATGATACTAGAGTGTAGTTTATTGAGACAATATTTTGTTTTGGATATTTACTGATAGTATTTAGATGAATTGTGTATAATTAATGTAGAGAATAAAATTTATCAATAATGAAATTGGTTCTCTTTTATCCCTAATTACAGGTTACATTTAATAATAAAAGGTGTTTTATAATTCTTTATTTATTCGAAGGGTTCGTTGTATCGTGATTTGATAAACAAGTGTAGATTGGGACAGGGTTGTAGCTACCGCCAGATCAATGGAGCGGGGCCCCGGATTTAACAGTAGTTCTGAAGTGAATAAGTATAAATTCTTGAAATTTTACCTACATCGTCAAATTTTATTAACAAAAGATTCTTAACACGTTAAACGTCATGGGGGGTACCAGTGACCTTATCTGACTTCTATTATTGCGCCATGGGGGACACCGGCGACCTCGCACAAGAGGTGTATTTAAAATGCTTTTAGCACAGCTACTTAGAAAATAAGCATGAAATTTCAAGATGGTTTTGAAAGATACGAAATAACAACGAAAATACGTATTTTAATTGTTTTATGGCATTTTATAATTGTACTGTAATTTTTAATTTACTAAACAAGTAACCATGTCTGCTATGAAATGTAATTTTAATTGATATTTAAAACAAAAGTGAAATTTTGAAAAATTCTTGACTCGACTCCATTTCGAAATGGACCAGCTTAACGCCATGGTAACGAGAATTCGTTTTTTTACTTCATAGCGCCATGGGTGCCACTCGTGACCTCGAATACTTTTTTCTGTTGTAAGTCTGAAGTAATTTGTCAGATTTTTATAAAAAATAATTTCGGGACATAGCATTACCAAATACATCGATTACATGAAAAAAGATTTTATGTAAATTTTCATATTTCTTCTATTGCTTTTAACGGGTTAATGAATTAATGTTAAAATTATGAAAATAATTAATTGAAGTTTATAATAAGGCTAATTAAGCATTTACGAGTAGGGACTTTACGGAGAGATATTTGACGTGCTTTAAGTTTAATCTATGCTATTTTGATTATGTACATGCTATTTATTGCCTCTTCAATTTATTAATTTTTCGTATTAAAACAAGATTTCAGAGTTTCTATGATCTAACTAATGTGTTACATCCTTTTAGTTTTCCTACCTACTGTTTTTTTTACGATACCTACTATTAAAAAAATGCAGCCGACAAATTGACTAATATATGTTACTCAATCTCTCTATAACTTTAAGAATCTGTTATAATCTCAAATTCGAAGAATTTATTTAAAGTCGGGTAAAAAGTCTGCCCTCGACAAGTTGTTATTATAGCATTCTGGAATAACTACTGGATTGGAAATTCCACCCCTTTATGTGGTAAATTATTTAATCACTGTAGTCTATTGGTTATAATATTCAACAAGCTGTGCCCGCGGCTTCGTTGGCGTGGAACGTTATATAAAAAACAGTGATTAATGAAGTCTGAATGTATTAAGTCCATTTACTTATCTACTTTTGTCTCGTACTTACGTCGCGTTGCTATTAAAATTACAATAACTTTTGATATAGTGGACAAAGTAATGAAACAAAGACTAAGTTATTATTGAAGATATGCTTTATGAATTTCCTTTGGTTGGTTAATTGGTTTTATTATAAAGCCAGTACTTTAGCAGTGATGCGTGTTCATACAAACAGACATATAGACAGACTCGTCTAAAAATGATTGAAATGTATTCTATTACTTATTCATAGACACCTGCAATAATTTTTTTTCACGAAGATCGTAAAAGTACAGACACGTTAGATTTATATTATATAACTAGCGGGCCCGGCAGACGTTGTCCCGCCCTAATTATGCAAAAATCCTTGACAAATTATATACTAAAACGATCCTCATGAATCATCCTATCCACTGGTGAAAACCGCATGAAAATCCGTTCGGTAGTTTTTGAGTTTATCGCGAACAGACAGACAGACAGACGCGGTAGAGGACTTTGTTTTATACTATGTAATGGTAATATAGTCTAGCACTTGGGAACAAGCCTTTTTCGCGAAGAATTCACAAACATAATTAACAGACGCAAAGCGCTCGTACATGGAGACTCAAAACAATCATTTGTGAATCATACAAATAATTGTCCGATTAGGGATTCGTTCCCACAATATTTAGTGTGGTGGCAATAATTAGACGATAAAGACATTAAACCACTGCAATACACATGCAATTTTATATTACATACGTATTTTTTCTAACATTTCCATTGTTATCGAATACATCAAATGACAGAGGTTTGCCGTTGTGCGCGCATCGCTCAAAATGAACTGAATAGATTTCGTGTTTTTTTTTGTTTTACTTCTTCAGACACTATGTTTTTATCTAAAAAGTGTCATTGCGATAGTTACCTATACATCTATATTCATATAATAAGAATGTAGATCTAACGCCGTGGTCGTCAAACAGCGGCCCGCGGGCCGCATGCGGCCCTCGGTTGTTTTTCGTGCGGCCCGCGACAAAGTAAATTATTTCAAGACAACTTTACCCAGATGCCCTAGACAGAAATCAAAAACCGACTTAAGGGGCTACCTCGGTCCCACTAGCGCCGCCAATAGAAAAATAAACATGTTTCAATAAATAAAGAGAAAATTCTAACGGTGCTAGTGGGACCGAGGTAGCTTCTTAACGCTACTCGCGCGTGATCGTGTCGTGACTTGTTCCCGCGCTCCCCGCTCCGCGCCCGTGACGAGCCGCGACGCGAGTCATTTCATTTGTTTTTACGCACAAGAATAAACGTTTCTTGCTTAATAGATTGCGCGTGCGATATTTTATGTATTATGGCGGGAGTATCATCTAAATGTGCTACTAAAAGGAAGATAACTGATGAAAATAGAAATTTCAAGAAAAATGGGAGGAAGAATTTTGTTTTATTTTTTATTTTATTTATTTATTTATAAGTGGATATAAGGAGGGTACTGCTATTTGTTTAATATGCCGGGAAACTGTCGTCGGAATTAAGCGATACAATTTATTTCGCCACCACACAAGTAAGCATAGTTCATTTACCGAAGCCTACCCGTTAGAATCGATGCAAAGAAAGAATAAATTAAGTCATTTGAAATCGTCAATTCATCATCAACAAAATATAATGACGACAGCAGTCGGGCAAAATGAGGCTATTACAAAAGCATCGTACCAAGTATGTAACATCCTAGCAAAACGCATGAAGCCCTTTACTGATGCCGAATTGATGAAAGAGTGTATGATAACTGTTTCTCAAACGTTATTTGAAAATTTTTCAAATAGTAAACAAATAATGACAGAAGTAAAAAAGCTTACACTTTCTGAATCTACCTGTCGCCGCCGTGTTGAAGATATTTCGAAAAATTTGTTTGAGGCAGTGATTAACAAATTGAAAAACTGCAAATACTTCAGTCTTGCTTGCGATTCTAGTACGGATATAACTTCTATGGCTCAGTGCTCATTATTTGTTCGGTACTGCATAGTGGACGGAATCATAGAAGAAGACTTCTTAGCTGTAATTACCATGAAGGATCGTACGAGAGGTTGTGATTTTATGGAAGTTCTAAAAGAATTTATGGAAAAACACGGAATACCTGTAAATAGATTGATATCAGTATGTACTGATGGTTGTCCGTCAATGGTGGGTGCAAATAATGGTTTGATTGCTTTAATGAAGAAAGAATGGAATTTACCTAATTTGTTGCCCATTCATTGCTTGCTGCATCAAGAAACTTTGGCAAGCAAAATTTCTAATAACCTGTTAAAAGACGTGATGAATACGATTGTAAACATTATAAATTTTATTCGCGCGCGCGAACTTTATCATCGAAAATTCAAAGACCTACTTGAAGAATTACATGCTAATTATGGCGATGTCATTTTACATACAGCCGTCAGATGGTTAAGCAAAGGAAAAGTATTGGAACGATTCTTTCATTTAAAACACGAAATTATACTTTTTTTGCAACAAAGTGGCAAAGAATTCCCCCAACTACAACAAAATGACTGGTGGACACTTGCGGCTTTTTTAACCGACATGACTATGAAATTCAATAGTCTGAATTTAGAGATGCAAGGACCTAACAAAATAATTGGGCAAATGACAAATAAAGTGTTTGCATTTCAGGACAAACTGCAATTATACATAAATGAACTCGAAGCAGGAGATTTTTCAAATTTTCCAACTGTTTCTGCTCTGCAATGCGAAGTTTCTATTCCCGACAGTATCCATAAAGATTTAATATCTTATTTGAAAGAATATTTGAGAGAAATGCAAAATAGATTTGACGATGTGCGAAAAATTAAGAACTGCTTTATACTCGTGGAAAACCCTTGGCATGTTGATAACGAAGATATGAAATTATTTTGCCGGTTTGGGTTTTCTAAAACACAGATAATGAATGAAATCATTGAATTAAAACACGACACACAGCTAAAAGCCAGTTTCATTGAGCACCGTGAAAAGCAGGAGTAGGTACATAAAATTTTGGAGAAATGCCCCTAGCAAGTACAAATCTTTACAAGACTGCGCACAATTTGTTTTAACCATATTCTTTTCAACATATCTTTGTGAAGCTTTATTTTCTAAAATGACCTTCTTAAAAAATAAATACCGGAATCGCCTTTCCACCCATTTAGAAGACACAATGAGGATTGCATGTAGTCCAAAGGATGCCGATATACAAGAAATAATTAAAAAAGTTCAACACCACAATTCCTAATTATAAAACAGGTATTTTTATTACGGCGTTAACTTCTTAAATATTTTCTTACCTTATTACCTATGTTTATAAACTATCTTTTTTCAATAAACGTTCTAATAAACATTATCTATGATTACTTGTTTCGATATCAACTCCCAAACGAACGACTTCGCGGGCACAGCTAGTTCAAAGTAAATAATCGATGAGCTAAAAACGAGTATACATATAATGTCGATATTGGAGCGTTCACATACTCTGCGGCCCGGCAGTGGCACTCGCACTGTCATGTGTGGCCCTTGGGCAGTAGTGTGACGACCGCTGATCTAACGTGTCTGTACATTTTAGATTCTTGTGAAAAAATTTGTTGCAGGTGTAGTGGAATAAGTAATAAAATGCATTTCAATCATTTTTGGAAAAGTCTATCTGTCTGTTTGTCTGAACACGTATCACTGCTACAGTATTGCGTTTACGATAAAACCTAGTAGCACAGCATGTTATAAAAGGTTTAAGAAACTACAATTCTTATAACCTCAAAGTCATCATTTACGCTTTTCCTTACCGTAGAGAAGCGGGACAAGCGGTGTGGTGGCTGTTTCTTCCTCTGTTCATAAAATACATAGATAAACGACAAAGTCGTGGGACAAATAAAGTAATGGAATAATGCCCACTTTCTGAGATCATCGGTTAAACTACCAATAGTTATTGACTTTTTTTTCATATTATAGGAGGCTAACGAACAGACGGGTCACCCGATGGTAAGTGATCACCGCCGTCCATAGACACTAGCTATTTTATAGAAGTATACGCTCGTTTCTTAAAGGTTTGCATTTCATAATTGTTTGGAAATACTGCCGCTGGGAGTCGATTCCACAAGGTCGAAGTACGAGGCAGAAACGACCTTGAAAACCTCATCGTGGAAGACCTCCACTCATCCACGACATTTTAGTTTTTGGCGGGTAGTCTCAACAAGTGACTCAGTGACTCAACAAAGTTATCCATAAGATAAACTGTCAAATGGCCCGTTGAATTTTACTGACATTTATAGTTTGACTGCGTGTTCAGTACCGCAATTTGATAAGTTATCGAACCGATAACGCTATTGAACAGATAAACTACAATTAAAGTACCTCAGAAACCGGTCATAAGAAGATAAAACAATAGTTACTTATGAATCTTTTTATTTATGTTAATTTCTTACACAAATTATTAAAATTAACTCTGTAACAAATACAGAATAACTCTCTATACAATTTATATAGTAAATACGCGTTTGCGCTGTACTTCTTGTTGAGCAAGAGAAAGAATTACAATCAAATATTTACAACATATCTCTGCATTTTACATCAGAGTTTAATTTCTATAAAACGGATTGTCATCTATTATAATTCTTTGACTTGCTTTATATAGATTTGTATGGAAGATAATGGAATTATTTATACAACAGAACGGAGCTACAATATTCTTCAGTTTTTAACAAATGGAGATTCTCAAAATTATGTTTCTATATACAGGCTGAATGGTTAAAGAGTCGCAATATTCACAGGAGATATCGAATAGTCGTTTCTTGTTCTAAAACAATTTAAAAAATAGGTGACGGGTGATTGCACCTTCACTTGAAAGTGAACGTAAGAACGTGAGCAACAAAACAAAAGGGTTTATTGTCCGTTTTATTGTCGAAAGTTATTAACTCCGGGTCACCCATTGTAGCTTTCGGCACCGATCATTGCACCTAGGTTTCTTACGTTTGTTTACATACTTTTGTAAGTCTTAGAACAAACTGTAACTTAGGTTCTCTTTGTTCTTTATTAGTCTTTGTTTTGATATTATTATTTTATATGTAAAATGTGACCATGAATTACCATTCTTTGAATATTGCAAACGACTAACCAACCTAACACCTGGTATTTATTTAATGGGCGAATCGTGTGTGGATGCTGAATTTTTATTGAAATAAATAACTCTTCAATTAGTCACAACATTTATCAGTCATGAATTCACTCATTTAAAGGCCTTCATATCTGTTGTTTGAGTAGAAACTATGCTTTCTCTTCTTTCTCTCTGTTGTACCGTTCTAACTCTTTAAGAAATTGTCCCTTCGGTTTCATCACATTCGGCCTATCGCCGCGACACTTCGGACAGAACCATTTCCCTTTAGGTTTAGTAGTGAGCGAGACACAGGAGAAATGAAACCACTCGATCGGACACAGATCATTGTCACAGAGTATCATCTCTCCGAAGGATATTTGATCGCAGAGACAATACCGTGGCTCATCAGGATCTATTGCATCTGGTTCTTCTGGTGGTGTTTCTGAGCGTTGTGTTGCTTGTCGGGTTTTGCGTTTTTTCTTCTTACCTATACCTGAAACAACACATATAATTGCTTTTATATAACCCTTTCGAGAATCCTGCTACACCATACATCCCAGTAAATGTTTTACCAGATAAAATTACATAAAATCGTGAAATTTTACAACTAAATAATTGGATGTTATGTTATGTAATTTAAACTTGATTATATATAACATTAGCAGGTATTTTTTGTTTATTAAGAAAAATGTAAATTAATTGAGATTTTCGTACCGAAAATCAGGCTGCTTTGCGTGAGGGATTCCTGAGAATTGATTTTTTTTATTATGGAAACCTATCAATTTTAAAATACAACCATCTGTATATCATCGTTAAAGGTTCAATGTATCTTTATTTAACCTTTATGTTTACCAAAGTTGATTAGTTTTGTTGTAATTCGTAGGGAAATATCGTGAAAATGGACCTTTATAATACTGTAAGAATTTTTCAAATCCGACCAGTTTCTATCTACAACGTCACATTCTTTACCTCTTTATAATACTATTGTTATACTATTATTGGCTCGCTGGGTGAATGTTGTCCCTCTCTGATAATTAAAAAAAAACCTCGTGAATCACGTTACCTACTGGTGAAAACCGCATGAAAATCTGTTCAGTAGTTTTTGAGTTAATCCCCAACAGGCCGACAGACAGACCTGACAGAGGACTGTGTTTTATAATATGTGGTGATTATAGTTAAATATACCTTTTTTATGTGTGGTGTTATGTGCATGTCTCTCACTATCTCGCTCGCTGGAATCCGCACCATCGGTTGTAGCGCCGGCTGTAGTGCGCGACCGGCGTGGCCGCTTCGACCAGCGTTCACCTTTTAATGTAAATATATTAATTATTAATTGATTCCATGCAGCTTCAATGGACATTAAAAAAATTTCAAAGGTAATATGAATCTAAAAAATCTAGAACCATCCATTAAAACTTTCATATCAAATGGTCATAGTCCTATGTCGATACCCTCAGTAGTTCTATTTTATTTTTATTTTTTATTGTAGCACAGCAAAGTGTCTGCCTGACGGTAAGCACAGTACAATCCAAAAACAATAGCACCGCCGAGTGACACACTATCCATCGCCGGTCGCCGTTGTCATGCCGGCCTGCGAAAAGCTGGATATGGACAGGCTGATCACGAAACGCGACCCGCAGAAGTGAATCACTATGACGGGCTTTTTCGCCATATACATGGTGGCGACCCAGTCAGGCTGCAAAGTCCTACCACGCCGCTATCGCCATTGCCTCGTTCTTTATTCAGCAGGGTGCGCCACGTGCGGTTGGCTTGGGTGTCTCAAATCTTATGATGTTATTGGACACCCCTTACACCCCACTAACATGGTTTTAAAGGAACTGTATATTCATTATACATAAACCAATTGTTACATTCCAAAATGAGCCAAATCCACTTTTAATGAATCATATGAGATCTTAATTTTTTTTGTATCTTTAACTATCAGTCTTCATTCACCACGAATGAAGTCTAAATTTGAATTTTTGAATTTCAATTCAGATTTTTACATGTTTAAAATAAACTTTAAATCTTATGAACAGGTATAATTACAATTGGCTCATTTTAAAAACTAACGACTGAATATAGAGTGTATTTGTATTTGTTACAAAATGGGCTAAATTCAATTGTAATGGTTCATACAACATGTTTAATTTTTTTTAACATTTCTAATTTTTATACACCCTGAACGAAGTTCAAATTTTGCTGTCCATAACGTTTTTAGATGATCTTCATATTTTACCTGTACAAATTTTGAAGATCTTGAAAAATAACGTCTTTTTCCTTTTTTTTTCGAACTAACTACGTTATTGACTTAGCAAGGTCTTAACAGCTTCACCGGACTACTAACGCGAGCGCTTAAGGCACTCAGCCGATTTTATTCGACAACTAGATCAAGGGTGCACGGCACACCTCGACTTGGGCTGTATCCTGATACATGCAATTCGCCACCTGTCTGATTAGGAATAACTAAAATTGGATACGACTCATTTTTAAATGGAATTACGAATTACACATATGGGTAATTATTAAAAGATTCCTACAGTAAACATCAGTTGAAATTATGAATGGAACCATATGATCGCAATATCCCGAGACCTTACACAATCTTGTGTATCTTCCAATCCAAATATAACAACACGTTCCACGAGGGGAGTTTTTGGCGGGACCTTGAATGCCATGTAGAGTAGTAGATGGCCACAATCTTGTTAGTTCATTGAAATTATATCAAGAAACTTGTAATATCGATACACACTTGACAGTGGCAGTAATAGTCTACTAGAAGACTGGTTGCCAAAAATATAATAGAAGAAGAACTTTTAATACTATTATCTACTCGACAATGGCAGTAATAATCTAAAAGATTGGTTGCCAAAACAAAAGTTAAAAAAAAATGAAAGTACCAGGAGAGTAAGTACCAACTTGAAAACAGAAACCGGAACAAATATACACTAAAGTGAAATTTTTTTTATGTCAAAAGGCGGCAAACGGATAGTTGGGTCACCTGATGTTACGTGATCACCATCGTCCATAGACACTAGCAACACCAGGGGAGTCGCAAGTGCGTTGCCAGCCTGTGTATGGGGGAGGGGAAGGGAAAGGGGGAAAGGAGGTGGGCCTCCGGCGCTCTCACTGACCGAACGAAACGCAAGAATGCAAGTATAGTTACTTCACGTCGGTGTTCTGTGAGAGGGTGATACTATCCCGGATGAGCCGACCCATTCATGCTGAAACTAGTACTAGTAGTAGTAGTACTAGTAGTAACTAACTAAAATACTGCAAAGTAGTAATCTCCTTAACTATAATATTTTTATTTATTATAATATGATTAAGTTGTATTGTTTGTTGTTGATTAAGATGTATTGGTTACTATAGGATGTTCGTATTTGTTCCTCTTAGATGGCCTATTCACAATCTGTCAAAATAGACCAGATAGACTTATGCCCGGTTTCTGAGTCACATTTATCTGTTCAATAGCATTATCGGTTCGAAAACTTGTCAAATTGGGTTTCTGAACACATAATCATATGATTAACCTCTGTTAAACTTAACTGGCCAATCTGGGCGTTTATCTATTCGATAAGCTTTACTTGACATTTCATCTGCCAATGGCAACCTAAAACATTTTACTTGTATAACATTGGACTCCAGTTGAGTTTGTTTGTTTAAATTCGTAAATTAAACCATCTACTAATCTCCAAAGTATTTTGAAATCATAATATTACTAATATAATTTAAGAATTAAAATAATAATACCTATTTTTAACTCTCTTAAAAAGAGCCATCTAGTGAACATCAAAGAACTAGTTATGGGTGCCACAGTTATTTAACAACTGGCTGTGTAGTCATGCCCTGTTTCTCAGATACTCGAATAAAGTACCAATAGTTATTGACTCAACAAAATTATCCATAAGATAAACTATCAAATGGCCCATTGAGTTTTACTGACATTTATCACATGATTGTGTGTTCAGAAATGGAATTTGACAAGTGATCAAATTATGCTATTGAACAGATAAACTACAATTAAAGTACCTCAGAAACCAGGCATCAGAAATTCATTATCAGATTATCTTATGCATAAATTTATTGAGTCAATAACTAATGATAGTTTAACCAAATACTTCAGAAACCGGGCATAAGGCAGTTTACTACAAATAGGTATATCAACAGAACAAAAGCTGATTGATTAACATGCAAGTATTGTAAAATGCATTTTAGTCAACATGTTTGTCCCCGTGGATATAACATCATTATCACTGATAGAAGTGTATTACGTTTTTAGTAATGAATATTTAAATTACTAATTATATATTAAAAATTATCTGAAAGGTGAATGTTTTGACTAGAGAGTGAGAATAATAAATCTATAAGCTGTGCCCTAGAAATAATTGTCACAATGTCAAGATCCTAATAAGTGGAATTAAAATAATATAATAAGACAAAGTAAATAGCATGTCAATAAGAGATAAAACTAAAGTAGTTAATGTAAATAATCGAATAGGCCCACACTAGTACAGATGGTCAGGCCACAGAATCCAGAATCCCTAAAACAAATGAACTAAAATGGTTACAGATTGGTACCCCAGAGAAGGCAAGCGAAACAGAGGATGTCAAGTAACAAGATGGGAAGATGATCTAAAATTTACACCTGGAATATCACTAGAGAAAGGTGGCATAAGACAGAACTCAGTGGAAAATGTTGTAGGCACCCCTATTTCTTAATTCAGTGTAAAAAAGTTCAGAACAAAGAGTTTCTTATTATTATATATAATAGGTTTTATTTTTTAATTTATAAACCTTACCTCCAGTTTTATCCTTTTCCACTTTCTCTTTATCTTTTTCTATAATTCTTTCAGGTGGGGGAGGTGGTGGCACATGCTGTTGTGGCGTTTGTGGTATACTAGCTTCTTTATCCCCCCCTCGTACTATTTCCTGGGTAGGTGAAGGCTCTTCTTTTATTGTACCATTGGTGTTCACTTCTAAACATGACACTGGAACAAGTAAGCATATGTTAGCCATAGATTTGTAGAATTGAATTATAAACATAAAACACTTTTTTTTTCGAACTGACTATGCTATTGGCCTATTACGGCCTTAGCAACTTAACCGGTCTACACATAAAACAGTCATACATTGTTTTCGAAACATTTTACAGTCAAGCAATTTATAATCCTTGGAGACTGTAAATTAGTGAGTGAGTAACTTATTATGATCAGATAAAATCATTAAAAAATTGGGCTCATTAATATTCTCAAAAACTTGTTCAAGACTAACACAAATAGATATTCTTCATATATTTTCTAAATTATCTCAAAATTCAAGATAAGAAAAAAATTAAGTTACATAGGTTTTGGTTTTTTGTCTTAGTAAGAATTTTCTGTTCAAATGTTAGACTCAAAGAAGTTTAAATTCTAATTTACTTATTCATAGAACTATATAATTTGTTTTTGCTTGCACATTAAACAAAGAGAATAAACATTAAGTTTTACAGGTTTTTGACTTACAGAAGTTCTACTGTAATGTCATTTTATATACCATATAGCAACTATACCTAATTTTTTGTGATCTTCATCAAGAGATCTTTGTTTGTTGTCAATGAGATCCTGTAGAATCTGTACCACTTGTAATTTTTCATCGCCTATTTCCTGTGCTGCCACTAAGACCGCCTGGAGACGTAATGCTGCCCTGCTCCTGCGACGCTCCTCTGTGTTTGGTGCTATGCATATTGTAAGATGTTTTTCAGCTTCACGGAGGCAATCTAGGAGGATAATTGAAAATTTAAATACCAGAGAGGAACAGTGTAGTGGCCATATTTGTCTTAAAGTCAAGATGCTTTCTGAATTATATTGTCCAAGCCTGACATTATTGAGGGATCAAGATGCTTTCTGTATTATATTGTCCAAGCCTGACAGTATTGACATCGTTTTTGTAAACAACTTGGTTCATAGTTCTTTCATATAAAATCAATGAGAACAACTAAGGTGGCATAGTTCTAAAGGCCAAAATCTGTCTATATATCTCTATAGTCTATATCTATATGTCTATATATCTATGTCTATAGGTTTTAGAATGGAAATATTGTTAAAGTAGATTATTGGTGTTAATATTTATGTATATACTTTATCTAATTCATTGTTTTTCCTGTAAAATGTTTATAACATTAGAAGCCCTTCTGTTTTACTTAGAGGTTTAAACAACAATGATCCTGACCTCTATGATTTTATTTGTTAATAAATTCATTTTGTAGGTGGTAGAGCCACACTGAAGCTATTACTGGTTTCAATATGAATGGGTTGGCTCACCCGGGGTACTACCACATGGTTTTCTCACAGAAAACCAACGTGAAGTAACGGTGTGTGTATTGTTGCTTTTTGTTCATTCAGTGAGAGCCCTGGAAGCCCACCTCCCCTTCCCCCAAACATAGGCTGGCAACGCACTTGTGACTCCCCTGGTGTTGCAAGTGTTTATGGATAGCGGTGATCACATAACATCAGGTATAAAAAAAGAGCTCTATATTAAAAGTACTGTTACAATAAGTTGTTCACTTTTATATATTTAGATACTTTAAGTTTTTTTAATTATAGATGGTGTTTACTATACTTAATGGCTTTTACAACAAAAATGTTTGTAATAACAACTTACTATTATGAACTGAAAGAGTTTACCTTTATTAGCTAAACTTAAAATTGATCTCATCGGCAATGTAAGAACTAGTTGTCTTATGAGCCAATGATGATGTTTGCATATTGGGCAATTACCTTTCTACCATCAGCAAAATATATGCATACATATATCATATTTAAAATCAATGGTCAGGCTGTAAGAATTTATTAAAAAAGTTTTTTTAATTGTTTTTGGCCACTGTGAAATGTTTCCACAATTCTGCCAGTATCATGTACATTAAGAACAACTCCAAGGATAATACAATAACAAAAGATTTGTAGTTCATTTCAACCACCACCAGTTATATCTAACATATGTATGTTTATAAACAATTAAGTTAGTAAATATATACAATATATGTATACATATATATCTAATATAGGTAAGTTATAATGCAACAATTAATTTGAGCTTAATTTTATTCATTTTAATATATTTACACATATGGATAATAAAAGGAGTGCAGGAGAGGGAGACGAGGAATTGCATACAGGTAAGACGGGATACATCCTGGGGTAGTATAATTCAAGTTTAAGTATGCTAGTTTATACTGTAAAATAGTCAGTTCTTTGTCTTTATATGATAGACCCAATATTATCTTACTCAAATTTTTAATTATAAATTGTAAACTATAAAGTTTTAATTTCAGTTAATTCTTATTGAATCACTATTGGTTGTTATTATTTAGTAGAAACAACTATGGATGCCATTTTTATGTTGTATATTTCATGAAAGGATTGAAAAACAAGTGAACTATAACGAAAAGTATCTACTTCAACTATAGTAATAATAATGTGTTATTTTAACCCATTTATGCTTTATATCGAGTGGCAAAATAAAAGTATGTATGCATATGTAATGAGGTTGGATGCAAATGTCAACACAAGATTTCGTATGCATTGAAAGACTTGAAACTAAGATAAAACACTGGATAATGTCCACATAAACGACGGCAATACGAAAATCTAATATAAATAAATGATTTACCTCTGTATGTTACGTCAAGCTCTCGCATACGCGATAAATGCCTTTGCAGGTCATTCGGTAAGTTTTCGACGCAGTCTAGGTAATTTTCAACATATGTTGCTGATAGCAACGCTTCTGTAGATGTTTGGTTCAACATGCTTATAAACTGAACAGGTTTTTCATTATGTTAGCCAGATAAAAATGTTACAGAACTTCGAAAGCAAAACAAGCTCTCTATATTCAACAGACGAACCGTCAAGCATCTTAGTAGTTCGGAAACGTGATATCTCGGTGATCCTATGCGCCACATTTTTATTCAGTCTTTACTAAAATGATAATATATTTTAAATATAAAATTAAGTAAATACAAAAATAATTATTGTCAAGGTAAATTTTAATTGTTAAAATTTTATACTTTTGAATTTCATGATTTATTGTACTCAATAAAATATACATTCCTGAACGGAAATTATCAGATACGCGTATGTTTTTGTTTGTAAAGGTGAAAGAGTGACAACTTTTTTTTAATCTGTGGTTAATAATAAAATAAATGAATACATTCTTATATTATGTTTTCCTACATTTTAAATAATAAGCACATTTGAAATTATTTTATTATATTATTTACTAGTCGATACCATCTTTTTTAAATTACATGCTTGCCCACTTTCGCTTTGTTGTATCACATAAAGTGAACATAAGCAAAGGCTGGCAACACTTAATGAAGCGAATTTTCTAATGTTTTATGACTAGCTTATGTTGTATTGAACTTCGTTTCGTTCGCGTTAGCCACAGAGTACTTTATATATAGGAAAGGCGTTAGCATTTTTTCGGTAATATGTCCAAAGTAGGCATATTCTCAAAAATATAGGATAATTATTTATATACGATAATGATAATATTTAGTATGAAAATACTTTCTCTAAATAGGGGGCTGTGTTCCGTAGTTGGTAATATTTTGAAGAATAAACATGTTATTCTATATCTTGGAAAAAATTATAGGTACAAATAAAAAAATAATTTGTCTTTTAATGACTTATATTACCTATTTTGTTTGTAGTCGTTCGTTACACTTACCTTCGTCCCCGTGATCGCTGAATATGTATCAACATTTTTTCCCTTTCTTGCTTACTAACATAGGGAACAAATGCACTAAATTATTTTATGTTTGCCTATTTATAAGTAGATTAGTTGTTGTCCTGTGATCCAAATTCGACCATAAATAATTAGTTGTTAAGTTTCAATATTATTGATTTTTTTCTCGAAAAGTGTAGAAATATTGTAGACTAGCTGTGACCGCGACTTCCTCTGCGTGGAACCTTATGTAAAAAACAGTGATTAACCATTAAGTTGACAAGATTGTTTTTCGATTATTTTTTAATTTCTGTTATTTTCCCATGTCTGTATAGACATTAGGATCTCTGTAAAATAAACAGAAAAAAAATATCATTTTCCATTTTTGGGATAATTAATGTCCGCTGTGGCGAACACTGACAATTATGTTATATAGTAGTTATAAATATAGATATATGTCCGGTGTAGCGGCCAGTACTAAATATGCGGTAAATAAAAAGTTGAAGTATTTTGTGGACAGATATAATAAATAAAGAATTTAGTTATGACATTTACACATTTATTTAGTATGAAAATTAAGGAAACAGTTTCTAAAAGTATCTTCGCCTCCATACATTACGAAGTCATAAATTGTGTCAGAGACACCAGCCCGCACGTAGTTTTTAAATCCCCATTTATTGGGTTTATCCTTCATATATTGTTTACGTTTTCCAGCCAACCCCTTTGTATGCTATCATCATTTCATCAATACTGAATTTATTTTCTCGTCCTTGTAACTTTAAACTTTACTTTTTCAAGAACAGGTCTTATTTTATAATACCAGTCACCATTATCGTGATTACTGTCTACAAAATGTAAGTAGTGACGAATTTGCTGATACCTCTTTAGGGGCATTATTTCTGCTTTATTCTGCATTATGCCTGCACTTTTGTGACTATTCAGGTATGATGGCATTTCTACCATACTCATAATAATGTGGATGGCTAAATAAATTTTTAATTCATTATCAGTAAGTTTGATGAACTTGCCAGTTTCTTGGACCGAGTAAAAATTTGTTCGTTCTACAATAACTGTAACTATATCCTTTGAAAAAAGTCATAGGCGATGCATCTTCTTCAGGTAATTCAATGTAATTTGCTTGGTCTGTCAGTTTTTCTTCTATTATTACTCTGTGGCGGAATGATGCTCTTTTCATTTTGTAAGTCAATTGAAACCTTTTCGTCTTCTTCGCTCTTTTAGCAGATGGTAAATTTGTCTTTTTAGATCTCGTTTGTCGAAGAATAGTGTGTAGAATTACCGTCCAGTTGACATTCCGGATCAGACTGGACACTTGCGTCAGATAGAGCATGTAATTTTGGTACCAATGCTAATATTCTTCGACCACGAGAATGCTGTTAGCAAGCGCAAAAAAAGGAGTAAGTAAAACCCATAACTAAAAGTTAAATATCGCTAAATAAGTATAAAAAAAAATGTAAATTTAATAATTAGGTAAAATATAAGCAATCATCCCAATACATGTTTAGCCCGCAATAACTTTGGCAATGTTCGTTGTGGCGGACAAATAATTGAAACACTAAATATTTATGAAATTGGTTTTGTTCGCTGTGGCGGACAAATATTGTTTTTGGTAACAAAAAGTCACCAAAATCATACAAAATTACAAGATCTATAAGTCATTCAATAAATTACAATATTACAAAGTTATTTCAGTAAACAAACGTGCACATTTATTAGTAAAACCTTTATAAAAAATTATAAATATCTTGAGTAAAACGGATAGCTCGTGTTTCGTCGACATTTTGTCTCAAACTGACAGATATAGTGCTGCCAAATAAGTTTTTTTTTTTTTTACCGTAATAGAAATATATTTTAAAGTTTTTGTTAGATATTTAAGCCGTATAGAAGTTTTCATAAACCCACCAGATTTTATTTATTTGATTGTTCGCTGTAGCGGACGTAACCAAATTAACGGTTAATAAAGTCATCTGAATTTATGAAGTCCACTTAATTGTCTACTTTTCTCTCGTACTTACGCCGCATCGACATTAAAACTACAATAGATTGATTTTTTTTATAGTAGCACGACAAAATGACTGCACTGTGCCTGATGGTAAGCACAGTACAATCCAAAAACAATGGCGACCACCGAGTGACACATTATCCATCGCCGGTCGCCGCTGTCATGCCGGCCTGCGAAAAGCTGGATATGCACAGGCTGATCCCGAAACGCGACCCACAGAAGCGAATCACTATGACGGGCTTTTTCGCCATATACATGGTGGTTGCAACCCAGTCAAGCTGTAGAACCCTACCACCCCGCTTTCGCCATTGCCTCGTTCGTTATTCAGCACGGTGCACCGCGTGCACGTGAGGTTGGCGTGAGTGTCTCAAGTCTTAGATGTTATTCGACACCCCTTACACCCCAAAATATGTGATAGAGTGGACCGATTTTAATTGAACAAACATCAAGTTACTCCCGAGGTTATTTATGCTTTACGATTTTCTTTGCTGAGGATTTATTGGGAACCAAGTACTTTAGCAGTGATGCGTGTTTATACAAACAGACAGACAGACAGACAGGCATTTCTAAAAATGGTTGAAATGTATTCTATTACTTATTTCTAGACACCTGCAACGATTTTTTTTACGAAAATCGAAAAAGTACAGACACATTAGATTTACATTCTTATTAATTGTCTAGATATAGAAGAAGAAGATAGAATATACACGTAAGGAGCGTGAAGGTTGACAAATAGTGAATCTATTTTCTATACGTATAATAAAAATGAAGTGTCTCTATGTAATATCAAAATTATAACATTATACTAATTAGTTATGAAAATATACATGATAACAAAATTGCAATTTTTAAAAAGTTTGTCGGTCTGTATGTCTGTTTGTTCCGGGTAATCTCTGAAACGGCTGGAACGATTTTGACGAGAATTTTACTGCCAGATAGCTAAAATTATAGTGGGTGACATAGGCTATTCCAATTTAGACTAATTGTTAAAACCGGCTTCATCCGCAGTGCTATCTCCAAACAGATTAGATCTATTTTCGCGGAATTTGTACTATGTTATTTTAGACTAGCTATTAGCCGCGACTTCGTCAGTAGTATAATATTCGAAATGCCTTTGATTACTTTCTTACATAGTGTAAGTGAGCACTGAGGACGTTATACCTATAGTGGGTTAAAGTATTAATCGCTGATTTTAACATAAGTTTTCATGCGGAGGAAGTCGCGGGCATAGCTAGTTATATAATAAAGTAGGCGTCAAACGAGCGACCACTTACCTATACCTTTATCTGATTTATATTTATCTTTATCTGATGAAATAAAAGGACACTGTGGTAAAGGTAATAATTATAATACAGGAGGTCAACTGGAACTCCTACTACATCACCCACACGTATTCTTTGTCATAACATTCGAAAACACCAGTGTACCACACAAACTCGATACAACTGGCACGTAAATATCACATAGTTTTCTGCAGTATTTATATCCGTCAGATTTGACACAATTGGTAGTTTGATTTATCGTTTTTCGGTCGAATAAACGCACGCGATATACCAAAATTTTAAGTAAATTTTTTAGTGTTATCCGTGATATGTCATCAACTCTCATATTTGTTGGTCTGCCGGAGGATTCGAAGAGCTCCATTACCAAGTAAGAGATGAATTTATTTTTAATCTAAGAATCTAGCAATTTAATACTCAAGACGTATAGATATAATTGCCTTTTTACACTATCTATACATATGTATACATAATAAGAATGTATATCCTACGTGTCTGTACTTTTTAAAATTTCGTTTAAAAAAATTGTTGCAGTTATCATGGAATAAGTGATAAAATACATTTCAATGATTTTTTGGAATGTCTGTCTTTCTGTTTGAACACGCATCACTGCTAAAGTACTGCGTTCAATATAAAACCGCTTTAACAAAATCACAAACCTTCGAGAAACATTTATTCTTTGTTTCATTAAAATCGGTTAGGGTTATCAAAAGCTGTGGTAATTTTAATGACAACCCGACTTAAGTACGAGCGAATAGTAGATAAGTAAATGAACTTAATATTTATTAATTTATTTTATTTATTTGTATGTGATTCAAAACAATACGGTACTGTTATATTATTTTACAAGTAATTATAACTTATTACAGATAATATAAAATATGCTAAAACAACAATAGTGAAGAGGTTGACTATAAATCATAAACTTATAAAAAATATTATTATACAATTTAACAAACTAGAACTATGGACCACAAACTATCAAAAACTACATAAAAAATTGATAAATTCTATAGTCCATTCATTTTACCGTGAGACAAAATGTAAACAAAAAACCATAGGTTCTAAAACTTTCGTTACATAAATATTATACTAGTAAGCACTCGCGACGTTGTGCACGTTTGTTATAATTTACTACTCTATAACAATATAATTTACTGTGTCACTAGGGGGTAAAATATACTTTCTTGTAATAAACTTGTAAACTTCATTATTATCTTTTATTGACCTGATAAAAAATCACCTGGATCGAAATCATCAGTTTTCATTATGCTCTTAAAACCCGCTGCTCTGTGCAGTGTTTAATATATTCATATACATGGAAAATGCAATGGACAACAATAAAAAAAACAACACAGAATAGTCATGAGTATAAAAAAAAACTATATACATAGTTCACGTCAAACTTTATGACCGCTCTGACCATGGTTACTCAAAACACAGTTCTAGATATTAATATGTATTATATTGTATTAGCCAACCCGTGCCCACTTCGTTGGGCGGTAATAGGCATTATCAAGCTACAACTTTTCTCAAGAACTCAATCATATATATCTCATAATTAAGGCAGCGTTCGTAAGAAACGTATTCGTTCGACCATTTTTCTCCGACTCCCCAGATATTACCCCCTACAACCTCACAAACTTTACCTCTTTATAATATTAGTATATAGATTATAGCCCCTGCCCGTGATTTCGTCCACGTAGTAATAGTTACTACTCTGGGATAACGCTGACACACAGCAGAAGCTTTCAAAAAGAAAAAAAACATCTCGATTTTGAAACATTTTTCATCTGTGTTCCGCTCCTATTGGCGTTAGCATGATGATATATAGCCTATAACCATTCTCGATGAATGAGCTATATAACACTGAAATAATTATTCAAATCGGGCCAGTAGTTCCTGAGATTAGCCCTTACAACGCCACAACGTCACAAACTCACAAACTTTACCTCTTTATAATATCATATATTAGTATAAATTTATAAGATCGAGACAACTTAAGGATAAATATATCAATCTTATATTCTTAACTGTGTTGTGTTAAACTCTGTCAATATTTCGAGCAAGCCAATTTATTGAAATGATTGACGAGAACTGTTATGGACTGAAGTAATAGACTGTACTGGACTGAAGTACGAAATAACGAGTTGACAAATATAATATTTGTATTTGATTTTATATTTGCTGGTAACATGAACTTTTAGTTAGGTACCTACTGTCGTAATAGTTCTTTTAAACTTTTTATTTCCACTATAAGTCGAATACAAGCTTTTGTTAACACTACCGTCATATTTTTCCATTAAAAATTGTGAACTAATTGTTAAAAATACATTGTTTATAAGTATATAGTATTCTAATTATTCTACTATCCAAATATATAAATATATTTTTTTAGATTGATAAACTTTTATATTGATAAACAATGAAATACCAAACAAATAACGGAGAACAATAGTATTGAATTGTATTTGAAATTAAGTGCAGTCGTTGACTAAACTACACCTATTTTTGTCAGGAAATCTCAATAGACTCACCGACCATCGCAAGTGGGTGGCGATGACTGTGCTCTAATTTTCGATTGTTTACAATCTAGAACTTTATTTCAATAATGTCTCACATATAACCAGACAAATAGTTACAATAGAACTTTAATGACTAGAGTAAGATGAGCGTTGTTGTAATGGAATTTTTCAAAGTTAAAAGATAACGTAATTTCAAACGTTGGTAACAAAAATAAAAAACGGTAGCTAGTATTTTGGGGATTTTCATCTCTAGTAGATAAATTGCCATGATATATGAGGTGATGGAGTTTCGAGACAGACAGAGAAGTGCACTAGAATACGATGGGCATAATTAAAACCGACGATTCCAAACTTTAGATTTTTTTCAAAATCTTAAAAGTTGGTTATAAATATAAGATAAGTTACACTTTAAGGGATTTTTATCTCTAGTGTAGTAGTAGTATATATATTATCATAGCAAAGATCTTCATGAGAGTCGAGAATGAGAGGTTTAGGCCAATTGCTGTGATAAGTTTGAATAGTCCTCAAGGTGAAGCATTTAGAACATAGTAACACAGGATTGTTAGTTTAGTTTGTTATTGTTTCGACCAAAAAGTTTCTCAACTTTAGATGAAACGGTGTCAAACGTTACAACCTATAAAGTAAGAGTTTTTGAGGTGGTAAAGCCACGCTGAAGCTATTACTGGTTTCAGCATGAATGGGTCGGCTCGCCCGGGGTAGTACCACCCTCTCGCAGAAAACTGATGTGAAGTAACAGTGCTTTCATTGTTGCGTTTGTTCGGTCATTGAGAGCGTCGGATAACACACCTACTCTCCGACTCCCTCCTTCCCCACTCCCACTCCCTCAAACACAAGCTGGCAACGCACTTGCGACTCCTCTGGTGTTGCAAGAGTCTATGGATGGTGGTGATCAGGTGACCCACCTGTTCGTTTGCCTCCTATGATATAAAAAAAAAAGAAAGGTCATCTCATGGGAGACATAATTTACCTATATGTGTGCATATAGTTCATTTGAAATATATATGTTATTTTATATATCTTATTTTAGGTATATTAGAATAACATCAGAGTCAACATATAAGTTATTGTTCATTTTAATCTTGTATTAGACTGTTTTGCAGTGTGCTGACTAATATTTGTCTGCGTGGTGCTCAAATCTAATTGAAGGTGTAGGTTGGTCCGGATTTATTCAGAGTCGTGCGCGTGGGAGGGTTTTGCGAATTCGCTCTAATACTTCCAATTAAGGTGAACAGACTTGTTTATGTTTTAATGGTTCATTTGTTCAGATTAGAATTTATTAAAGATGAGTAATGTTATTGACTGAACTTGAAACTGTCTACCATTCGTATTTGAAATTTATCTTGACTTAACAGATGATTTTCTAAATTATAAATAATATATTTTTATATTTAAAAAGTTTATCTGTAAAAAAGAAACTCTTTACAGCAACTAATATTTGAACAAGATGTGAGTTGAGTTTTTGGCGGGATTTTGGTCTGTCATGTTATATTTTATTCATAATCATGTGTTACTTGACTCTATATTGTGTAAAATTGGTGGTGTTTTATGTAATATAGTTTGTTTATTGTGCATAAGTGAAGTGAATGGAAAATAAAACCACGGACCATGAATTCTGAGATGCCACAAAAACTCCATGGAAAGTTCTAACAAGATGGCCACTATCTTGTTAGTTCATTAAAATTATATCAAGAAACTTGTAATATCGATACTCACTTGACAATGGCAGTAATAGTCTACTAGAAGACTGGTTGCCAAAAATGGAATGGAAGAAGAGCTTGTAATACTATTAACTACTCGACAATGGCAGTAATAATCTAAAAGATTAGTTGCCAAACATAAAGGTAAAAAAAAGTTGCGAGTTTTTGCCGGGGATATTGGAATGTCATGTAGTGTACTTAAGACTGTATATCTTATTCATAATCTTTGTTATTTGGCTCTATATTTTGTAATATTGGTGGTGTTTTACGTAATATAGTTTGATTATTGTGCACAAATGAAGTGGATCAGAAATAATACCAACAGAGCATGGATTCTGACTTGGAATAAAAACTCCATGGAATGTTCTAACAAGATGGCCGCCATCTTGTTAGTTTATTGAAATGATCATAACTTGTACTATTATTACCTATTCGACATTGGTAGTAATAATCTACCAGAGGATGATTGTCAAAAAAAAAAGATTTGATAGAAAGAAAAAATATAATCTGTAATTTATAACAGGCGTTCTGCGTGTATTCTATTATATACGAAAGAGTCAAATTATAAAATTATCTTGAATTTGCAATCGGAGTAGCACGTGCAAACCCTTTTCAAGAAAATTATACGGATACAGTTTTGTCCTAGATACAAAGATTACCACACAAAGCCAATGTAGCTAACGTCAATCGGATTGTTTCTTTGATAATTCGACGCGCGTTTGTAATCTCGCGATGGAACAAGGGGTTAAAACAATTGAATTGTATCCTTTTTCGGTGTGATTCATTTTAATACTGGTTCCTTTCTAATAACGCAATGCACCTAGTGATTACTTCGCTGGTAATTTGGTAGGTATTGGTTTAATGATAAAGACTTTATCGTGTTATTTGCAAGTTTATATCGAACATTTAAGAGGGTTTTTTAATGACCTGTAAAGATATATGCAGTTGAATTGATTTTAGAGAATATAAATACACGATCTTGAATTGATTTTTCTGTCTTACTGTATACAGAAGCAAGTATATTAAAAATATTACAGTTTTTTTGTAAATGACTAGCGGGCTCGGCGGACGTTGTTCTCGCCCTGATAATAAGAAAAACCTTGACAAATTATATATATAAACCTCCCTCACGAATAACTCTATCTACTGGTGAAAACCATATGAAAATCAGTTCAGTAGTTTTTGAGTTTATCGCGAACACACAGACAGACACGTGGCAGAGGACTTTGTTTTATACTATGTAAATGATATCTCGTTCAAAATTATAAAAAAAGTATAAAGGCTTACACCTCTATAAGTAATCAGTTTTATATATATTTATGCTGTACGCAATTTGATACGAAGCATACAATTGCAAGTTTAAACTGTTGCGTTTTATTAAAAAAATATTTTTTTAAATACGTGAATATAAAATGCAAGTGAAGACGTGCGAGCAATTCTAAATAAAACAAGAAATAGATACAAATTGTTCTTTGTTGTAGTGAAAAGTATTAATTCGTTATTAATACATTTTGGATGTAAAAGACGTTATAAATTCGAGGTTCTATATATTTCCGTTTGAAAAGAAAAAGTTGTAGAAACTTGATTTCACTGTTCATTCTTTGTAAAAGGATTACTGGGGGCTTTTAATTTTAACGATTGGAGTGCCAGGAAACCTGAGCCTGTGTTCCGGGAAGCCACAGTACTGTTCTAATGGGGCTCGTATTTATGCAACTTGAGAGGATGCCTTGCGGGAACTTGCATGTCTTTAGACCATTAGAATATATTAATATCGTCTATAATTCTGAATGATTTTGTGTATATTGGAGTAAGAGGTATATATAGTTAGTAAAAAGGTAATAAGGATATTAGCTTGTAAGAACCTTATTACTGGGTCATAGGCCCCTTTCCAAGACGAGATTTGTTGGCTCTAAGAGATCTAAAGTTTTATACTTTTCCCATATACGATGATGCTACAAGAACATTTCTCAGGTTTTATATTTTCCATCATTGACGGCCGGCAGTCTTACCAATTGAAGTGAACAGTATTATGGTATATTTACTAGTACGTATGGTTTCCAACTTGAAGAAACGGAATCGATATTCCGCTGGTAATATACTGGTGGATAGGATCATTGGTAATATTTTTAGTTTGTGTGTTTAATAAGTATGAAAAGTTTCCAGAAGTTTCTATAAAAAAACGTGTGTCGGTCCGGTCACGCATGAGTTCTCAGCCGCGTCGTCAGTCGGTCGTCGAACAATGAAGGCGCGCCCTCGCGGAAGCTGCTTGTTATTACATGCTCGGTTACTCTTTAGCCCGTCTGACTGCCCGGTAGCTATACTGATGGCTAATCGTTTTTCATACAAATAATAACATCCATATACTACGTTTTTGAAGTGAAACTTCTTTAGGCGCATGGGGGTAAATTTTTTACAGATGTAACGTTACGCAGGTATGCAAAGGAAGTGACGTCATTTGCAGTAAACGCAGATTTTTCATCTATTTTTCAAGTCTCGGAAATCGAAAGTTTTAGAATAAAATAAAAATAATAAGTAAGAAATTAAAGAATTAATTTATAAGTCTTCTAAAATAATTATATTTAATCTATAATTATCCATGTATTTTTTTTATTAAAAAAAAAATAACTACATTTAATTGAATTAATTCAAATCAATTATATTATTTTAATTTTTTTTTCTTATAAATTAGTTCGCCAAAGAAGTTTCGCTTCTGACATGTGTACTTTGTACGCACGCACTTTTTTTTTAAAGTGAAGCTTTTATTACATCGTCTCAAATTTTTTCGTTTGTATGTTGCATGTCGCGTGATGGTCGGACGCGGAGTAGGGATAAAGTGAAAGGCGCTCGTTAGAGAAGCCAGGGCCAATATGGCGGCGCCTATAGTTCGCAGCAGCTGACCGTGTAGTGTATAGACTATTATTAGTTAAATGTCTATAGTGTGAAACAAAGTTTCACTTTTACCGTGGTTTCATAAAACCACACTTTTTTTTTCTTTGAAATCTGAGGACATTCATTAACGAATTAAAAAAAAACTAGTAGTCTTCGATACCAGTTATAATAACGGGACCAAACTTTATTATTCACGTGTTAATGTACGGATATTATAATAACTACTGTGTTAAGTATTGTACGAATATTGTAGATTATAAGTAAGTAAGAAGCGTGAAGTATGACGAATAGACACTTTATAACGGTTTCGATTGGTTGATGGTATGAAAAAGACTATTTCCAAAATAGTTTCATTGAAAGTTCGCCGTCAATAGGTACTAAAGAAAAAACAAAACTGTACTTTTATGGCTACGACTATATCAGTCGTATTATTTACCAGTATCCCATCATGTATAAGTAAAAATTTATGACATTTTACCGATATCAAATATCTATTGATACGAAAATCTATACTTTTTGTCTATGGGAGTTTGAACAAACTAATAATTTGGAGATTGTATTATTTGCTAAGATACGAGTAGATGCTCTACATATAGCATTTGCTATAGATGGTTTAACAAATAGGTTTTCAAAAAAGGCGATAAAATGTTTGATTTATTTAAATATAAAATATTTTATGTTTTCTAATACATTATTATCTATAGTTATTATTTATTCTAAAGGACTTTGGTTTATTAAAAAAACGTTACCACGTGTTTACTTCGGCCCAATAAGATAATAAGTAATCTCCCACGAATTGTCACATTTTGGCGTAGTCCGATGAAGCTGTTAAGACCTTGCTTGGTCAATAGCGTAGTCAGTTCGAAAAAAAAAAGTCACATTTTGGGTTTTTGTTATATTTATAGGTTTTTTTATATCATAGGAGGCAAACGAACCGGCGGGTCCCCTGATATTAAGTGACAGACGCTAACAACACCAGGGGAGTTGCTAATGCGTTGCCAGCCCGTGTTTGGGGGAGGGGAGGGGAGGTGGACCTCCGGCGCTCTCACTGACCGTAAATAACGCAACAATGCAAGCATTGTTACTTCACGTCGGTGTTTCTGTGAGAGGGTGAGACTACACTGAGCTAGCCGACCCATTGCCATGCCATTACCACCTCTAAAATCTTATTAAAATCTCACTAGACTTTAAATGACAATGTGGTTGAATATCAATACGGTAAACTTAGAGAGAATTGGCCCTCGATTGCGGCTGTTGGAACATACCTACGCTTGATAAGAGATTTTCAACTTGAATGAGTTAGTAAGGCAAGCTTTAGAAGAGACCTTACCATCATGCTATACATGGCTTTACCGAAATTTTAGACTTATTTTAATTTTTTTTATAGTAGCACTGCGAAATGACTGCATTGTGCCTGATGGTAAGCACAGTATAAGCCAAAAACAATGGCGACCACCGAGTGACAAAGTATCCATCGCCGGTCGCCGCTGTCATGCCGGCCTGCGAAAAGCTGGATATGCACAGGCTGATCCCGAAATGCGAACCGCAAAAGCGAATCACTATGACGGGCTTTTTCGCCATATACATGGTGGTTGCGACCCAGTCACGCTGTAAAATCCTATCACCCCGCTTCCGCCATTGCCTCGTTCGTTATTCAGCAGGGTGCACCACGTGCAGGTGAGGTTGGTTTGGATGTCTCAAGTTTTCGATGTTATTCGACACCCCTTACACCCCTTTTGAACTTACATCAGTCGACGCAATGTCTAAACACTGAGCTGATTTAGTATTTGACTACAATATTACCTAACGTTCAATGTCGATGCGGTCTAAGGTAGTATACACGAACCTAGAAGGCGTCTGGCTCTTAAGTGCACTTGCCGGAACACACCTATAGGAGCTTGGCGACAGATTTTCAACTTGTTTAGCGAGGCGGGCTTAAAGAAACTTTACCACCACACTATGGTCTTTTCACTATGTTTGCCTTTATCACGACTGATTGATAATATCCTGATAGTAATATTTATTATGCTTCAAATAAAAAATATCTAGGACTCCAATAAAGCCACCCAGGTAGATAGATAGATATACATCAATTAGAAATCCGAGTTTTGACACTTTGAGGCGACAGTCCGCACATGGTATTGATATTTGTACTAATATGGAGTTACACGCGGCCGCACGTATATACACGGTGTCCGACTTATCATTCGCGTGACAGTTGTCGGTCAGTTTAATACTTAATATATAGGCTGTTTGTTTTACAATTATGTTGGAATTCACTACGTAATGGTGTTTCATTGTTGAACGAGTTTTCTCTTATGTGACTCTAATTACATTACGTTTTTTTTAAATATAATACAAATGTATGTATAAAAAGTCTAGCAATTTCTCCCGGTTTCGCATGCGTCTGCTATGCAGTAATTATTTTCCGCTCTCTATTTTATATTTATACTAGCGGGCCAATCGGACCTTGTCCTGCCCTCTATAATTAAAAAGTATAGACAAATTATATACGTAAACCTTCCTCGTGAATCACTCTATCCATTGATCATAACCGCATGAATAGTTCATCATCCGTTCATTAGTTTTTGAGTTTATCGCGAACAGACAGACAGACAGACGCGGCAGAGGACTTTGTTTTATACTATGTAACGATGAAATATACATATATAAGAATAACTAAACGATAGACTGACGGAAGAATAAATGAATTCCGTACAATATAGATGTTGACCATTTATTATTTTATATCGTAGCAAACTATGAAAGCTGATATAGCATAGTATTTTTTAAGAAGGTTTTATGCTAACTAGTACTATAAGTCGCCACCAGGTGGCGTTGAAACATAAAGATTTGTATCGTTGTCAGGAAGATTGGTATGCATGGATACTAATATTAAAAATGTAAGGATGAGTTTGTTAGTCTTTCACTCCTTTACTTCTCAATTGATCATCATAACATTTTGCATATACGATCGTAAAGGTACAGAAAGGGATACAGGGTGTCTTTAATCTAGAAAAAAAATGTTGTTCTCGAGGAATATGTCAAATGTAATTAACGTAACGTAAACTATTAATTTTGTTTTGTCTTCGATCAACAGTAACTAGATAAAGGGTCACATACAAAATCGATGGTAAAAACTGTCCGCGTAAATATATACTTATGTGTAGCTATTTGTTTACTAAGAAAGGGAGAAAAAAAGTTTTAAAACAGTTTTAAGTTCAACCTAATTACAACCATAAAACCTAGTAATAAAGTCACAAATGTTCAAAATATTATCTAATACTTACGATAAAACGAGAAAAGCAATAAATTACTCCCCTCACAAATGAAAAGACAACATAAACAAACTTTAGTGTGAATTCAACCTTAACACGTAATGAATAAAGTACTTTTCCCCGTTATTGTGCGTGTTTGAAGAGCCTTAGTCCAAACATTTGTATCACAGGTTTAAAATCGGTAATTTTGTTCAAAATTTGATATTATTTGTTAGTTTAAAGCTTAAAATATAAGTTATTTAACATGTATTTAGCGAAAGTAAAATACTCCGGCCGTTAAATTGGTTTTTCGGGTATTATTTTTGCATCTTTTGAATACACTGCGGCATGTGAAACGGGCTTACATTGGCTGTGTTTCAAACAAACTAAACAAAATAAGGGCACACATTTCAAGTGAGCTCTTATTTACCGAGACGTATTTCTCGCGCCGACCCTTTATCTAGTTATTGTTGATCGAAGTATTCAACTATCTAATACAATAAATAACAAACATGATAAAGTGAATAAGAATATATTTCATAAATTCTAATGTTTGTATAATCATTACATAGTATAAAACAAAGTACCCTACCGCGTCTGTCTGTCTGTTCGCGATAAACTCAAAAACTACTGAACGGATTTTCATGCGGTTTTCGTCAGTAGATAAAGTGATTCATGAGGAACGTTTTGTTATATAATTTGTCAAGAATTTTTTTTATAATCAGGGCGGGACAACGTCTGCCAGGCCTGCTAGTAAAATAATATAATAGTTGTCCAAAGGTTGTGAAAGCAATCACCTTATATTCGTTCGGATCTGAAAGGGGCGAACGAAAGATATAAAAGCTGTAAACGGAATCGTAAAAGCGCATCGACTTTCTAGTGAACGTTTACTTGATTGTTTGTTATCCGCCCCGTCTCGCTTACGATATCTTTTAATTAGAGGGCCGGGTACTGTGGTTATAAAGATAGATAGTGTCAATTAGCAGCCAACCGTTCGTCCGATAGTTCAGGCCTTTGTTTATTTTGTCCCGCAAGGAGTAAATTGATGTGTTGGGATATCGAATTAAGGGACGTGTTTATGGCCTACAAATTGTTTCGTTTGATGTTTTATATCGCGGGGCATAAGTGATAATCATTCCGTTGTGTTTATTCATGAATATATGCGTTGTTACTGATATTTCATGGGTATATTTTATTACTAGCTGACGTCACGCGTTGCTGAGGTCACACGTTGCTGTTGCTCAGTTATAATAATCATTACATTTTAGAAGGTGGTAGAGCCACGCTGTAGCCTATTACTAGTTTCAGCACGAATGGTTTGGCTCGGCCGGGGTAAGTACCACCCTCCAACAGAACACCGACGTGAAGTAACATTGCTTGCATTGTTGCGTTTCGTTCGGTCAGTGAGAGCGCCGGAGGCCCATCTCCTTTTCCCTTTCCCTTCCCCTTTCTCCTTTCCCTACCCCTCCCCATACACAGGCTGGCAACGCACTTGTGACTCCCCTGGTATTGCTAGTGTCTATGGACGGTGGTGATCACTTAACTTCAGGTGACCGAACAGTTCGTTTGCCTCCTTTTGACATTAAAAAAAAAATGTTGATAAGAATTCATAATTGTTGTTTGATAGTATGACCAATAAACATCATTTAATGCTAGTCCTTATGCCTGCCTCGATTTTGCCATGTTAGTTACACGCAGCGGAAGCTCTCAAAAGAAAACAAACCCCGATTTTGAAACATTCTTCATTGGTGCTCCGCTCCTATTGGTCTTAGCGTGATGATATATAGCCTATAGCCTTCTTCGATAAATTAACTCTCTAACACTGAAAGAATTTAACAAATATGACTAGTAGTTCCTGAGATTACCCCCTACAACCTCACAAAGTAACAACTTTACCTCTTTATTATATTTGTATAGATCAGCTGATACCTGAGCCTATGTCTGCGTATCTTAACGATATATTTTAAAGAGAGAACAGAAAAAAATCGAGATAGGCATAAGGACTACCGGCAGAAGTGAAAACTCAAAACAGCAGAACAACTGTGTTCTTTTTTAAATTATGATATCAATTATAGTCTGTATTATTTAAATTTTGTATTTTTTTAAATTGTAATTGTTAATATTAATCTTGTTTTCACATTTATTGGCACACCGAGCAATCATTATAGGTATACATTCTTATATAGTTTATTAATTATTCAAACATATGATGGGCTGTACAAGGTCAATACAAAATATCAAGTGCAAGTGCAATACGTTACGAACATGTCGAAGTCATCGGTGGCGCGAACCCATAAGTTTTTGCCTATTAAATATCGATTAACGTGGCTAGCGAAATTTTCACTTCGGAAATAATGAAAGCAAAAATATGCGTTGCTTTATACATCTAATTGAATTTGGAGACGTCAAAAAATTCGAGTTAAAGAGATTTCGACTTCAAAGGATTTTAATTCAGAAAGGTTCTTATAGATTTAGCAAAGGTTTAGGTCTTGATTTATTTTGAGTAATATAAATAAAATACACATCTACTAGATGAGGGTTGTAGTTGCCGTGGATCATCAAAATCATATTTATGTGTTAATTAAAAATACCCTACTAATGTTTTTTTGAAAATTTGACTGTTTTATATATCAGTCTAGCTTCTGTCCGCAACTTCGTTCGCGTGAATAGTTATTTGGGGCTGGTGCTAACGCGCAGCGGACGCTCTCAAAAGGAAAAAATATCCCCATTTTGAGACTTTCTTAATTGTTTTTTTTTCCAACTGACTACCCTATTGACCTAGCAATGTTTTAACAGCTTCACCGGACCACTTCTTTATTGATCTTAGTGTGATGATATACCCGTATAGCTTGTAACCTTCCTCGATAAATGAGCTATCTAAAAGAATTTTTCAAATCGGACCAGCAGTTCCTGAGATTAGCGTCTTCAAGGAAACAAACTCTTAAGCTTTATAATGTTAATACTTTAACATTATAAATATAATACTTTAATAATTATAAAGTATTATAAATATAATACTTTAGGTATAGTGTATTATACATCTTTTTTTTCTTATCTGCAGACTCTCGGTCCGCACCATTTTTTTGCTATCGTTTTATTTAATGTGTAAGTTAAAAATTATATCTGTGAGCATCTATTGGATGTTTTTTTTTTATTATTATTATTATACATTTTTATATATTTATTTCTTTATTTTTATGATTCCATTTAAATATTTTATGACGGATTTTTTTTAAAGACGTTTTTTAAATTTATACATTAAATTGTATTAAATTTATACATTATTTAAACTCATAGTAGTCTTGATTAGCGGACAGCGTTTACTCGAGGCTGTTAAATGGCCAAGTTTCTCCTGCACTAATGAGCTGTAATAGCAATGTAGTCGTGTGCCACTGTGGATTTCGCTTGAGGCACCCAACTATTTCACTGGCTACATATAGTTTCATATAATATGTATGAAGAATGTTTAAGTATTTCTATGAATACAACATTTTTAAACTCTTCGAAGTATTTATATTTCACCCGTCAGTACAGATTTAAGAAATTCTTTTTCGAATGTGTATGATTACATGTAAGCGTTAAGATTTGTTTCACACCCTCTATACTGTTAGTATTTGTAACGCGCGGATATTTTTTTTTCTAATTTGGTAGAGATAACAAAAATGTATTTAGTCTTCTTTGTTCATATCGCCGATGTCTCTTCGAAGCTCTGCAGAATCTAAACCAGTGGTACCCAACCTTTTTTTTAAACGAGCCACTAACGCGTCTCAGTCATGACATCGCGGGCCGCAAACTACAAAAAAAAAGGTATTCAATAAAAACGTAATTTCAAATTAATAACGTATTAATGTACTGAAAAGTGGTTGTCTAATAAAACATACTTGGTATAACTCTTATATTATAAGAAACGCATTGCGGTCGGGATATCTGGGGTCTGTTTAATTTACTCAAAGTGCTCATATTTTTTCTGATGGGCACGAAATTTGAATTTGAAAATAAAGTGTAATCGGGTGAGCCAACTACAAAGATCCGGCGTGCCGCAGGTTGAGTATAGTTGATCTAAACCATTCGCGTACCTAGAAATGCGATACGAAATATCATGAGTACATATTTAGTAGCTTTTACTCGCGGACTCGCCCGAGTTAGTGGATGATAATTTATATGCGCAGGGAATAACCATAATTTTTAATTGAATAAGAAATCGAGCAAATATTTATTCTATACTTCAAGTACATAATAAATTGAGTACCTACTTAAAAATCTCAATAAAAGTGTCTATGATAAATTTCATCCCGTGTTTTACACGCTCAGGGGATGGAAATTGTCAAATACTAAAATACGTGCTACTTTTTTTTGGGAACTTATTGTGCTAAATTTCAAGTCAATAATAGATGACATATTAGAAAAGATATGTCTTATGGGTAGGCTTTGAAATTCTGATCGGCACCCTTTTTGTGTGAAGCCCGAACCCGAAGTTAAGTAGCATCAGTTAGCATCAGCATCGGTTAGTGCTAGAATCGCTGACCAACTGAGAACACCGCGTGACGTTGGATTTTGGTAGTATTTTTTTAATTAAAATGTTTTCCTATAATACAAATATTTCACATCTTTTTTTTTTTTTACCTGGGGAAATCCCTTATGGATACGCCACCCTCCCGGGGGAGAGGGTGGGTTATGTCCGAGTCGCATGGACTAAAACCCCACGGTGTACCGACAGACCGTTTTGTGGGGGCGGCAAGGGATCGTTAAGCTAATCAACCTTGTAGAGCCGCCCCCACGGTCCGCCCGGCGGAAGGTGACCGCCGGGCTCCTACCTATAGAGGGACAGACCAGGTACACACCGGCTGCCCCCCCTCGTCCGCCGGACCTGTGCAATGAGGAGATGGGCCTCCTTTGGCGGAGACGGCCACTTTGAGGGTCTGCCTCGCGGGCCCTCTCCGCCTCCTCCTTCTGCGAGATGACCTCCTCGCAGAAGGAGGCCATCGCTCGCCAAGCCTGTTCGCTGCCGAGCATGGCCGAAACCACGCTCGGCAGCGATAAGTCCGTTCCCACGGCCGCCGCCAGGATGCGGCGCTGCTCCCCCCACGCAGCACACTCAGACAGCGTGTGCTGCGCGGTATCTTCCTCAGCGCCGCACTCGTGGCAGGCGGCCGTCGGCTCCCTGCGTGCGATCCGGTGCAGGTACCACCCGAAACAACCGTGTCCGGTGAGTACCTGCACCAGTAGGAACGTCAGGGAGCCCCACTCCCTGGCAGTCCACTCCCGCAGGACCGGGCGGACGGCGTCCACTGTGAACCGCCCGAATCGCTCGTCCGCCAGGTCCTGCTGCCACCTTTCGACGGCGTCCCCCCTGAGACGCCGTCTCTCCGCCTCTACCTCCCTGGGAGCCGGAGGCTCCCCCCTTCGTTTCCTCGCCGCCGTGAACGCGTACACGGTGGCGAGAACTCCTGCCTCCAGCTCCCAGGGCAGGGAGCCGGCGAGCGTGAAGGCCGCCGCTGAGGACACCGTCCGGTACGCCCGGATTGCCCTCAGTGCCACCGTGCGCTGCGCATTGCGGAGCGCACGCACGTTGGCGGCATCGAGGGCATCAGCCCAGACTGGTGCCCCGTAAGCGGCCATCGCCCGCACGACTGACATGTAGAGTCGGCGGCACCCGGCGCCCGGCCCCCCCACGTTGGGGAGTAACCGGCCGAGTGCCGCCGCCGCCCCAGAAATTCGCGGTCCGAGCCCCGCATCGTCTGTCTTTACGACACACCCTGTTTATTTTTTGTCCCCCAAAAACCCCTATATGAAATTAATATTTCGGTCGGTCTGACCCGCCGCTATAGATGTTTCACATAAAAAATCGTTTATGTGAAAACTCTTGTGTAGCTTGTATGATTTTAATAGATTTTAAATACCAAAAGACATACTGCCCCACGTTAGTACATTGCACCCGAACAAAGCCGGAGCGAGTCTAGTATCAATAAAAAGTAAAATTGCTTACTGACCGTGTTGTCACGTAAAATAATGTAAGGTTGTGTCTGAGTGCAAATATATATCGTAGCACAGTGCTAACGTTATGTAAGGTTTGTGAATCTCCGTGACGTTTTTCTCTACAAGGCTTTTTTTTTAGGAACCTATCGGTGACCGAATCTCGAAGTGTTGGAGAGTTGAGCTGCGTGGACTTACACCACTCGGCAGTGAACACTTGCGAGCAGTTGTCGGATTTTCGGTTAGGAATTCTTTTGTTTTCTTGTCGTTTTATGTAAAGAAGATATTTATAATTCACTTTAGATATAGATTTT
This sequence comes from Antheraea pernyi, assembly GCA_015888305.1. NCBI lineage: Eukaryota > Metazoa > Arthropoda > Insecta > Lepidoptera > Saturniidae > Antheraea > Antheraea pernyi. The sequence goes on along the minus strand of MU159071.1, from coordinate 153,049 downwards.
AAATGTTAACTACGCAGTTGATGGGTAATAACTTATTGTTGGCATTCGGGGTTTCTTGCGCAAACTCACGTTAGAGAAGGTAGATAATATGTATTTAATAGTATATTTTGTCTCATTTTATCACGTACGAAAGCTTTTCCGAAATACGCATTATAAATTATGTTTATCCAAATCTATATATATAAAGGAGCTGGTTGTCTGACTGATCAACACACAACCGCAGCTGCTAAAGCTAGAAATTTGGTCATATTGTAGCTTAGAGACTCACTAAAACGCGAATTCTTGAAATGAAACACCTACTGTAATAAATCAGAGTGGCAAAGATTGTATAGAGGACTAAAAAATCTTCGTCTATTGACTTGTAATTTAGCACAATAACTTTTTAATGAAAATAAATAAACGCTTATCAATCCCCACAATTGGTGAAATAGGGGATCGGATTTGTCACTGATCCCACGTTTATTGAGACTTTTAAGTATGGACTTCAAGTTTGGGGCAAGGGGTGTAAGGGTTGTCGAATAAAATCATAAGACTTGAGATACCCGAGCCAACCTCACCTGCACGTGGTGCACCCTGCTGAATAACGAACGAGGCAATGGCGAAAGCGGGGTCGTAGGGTTTTACAGCCTGACTGGGTCGCAACCACCATGTATATGGCGGTAAAGCCCGTCATAGTGGTTCGCTGCTGTTTCGGGATCAGCCTGTGCATATCCTGCTTTTCGCAGGCCAGCATAACAGCGGCGACCGGCGATAGATAGTGTGTCACTCGGTGGTCCTCATTGTTTTTGAATTGTACTGTGCTTACCATCAGCCATAGTGCAGTCATTTTGCCGAGCTACAATAAAAAAAAGAAAATAGTTATTTGATTTCTTTTTCTTTCCTTACAATTTAAGGTAATTACCCACTATGGATACATATTATCATCCACTCACGTAGAAGAAGAGGCCGCGAGCAAAAACTAGTTAAAATGTATTAATAATGTATGGTGTTGTTGTTTAGAATGTCAAAGAGACTTGGCCGATATTAACTATGGAGACCAAAAATATCTTTGTTATCTCTAGTAAATGACTTCAATATACAAAAATTATTTTTTTATCGAACGGTTTATTCTGAGAAGCGTGCGATGTCTCGTAACTAGAGCGGCTTTAACATAACATTATGAATTTAATACGCTTTACTCGGTTTATGGCTTCGGTAATCCTACTATTTTTATATCATATAAATTTCTATTTCGTAAAGGTAAGGCAGAGCCTAACTCTTATTGTAATTTTAGTGTTGCTATAAAACTGAGAATCTTTATGCGTTTTATATTTAGACAATATTTATTTTCTACGTTCATTGATGCCGGCGATAACTTTGGTTTATTCTTCGAAAAAAGCCGAACGACTTTTGTCGCATAGGTATTTTATTATTACATATGTATGTAGTAGGGCATATAATTTCGTTAGGTATTGAGCCCTTATTTGATTTTATAATGGAGTTCACAAAACACGTCGTGACTAGTCAAAATATAAAAAAAAATTAAAAATATAAATAAAACTTTCTTCAACAATAATTAAATTTGCTTGCCTCGTTATTAGATTTAATTCTGGTAATAAACTGGTTTCACGGGAAAAACCCCGTCTATTTATTCCTCCATTTTTTTATGTAGCCATTTACTAAATCGTCGAAGATACATTGCAATCGATAAGAAGGCGGTTATCAAAACAATATTAAGAGAACTAAATAATATTATTAGATACGAATATGTGTTTGTTTGTATATATATATTTGTTAAAATGATAATCCAGATCGAGTTTGTTGCCGGTTCTCCTCGAAGACTGGGTTGTTTTCCGAACCACTGGTAGTTTTGACGTTCATAAGTGCCTTCTTAGGGCCTAAATTGAATAAAGTGTTTTTTTGATTTAATTTATAACAAAATTACTGAACATCGTGATCATCATACACAGGGCACTTTGTGTGGGCACGCAGTGCCTTTAAAGGGAATTTCGAAAATAACGAGAAATTTCCATAAAAACAGAAAAAAAGGAAAGAGTTTAAAAAAATAAATCAATCTTGGTAACATTTACAAAAACTTTTTTCTTAAAAGGTCAAAGTTATCCAAATACAAAATCTAATCTATCTTTCTTGAACAGTTAGCGCCTCGCACAGTGGTCTGTCTCTGTAACAGGAGGTCGTAAAAATTTTTTTGGAGTTACAATTTTTTTGGAAAATTAGCATGCCGCAAAAAAAGAAGTGACAAAAAGGCCTAACTATACTCATTGACAGGGGTATAAAAAAGTACATACGATGTCTTTCGTCTAGAAAAGAGTACTCTGTTCTTAAGACTTAGGATAAATTTACCTTAACGCGAAAAATTGGGAGTGAAAACTAATAATAACAAATATGAAGATTTGATCTCACACGTGGCTATTTAATTTTAAAACTCTTCTCGGCTCGTAAACCCTCGTACCACTGCACTATAATACAGGTGTTAAATTGTCAAAAGTTAATAATATAGTACAGGGTTAATGATTAGGATGTAAATAGATATGATGCTCAGTCGTTTTTCCTATGACGTAACCTATATTAAATTTGGTTATTGTCATATCTATAGGGGATTGGTTTAGCTCAGTCAAGTGATGCTCTTTGAAGCCGTACGAAAGTCAATACGTCCCGACTCTGGCTGGTACCGCGTTCTTATTTATGCTGAACGGATTTCGATGGATCGATAGAACGAATAACGTTCATGATTAATGGGCCTCGTGGATATTTGAAAACGCGACCGTAAAACATTTTTATTGATTATATTTTTTAGAACGTTTCTCGGTTTAGGTGCAAACTAGAAACCTAAATCAGTATTTGGGGCAGTAGGACTTTGTTTGTATAGAGGAGATTAATGTTGCTTGACTTTTTTTAATGAATCGACGTTTTGTTATATTATGTCGTTGGAGTAGGTCAGAGCGAATACTTTCTACTAGCTGTGCCCGCGACTTCGTCCGCGTGAAGCCTTATGTAAGGAAACCGTGATTAATAAAGTCATCAGAGTGTACAAAGTCCATTTACTTATCTTTTGTTTTTTCCTCGAACTGACTACGGTATTGGCCTAGCAGGGCCTTAACAGCTTCACCAGACTACAAGACCGACTTTTCTCTCGTACTTAAGTCACGTCGTCTTGAAGAGTTTTTCTCATAACGCAGTATTTTAGCAACGATGCGTGTTCATACAAACAGACAGAGAGACATTTCTAAAATTGGTTGAAATCTATTTTATTACTTATACCTAGACACCTGCGTCATTTTTTTTACAAAAATCTAAAGAGTACAGACACGTTAGATTTGCTTTCTTATTACATGTATAGAATATATAGATACGAGAGCATAAGTCATTTCACAACTACATTTTTATTTTACATTTACATTTTAGTGGTGGTAGAGCCATGCTGAAACTATTACTGGTTTCAGCATGAATGGGTCGGCTCGTCCGGGGTAGTACCACCCTCTCACAGAAAACCGACGTGAAGTAACAGTGCTCGCATTGTTGCGTTTCGTTCGGTCAGTGAGAGCGCCGGAGGCCCACCTCCCCTCCCCTCTCCTCTCTCCTCTCCCTCTCCCTTTTTTTTTATACGTGGAGAGAAAATCCATCATGGACTGTCAGGCCCCCGGGCGAGAGCCTGACTTGAACCGACCACCAGCCATTGTGATGCCACGCAGGTGTGGTGCCATACGGCGACTTTAACCGGCTAAAACTCCACGACAACCAACGCCGCACTATGGGAGTATCCTGGGGTTGCGTTAGCAAGCTCCGCAACACCCCCTGCCGGCAGGCGTTTCTCACGCCACACACGACTGAGGCAGCCCGGTTGTGAGACTGCCTCCCAGCCCGCCGAACCCGTGCAATGGGAGTCCGGGGACCCCGGCCCTTTCTCCCTGAGTTCGGCAAGCAGCGGAGAGGCCTCTCCCTCTCCCTCCCCTAACCCTTCCCTCCAAAGGGTGGCAACACACTTGCGACTCCTCTGGTGTTGTTAGTGTCCATGGACGGTGGTGATCACTTAACATCAGGTGACCCACCTGTTCTTTTGCCATCTATGACATAAAAAAATATATATATATATATTCGAAGTACCATTAAAGAATTTTAAGTCGAATGAAAATGCCGGGTGTTTTGTTTGAAGTGAAATCTTCCTGAGGCGTATTGAACATCGATTGAAAGTGACACGTCAAGATCGGATAGGTGACGCGGAATCGGATTTACTCGGCTCTAAACAACATGAAGCGCGCGTGTCGATGATGCATTAATCGTATAAATTCGGTTCGAGTCGCCATCAGCCACGTAACTTGCCATTAGGTGGTGCTAGGCTACATTTGATTGTTATTGTGTTTTAACTTCTATTTAAGGCGGTCGAAGTCGCGAGTGTTTGATAGTTTTTTATAGAAGTAAATGTTTGATCATCTAATATTTGCGTGATTTATGTCATCAGGTCTTTTAATAATAGAAATATTTGTATACAATTTTTTGTGTGTGAGAAATAATAGAATAGCATTCATAAGTTATTCCACGTTTGCTTTGTATTATTAAAAAATAACATATTTATTAAGAAGCCCATTAGATCGGAATAACAAATAAAAACTATTGAATATATACGATATCCTTTTCAAAATAGTATTTTGCATTTAAAGTGGGCTAAGCTACAAACGGTGTCAAGATATATGATAAATAAAAAGATTAACAAGTAAAAAAACGACTTCAAAAATGCACCAGAAAGTTCTTTACTATAATTATGCCTACCTAGTCTTTTTTGTTGCATCCATCTCGTTACTGGGGCGGCACAGGGTCGGTCTTGCAAACATCATGTCGGCTGTCGCGGCTTCAAACGACGCCAACCCCCGGCTTAATAAAGAGAATATAGTAGATAATAAAGACCCGACAGCTGAACCTGTGTAATGGGTCGATGATCCCATTTCCCCAGGTTCGGCTACGGTGGCGGAAGGAGGCGAGCAAAACGCCTCCTCCTTCTGCCAGTTTTCCGTTGGCGGAGAGGGATACTCTTCTTAGAGTATTCTCTTCGCCGACTCCTTCTGTAGGATGACTTCCTCCTAGAAAGAAGCCACCGCGTTACATCTAGCCTCGCTGCCGACAATGGCTTTCACCACACTCGGCAGCGAGGGATAATTTTGTACCGCCGCAGCTAAAACGCAACGTCGATCCGTCCACGCAACAGCCTCTGATAGAGTTTGCTGTGCGGTATCTGTCTCAGCGCCGCACTCATGACATGCAGTGGTATGCCTACCCAGTCTCAGCTTGTCATAAACCTATTAATATCTCAATCAATATACATATCGTTTTCGATTCGGAAGAGTTTCGAATCTTCGAAATCTAAGCTAAATCGAAATTATCCCCTTTCCAACAAAAAACGATTCTTGTAAATAGGTTTATAAGTAATGATGTTTTCCATTTAACAAATATTCTTTTGAAGTCAGTTAAAAATATAGGTTTCAAGAAAAAGAGATTTTTAATATTATTTTTGATTAGGAATTTTATTGCATATATACTATACTATACATAGTTATTTTATTTTTATGTGTAAAGCATATCATTACATAGTATAAAACAAGGTCCCCTACCGTGTCTGTCTGTCTGTTTGCGATAATTTCAAAAACTACTGAATGGATCTTCGTGCGGTTTTCACCAGTGGATAGAGTGATTAATGAGGAACGTTTTAATATATAATTTGTTAGAGATATTTATATAATCAGGGCGGGACAACGTCTGACGGGCCCGCTAGTTCCTAAATAAATTTTACGATTTAGGAAATGGTGTAATTATGCGTTTGAAACTAGAGCAAGTAAAATGTAGTTTGTAAAGGGCAATAAAGAGAAACGTAATCTGCTGTAATTACGTGGTTCCTTATGATCGCAGCGTTCTCCATTGGAGCTATTTATTGAATAATACCTTCCTGTGTTATGATTAAGTGGTTATTAATCTCAAGGAGTAGAAGTCAATTAGATTAACAGTGCTGCGTTTAAATTCTAAATCTAACGTTTACTACGAAGCAACGTTGATAATGGTTATGAAAATTATTATATTGTTTCTTACATATTATTTATAGCTGTTCTATAAATAACTAGCCATCTTCTCGACGTCCGCATTAGAGTAGAAACCAGAACTTTCACGATCTTGTTTATGGACATTATAGATAAATTAAACAATTCAGATTGGAAGACGCAATTGTTTAATTATTTTTTTCTGACTGACTACTCTATTGACCTAGCAAGTTCTTAACAGCGTCACCGCAGAATTATTGTTTAAATAGATCTTCGTAAATACAACATTATCGAAGCCTTTACATACAACATTGTTTAAAATCACTACGATGTCAAATGACAAACTTGAAAAGTTCAATTTTACAAGTACAAATATATAATTTCTTAAATCAAAAAGATTTAAAGAAAAATAAATAAAACTAAGATATAAGAGTAAAAATAAGAAAAATATATGTAAAAGAAATGTGTACAATAATGAATTATGATGAATTATGGCGATGTTCTTCTTTACAATAAATGTGTTCATAGTGTGTCAATTATTTTGCATTTCAGTAATTTGCTATTTTTTAACGTATTCCAATTTTCGACAATGAATAGAATAATGACAGCGACGTTCGTTGTTGATATCTATCGTGACTTTGAGTGTGAATAACGTGGACAAGTACTTGTCACACTTATTGGTTATTGTATAATATGATCTCTTGTTCACGCGTAGCGCTAACGCTGGCTGATAATCGTCGTTGTCAATAACGTATAAAGGATAATGAACAGCAAAATAATGTAGTCCGTACATTTACCTAAATTATAATGGTCAACTGTGGTTTCGTGCTAAAACTAGATTGATGTTTTGATTGTCTATCTATAGACAAATATCAATAAATGTCCAATTACTTCATTTACTTATCATTAAATCGCTATCATTATCTTCTTAATAGGCTACACATGTCTTGAAAACTGTTTCCTCGGGGCAGTAAATCTGATAGCCGCGACTGGTCAGACCGACGCACGTGCCGTTTAAAACAAGCCATCGCCTAAAGGCCCATGCTGTCTCTCTATAATCGATCTTTCACTTGAAATGATTATTTATTCTCGTACGATATACATCGAAATTGTATTCATGTCGGTTTGTTTTACGCCTTAAGGGATGATTAGGACGTACGAGTTGTCCATTACCCTTAGAATGTATAGTCACAGTTTCTTGTTAAAACCGTTGGATTTATTTATTTACAAATGTGGATATAGCAACAGTCAACAACAGTAATAAAAAGAAACAAACTAAACTGAAGACCTACAACGCTTTATTACATAGATACAACTTACACAATAATAATATAAAAAATAAAATTATATAATAGTAAATATTGACAAAGATTAGACAAAGAAAATAAAAATAGAATAGTATCTAAAAAAAATTGTATCTAAAATTAACGTATGGAAAAAAATTAGTTCGTGTAACCGTCACACGCGAGTGAAGTAAAACATTTTAAATATTTTTGATTTTGTCAATTAAACAATTTATAAACAAAACATTAATTTTTTTTGTAAAAATATAAAATGAATAATAATGAAAATCATACAATAGAATTAATTACGTATAATTATATGGGCGCACGACCGTGCTGCCAACTGGTTTCAATGTAAGTAAGTAACAAATTTAATCTGTCAGCTAATTCGGAACTTAAATAACACAGGAAATATTATTAGCAACTCTTTGTTATAAAGTAAATAAAATATAGAAAAGAACGAGCAGATTACTATGATAAGCAACGAATTAAATTAATTATGATTTAATAGAAGTTTTGTTTATGTTTAATTATTATCTAACCGGATGGTAAAAAAAGTGCCGCCATATTGCCGTGACGGACTTCCGTTGCATTGTCGCCTAGTTACCTCCTAGTCGCGTCTAAAGAAGTTTTACTTCAACAAGATGGCAAATATAATTAAGGATATTGAAATATGATTCACTAAATGTTGTTTAAACGGTCATGGATATCAAATGTGTTTGATTGGCCTTCTGAATTTAAATGCTCGATGGTCAAATATGTCTAATGAGATGTGCTTGGATGCGAACTCATTGTATTTATATACGAGTCATACGTAAAATTGGATTTGTACTAAGAAGTATTATTCTTGTAAGTTTTAAGGATGAAAGTTGGCAATATTAGAACAGATTAGCTTTTGTTTGTTAGTTTTGTTTATTTATAACACTAGTTTTTCCCCGCGGCTTCACTTGTACTTGTAGATCTGACGTATCTTTCGGAAATAGTACTTTCCCTGGATGTTAGAGGCCTTATTGCTGTATCTATGACAACGTGCGTTCAAAATGTCACGATTATCCTTTGAGTAGTGAAGGCGTGAAAGTGTAACAAACAAATGCACATTCGCACTTATACTATTGTTAGGATTGTAGCATTGTAATAGTATTTACTATGGTATAAAAATGAATAAAATACGGTGTTTTTTTATTTAATCGTATCGCTAAATAGAGTATCCATCTCACATTATCGTCGATTAATTGAGTATTTCTAATTCTAGACTAATTATAATTCTAAATCTAAAATCTCACATCTAAACATGTTCACAAATAGTCTCAGCCAATATAAAGAAATTTATTTAAGTAATTTAAGATGAAAAGAAAAAAAAATGGAATGTAAGATTAGTGTTTTTTTTTTTTGCTATAGTATTTTCATTTAATTATATTATTTGCTGTAGCATCGTAATCAGCTATAATTATGATTGCACTTACATAGAGTCTATTATTTAAAAATGCATGTTATAGACTATCCTTCTGTAAATCTTGTTAGTGCTACAAATTAAAAAAAAGTCGTGTGTGCGATTCACACACGATAGAAGTGAAACTTCAGTAAATCGACAAAAGAATGAGATAAATATATATAACAAGAGTAGGATAATTACAAAGTTTTTAAACAAATAAAAATGAAAGTATTTTGATTAATTTTAAAAGATATTTTATATTGTATTCAACATATGTTACAGTGTACAGTAGTATTAGCTCACGGACTTTTCACATATCCTAACACACGTTAAATGATCAAATACAAGCAAGTATTAAACAGTGTGCAAGATACACACGCGCACCGACATTTGCTCTCTCGCTCTGGCTCACTAATTACAGGCGACTATGCTTAGAAGACGGGAGTGGGGATGCTACGAAGCATGGCACAAAGAGGAGAGACCGATAATATAAAATAGTATGTATATTTCTGTCTCATTCTTTGGCGGCTTCATCCAACACATTTTTGTATTTTATCTCTTACCTGTCGTTTTTTCCGTTGCATCCGGTTTGAAATCACAACGATTCTAAAGAAGTTTCACTTAGTATGTATATTTCTGTCTCATTATTTGCCGGCTTCATCCTACACCTTTTTGTATTTGTGTCTCTTACCTGTCGTTTTTTCCGTTGCATCCGGTTTGAAATCACAACGATTCTAAAGAAGTTTCACTTAGTATGTATATTTCTGTCTCATTATTTGCCGGCTTTATCCTACACCTTTTTGTATTTGTGTTTCTTACCTGTCGTTTTTTCCGTTGCATTCGGTTTGAAATCACAACGATTCTAAAGAAGTATCATTTAGTATGTATCTTTCTGTCTCATTATTTGCCGGCTTCATCCTACACCTTTTTGTATTCGTGTCTCTTATCTGTCGTTTTTTTCCGTTGCATCCGGTTTGAAATCACAACGGTTCTAAAGAAGTTTCACTTCAAAAAAGTGTATTTGTCGCTGTGAGGTTCTATTTATGTGGAACAGTGTAGCGGCGAGAAGCATCACTAGGGAAGCACGTGTAGGGGAATGAGAGATACGCTTCTTGCAGACGCGAGTAACATGAACCCCCCAATATTGCACCTGATATGTTTCATATACTTTACAAAAATGTTAGTATGTTATTTAAACACAGGTAGGTTATCGTGTTAGTGTGTTAAAAACAAATAGGTACTAGTTTAGAATTATTGAAATAGAATTTTAAATGAAAAGTGGCGTTAGAATATATGGTCTGGTTTTATGTTCTCGTTTATAAGATAGCAGTCTATAAATACTTCGTTATTTATAGTTTGCGTTAAGTAATCAGTTTTAGATAAGCGGAACTAATTGATTCCCACATTTCATAGCTAGGGTTGATAATAGATAATTAAATATTATCTCTAAATGTATATACTACTAACTGTTCCCGCGACTTCGTCCGCGTGGAAAATAGTTACTTTGGGCTAACGCTAACACGCAGCGAAACCTCTCAAAAGGGGAAAAAATGAGTGCGCGTAACCGTCACACGCGATTGAAGGAAAACTTCTTTGGCGTTATAAGAGATATTTATATTTTATTTACTTTATAACAATGAGTTGCTAATAATATTTCCTGTGTTATTTAAATTCCGAAATTGCTTATAGATGGCACTTCAGATAATGAATTTTTGATTTAATTTGTTACTTACATTGAAACTAGATGGCAGCTCGGTCGCGCGCCCATAAATACATAATGAATTTTATTGTACGATTTTTGTTATTATTCAATTTAATATTTTTTGTTAATTTATGTTTCAACAATTTTTGATTGTTTTGTTTATAAACTATTTATTGACTAAATCAAAAATATTTAAAAACCGGATGGTACAGAAACGTGACGTCATATATGCATTGTCGTCCAGTTACCTTCAAGTCGCGCCTAAAGAAGTTTTACTTTAAAAAAACGATTTTGAAGCATTCATCATTGGTGCTCCGTTCCTATTGGTATTAGCGTGATAATATATATAATCTATAGCCTTCCTCGATGAATGATTTCGATTGGGAGAAGAAATTGGTAAATGATTACTGTGTGGTTATCCTTAGGAAATAGATATATACCACCGAGGGCTTTCCTGTGGGTATTTTAAAGATACACAAACCCGTAGTACATTATTGTAACATTTTTTTTTTTTTTTTTTTTTTCGAACTGATTACGCTATTGACCAAGCAAGGTCTTAACAGCTTCACCGGACTACTAAGGCGAGCGCTTAAGGCACTCAGCCGATTTTATTTGGGCAACCAGCTCAAGGGTGCACGGCACACCTCGGCTTGGCTGTTGCCTGTTCATGCAATTCGCGACCTAACAAAGCTAACCTAAGTTAAAGCTAAACTATTCATACATACATGAGTTGTTGAAACATGTATGTGTACCAAGCATACATATCTCAACAACTCTTATGTGTATTTTGTATAGGAAATGATTCTAAACTATTACAGTTCGATACGGGTAAAAACAAAAAGAAAAAACCCATCCACTTTTATGTGTAAGCGTGTGAGCGTGCACGTGTGTGGAGGTGATATGTGTAGTGTTGTTGCAGTGATGTATTGGTGTGTCACTGTATCGCGCGAGCAGCGCACTCAAGGGCTCCACGCCGAGGGATCGAACCTAGGCTTGAGAGGCTGCCGAAGGGGGCCTAGTCTGGTGTGCGGGAGCGAAATTTACACCCAGACCACGGCGGCGTGATCTGAGGTTACGCGGGCGTGGGCGTGAGCACGCTCTGTTTGGAGAGACAGGCTGGTACTGATCGTTCGCTGCCGTTATTTCATCGGGAGGATCGGTAAAAATGTGTCGCGGTCGTCTTTTGTAACGCGCGGCGTTGGGTACGGTTTCGTATGTTGCGGCGGATACCACTAACGGACTGGGATGATTCACGGCTTTTTCGAAATAACTACTAGTGAGTGATTTTATGTACGCCCAGATAGAAGGTATCTCCAGGTCCCTATGGAGATCGACTCTCCGGACGTACCATGGGGCGCCGGTCACTTTACGCAGAACGCGGTTTTGTAAAACTTGTAACTTGTTTAGAGTTGATTGCGGTGCATGTGCAAAAACGGGACAGCTATATGTCATGACCGGGCGAATACACACTTTGTACAAGGTGAGCTTGTGTCTGAGGGACATCTTACTCTTACGGCAAAGCAACGGGTGTAGGCGACCCAAAACCATAGCGGCTTTATTACGTACTCTATCTATGTGAGACTCGAAATTTAAGTGTCTATCTAGTGTGACACCGAGATACTTGACCTCGTCGGTCCAAGGTATGTCGGTGTCGTATAGCCTGATGGGCTGCAATCTGTTTACGCGTTGTGTGGGATCGAAGAGTATCGCGGCACTCTTATCGGGATTAACCTCTATACGCCATCGAAGAAACCAATCACCGAGTGTGCTAACGGTTTCTTCGATGAGTTTCCTAAGTTTGTCCGGCCGCCAATGAGAAGCGTAGATAACTGTGTCATCAGCATAACAACCTACCTCTACTCCCGGGAGCCGAGGTAGGTCACTGATGAACAGGTTGAAAAGGGAGGGCGCGAGTATTGAACCCTGTGGCACGCCTGAGCGTATCGGATGTATTGACGATAGTTCGCCGTCTACTCTATAACGGAAAGTCCTATCTGTGAGAAAATCGCGAATGATATGAACTAATCTATCGGGTATGCGAGATTGACATAATTTATGTACGAGCCCTCCGTGCCAGACCTTATCGAAGGCCTTGGCGACGTCAAAGAAAACTGCTATCGTGCGTTTCGGATTTTTCTTTTTCGGGTTCGGGTCGCGATTCGGATCAGCGTTAAAGTTAGAAAAAATGTACTCCGTGAGGCGGTGTACTTGATTTGTACATGAATGTTCGGCGCGAAAACCGAACTGTTCGGGCGGTATTAAATTAAGCTCCGTAAACGAAGTCTGGAGACGGTTCAGAAGGAGCCGCTCGTAAAGTTTACCTAGCGTATCTAATAAACTAATAGGGCGATAGCTAGCGGGAAGCGTAGCTTTTTTGCCGGGTTTATGTATACCTATCACTACGGCTTTTTTCCAGACGGCTGGAAAATAGCCCTGGGACATGGCCGCATTGAAGATGCAGACCAATAGAGCTATGATGTGGTCAGGAAGGAGTCTCAGCACCTCGTTCCTGATTCCATCGGGACCTGGGGACTTTCTAAGTTTGAGACGCTTTATGGCGGCCGAGACTTCGTCAAAAGTTATCGAGGTTAGGGTATCCGCGGGAGGAGACGCGAGTGCATGCTCTACCGACGACTCGATCGAACCGATATGAACAGTATCAGTATTATCAGTGTTTGGCGAACACTGTTTCTCTAAACTCGCGGCTAGACATTCTGCTTTATCTATACTATCGAACGCGGGAGGCAACCCGGGGCCTCTGTCGAGAGGAGGCATCGGGGTGGCGAGATCTGATTTCATAGTGCGCGTGAGTCTCCAGTACGACAGGTGAGACGGCCGGAGATCCTCCAGAAGCCTGTCCCACCTGTCGCCCCGAATCTCAGAGATACGAGTTTTAACTAACTTACGTAACGAACGTAATCGATCGCGGTTCTCTACAGACGGGTAAGCGTCGTGAGCTCGAGTCGCGGCGTTCTTTTCCGTGATCAACGCTTTCACGTCGTCAGGGAGTATAAAGCGGCGATCGTTCGCCGCTTGTACCTCTTTCGAGGTCTCTCTGACGGCGGTCTGAAGATAGTTGACCAGGGAATCGATAGCCGAATCCGCGTCGGCTCTAGACGTCAACACGTCTGGGATCCCGTCTAAAATGTCAGACGATGGATTTTCTTTAAAATAACGAGTTAAACTAACGTAATCAGCTACCCTGACCGACGGAGGGGTGAAATCTGAATCGAAACCTAACTGCAATACTACCGGGCGGTGATCTGAATCAAGTTCGTGTACGACTTGTATGAGTCGTACCCGAAGCGTGATATTTTTTAAAAGAGCTATGTCTAGTACTGACGGGCGACAGTTGTCTTGATAGTGCGTGGGTTCCGGAGGGGCTATGACGTCAGGGATCCGAGCTGGAGCTTTGCGCGGGTGCGCGGCCTCGATCCGTCGGATTCAGCGGCGAATCCGGCGAATCTAAAGACGACTCCGAGTCGGACTCGAGAGCCGCAAACGCGTTCGAAGTCGCCACGCGGGGCGTACATTGCGAGTCCTCGGAGGACTCGGAAACAAACCTTTCGTAGACCGAGCTAAGCGACGTTTCGTCGCATCCGTTCGCTATAAGAGCGGCGCAGAACCTATCTAATGTCCTACGATCCATACCGGTGGATTGAGGGGGACGCGGAACAACCTCCCCGCCTGAGGGGCAGGGGGGCACGCCTTAACGGTTTTTACGGGACTATCCCGAGTCCGGACCAAAAGAGCTGTGGGCGAAGTGCAATGCCTCACAGATGAACCTACGAAGCCTAGGGGGGAAGCCCTAACACTTCTTTCTTGAACGCCTTACGGAGACTCGACGCGTACTGATAAGTACGATTTCAGGCACTGAAAAGTGCGGTTTACAGGCGCACCGAAAAGTGCACTCTTTGTCACTCCGAAAAGTAACAAAGCCCCGCCATTAGGACGCCTATACGATTGACGTGGATTGACACTCGAACGAACGATTGACACCTTGTTCTAGAACACAGAAAACAACAGTTAGATAAAAGCAAAAGAAGCAAAATAAATTATAAAAACTTACTCCGCTTGCTCTGCTTCGCTTCGGACCTGTGAACAGCACACGAAAACACAGAAAAAAAACAACAAAGGAAATAGCAGGTAGGTGCGTAAGCGAAAACAAAAGATCTCACTCAAACACGTGGGTCGGTGTAAGTTACGAAAAAAACACGGAGCGCACGTGCGTACGCTACCGCGTCCAGATCGGAACTCCTTTTTTTTTTTTTATTGTAACATGTCTCATAAAGATTAGTCAACGTTATCAATAAAAGCGGGAATAAACTTCTAACAACTTCTTTAGAACACAACGATTTTTCTCTACTTTATGTAAATATAATATGTTTATATTTTACATATAATGCCTTTCGGAAGAAGTTCAATTATCATCATATATATATATATATATATATTAATACGTGAAGCCTAAACTTTGTATCCCTTTTTAACGGAATTGGGCGAACGGATGAACGTGAAATTTGGCATATAATTTGGCATAAAATGCATTGATACTTTCATTAAATTAATTAAAATATGCATTACTCACACTACTGCTTCAATTTTACACAACATATACACACATGTAAATAAAAAAAATATTTTGACATCTGTCAATAAAGGTCTTCAAAAAAGGTTGTAAAGGAGGTTGCTATGTTCGACTGTATGTATTATTTTACTCTTACGTTCCAATTTCCCTTTTTCATTCTACATTCTACAATGATATTAATCCTAATAAAATTCAAACTTTAAAAAATCAATGAACTATGGTCGAATGTCGACCATTGGGCGCCCACTAGTATACCTAAACCTTCCTCATGAAGCTACTGGTGAAAACCGCATGAAGATCCGTTCAGTAGTTTTTGGGTTTATTGCCAACAGACAGACAGACATACGTGGCAGGACTTTGCTTTATAATATGTAGTGATGTGATTATACTAGTGAAGATATTACAGAATCTCATAAATATTATGATTATAAACCTATTTCGTTTCAAATTTAATCACTTTTCTATACAATAATAAAATAATGCGGTGTTAATTGTCCAGGTATTGGCGTCCCTTACTCTTATAGTAACTGGGTAGTAAACTAACTTATGACAGTAACTTTTGAAGGTGATTTATTTACGATGGCCTGTGGTAGCGTTTCCTATGTTATTGCGATAGGATATTTTATTCGTTATAATTAAAATATAAATGAATTAAGTTTATTGTTAAATGAAATTATCCATCAGCGGTAATGGTTTTGTTCCGGTAGTTTTTATTATTGATTGGTATTTAGTATGTTTGACTTTGCTTGTACAGATTATATACGTTTTGGATTTCTATAGTGAACTAGTTTGCGTCAGAATCATCGTTCTTTTAATATTACCACAATGTAATCTCCAAAAGATGTCTTAGATACAAGATTTTGGTGTGTAAGGGGTGTCGAATAACATAAGACTTGAGACACCCAAGCCAACTTCACTTGCACGTGGTGCACCCTGCTGAATAACGAACGAGGTAATGGCGTAAGCGGGGTGGTAGGGTTGTACAGCCTGACTGGCAACCACCATGTATATGGCTTTTCGCCTGTCATAGTGATTCGCTTCTGCGGGTCGCGTTTCGGTATCAGCCTATGCATATCCAGCTTTTTGCAGGCCGGCATGACAGCGGCGACCGGCGATGGATAGTGTGTCACTCGGTGATCGCCGATGTTTTTGGACTGTTCTGTGCTTAACATCAGGTAAAGTGCAGTTGCGATCAGGTGTTCTCCATAAGGCTCGACACTTTGGTGGCGCTTCGTAGGGACACTGCGCCGCTTCGCGTCCTCTACAAGATCTATCACGGAGAGTGTTCCGAAGAGCTGTTCGGAGTGATACCTGCTGCTGATTTCCGTTACTGAACGACTCGTCCCGGACTGCAACTCCATCAGTGTCATCTCGATGGTTGGAAGTTGTCCACTGTGTGGTTCTCAAGTTCGTTATTCCCGCGCACGTCCGTTCTCTGGAATGCACTCCCAGCGGCAGCGTTTCCGGACTATTAAAATTTACCATAATTCAAGAAACGAACCTACTCCTTTTTCAAGGGCCGGCAACGCATGTGTGATTCTCTTCGTGTTGCAGGTGTCCATGGGCGGCGGTGATCACTTACCATCAGGTGACCCGCATGTTCGTTTTCCACCATTGGTATATTAAAAAAAAGTTAAGGTTTTTGTACCTACTAAAATTCTTTAGCGAAAGCTAACGCTATGGTTTTTCTATGTTTAACTATTTCGTTGAAGTTTTGGTGTCAAATGTGAACGTCGTATAAATGCAATGTTTTTTTTTCTCGAATTGATTACGCTATTGATCTAGGAAGGTCAGCTTCACCAGACTACTAAGGCGAGCGTTTAAGGCACTCAGCCGATTTTATTTGACAACTATGAAACTAATAACTATGTAACTATATTTGTCACCGTATCGCGCGAGCAGCGTACTCAAGGGCTCCATGCCGAGGGAACAGACCTTGAGCCGCTGCCGAGGGGGTAATATCTTATGTTTTTATTTTATTTTATGGACTTGATTTTTATTATTTTAGCAAAATAATATAATTGTCAGTGTTTTACTGCAATTTCACCTGATGTTAAATGACGTTTAATTAAGTTAACACAATATTACAAATGAAAAAAAGATACATAATACAGTGTAGGTTAAGTTTAAAGCATGTTAGAACTTAAATGAAGTACTTACAAGTGAAACTTATAAAAATTTGTTCAAAATCAAACCAGTACTTTTTGTGTGATACGCGCGCAGCGACGTACCTTTATCATTTTATTTATATCGATTTTGAAATGTGTATGTTAATTTTTACTAGCTATTTAATTTATTTCAATTATTGTTCCATTAATACACATAACTTTCCAGTTGAATGCTGCCAGTAACTCACTGTTGTTAGTGTTTATCCTATGGAGGCCGATGTCTCCCCATTAATTCTATGACGTTCACCACTATGGCCATTCACGGTAGTACATCGAGCTGAGTTGTTTACTGCTCTGTCGATGAACTTCGATAAAAGCAGTTAATAAATACACGTACTTGGAATGTCTAGGACACGATTTGCGGATATATTTCACTTTTAATTTAAATCGTGCTTGGTCGAATCACATTTCTGTTAAATATTGCATTTATGGTAGTGTCAAGTTTATTTAATTACTAGTTGATAGGTCCGTAACTTCTTCTGCGTTGTTTACATTTTTTTTTCCAAACGTGGTTAAAGTAACTCTCAATTGTCATTAATAATATAATAACAATAATAAAAAAGAGTAAACTAGAGTAAATCTACAACGCTTTATCACATCGATACAACTTACACTATTAATAATAATGAAAAATTAAAATTACGTAATTAACATTGAGAAAAAAATTATTTTTTCAAACGTTTTTGTTTCGCACAGACATAAATTGAAATTGGCAATATAACGGGAGAGAGGAGTGATCGCAATTCGATATTCACTCCCTTGACGTGTTGCATGAGCATAATATTAAAGTCACCAATATTTGTATATATATATATATA